>JADBJO010001023.1:202500-210000 GCA_016801955.1 Conus betulinus
ACTGGGAAATAAACTAGGAGAGGAAGACTGGGAAATAGACTAGGAGAGGAAGACTGGGAAATTGACTAGGAGAGGAAGACTGGAAATTGACTAGGAGAGGAAGACTGGGAAATAAACTAGGAGAGGAAGACTGGAAATTTGACTAGGAGAGGAAGACTGAGGAATAAACTAGGAGAGGAAGACTGGGAAATAAACTAGGAGAGGAAGACTGGGAAATAAACTAGGAGAGGAAGACTGGGAAATTGACTAGGAGAGGAAGACTGGGAAATTGACTAGGAGAGGAAGACTGGGAATTGACTAGGAGAGGAAGACTGGACATTTTATAGGAGAGGAAGACTGAGACATTGACTAGGAGAGGAAGACTGGGACATTGACTAGGAGAGGAAGACTGGGAAATTGACTAGGAGAGGAAGACTGGGAAATAAACTAGGAGAGGAGACTGTGGAAATTGACTAGGAGAGGAAGACTGAGGAATAAACTAGGAGGAGGAAGACTGGGAAATAAACTAGGAGAGGGAGACTGGGGAAATAAACTAGGAGAGGAAGACTGGGAAATTGACTAGGAGAGGAAGACTGGGAAATTGACTAGAAGAGGAAGACTGGGACATTTAATAGGAGAGGAAGACAGGACAGGGAAGGGAGGGGAAGACTAAGGAGTAATCCATAAGAAAGGAAGGTTGAGACTCCAACCAAAGATGAGGAAAGACAGGTGAAATGACCATCAGAGGGATGTACTGAAACTCAACCATGGGAGGGTCGACTGGGAAATTAACGAAGAGAGAGAGAGAGAGAGAGAGAGAGAGAGAGAGAGAGGAGAGAGAGAGAGAGAGAGAGAGAGAGAGAGAGAGGAGATTAATCCAAAGACAGGACTGGGAAATTAGCGAAGAGAAGGCGACTTGGAAAAAAAAAAAAAAAAAAAAAAAAAGACTATAGAAACCTGACCGAGGCGGCAGTTAGTCCAGAAATGAAGATTGCAAAATGAAGCAAGAGAGGCAGTTGGGTCACCTGACTCAAAGAGGAAGATTGGAACATTTAACCAGGAGTCAGACAGTGTAAAATTAAGAAAAAAAAAAAAAAAGAGCTGAAGAAGCTGAATAAAACCAAGAGAAGAGAGAGAGAGAGAGAGAGAGAGAGAGAGAGAGAGAGAGAGAGAGAGAGAGAGAGAGAGAGAGAGAGAGAGAGAGAGGAAAACGAGGAAATTGAAAGGAGCAGAAAATTGAGAAATCATCTAAAGGAGAGACAGAGAAGAGGGTTGGAAAGTTAAGCAAAATGAAGACTCAGCCGGGAAATCACGAGAGCGAAAAACCAATGGAACAAACGAACGAAGCTTTGGGGGTAAACAGTAAACACATACAGTTAAAAAAAAAAAAAAAAAACCCCTTTATTTTACTGCTAACTGATGTTGTAAATTTGCGTTTTAAGACAATTAAAAGATTGAAAGAGAGGGGAAAGGCAGGAAAGCGGGGGTGGGGTGGGGGGTGAAAGTGGAGTAGGAGGTTAGAGGATGGGGAGGGGGAGGAAGGGGAAAAGAAAGGCGTAGTAGGGGACGGAGGGAATGGAGATGGAAGAGAGGGAAATGTCAATAGAGAGAGAGAGAGAGAGAGAGAGAGAGAGGAGAGAGAGAGAGAGAGAGAGAGGAGAGAGAGAGAGAGAGAGAGAGAGAGAGAGAGAGAGAGAGAGAGAGAGAGAGAGAGAGAGAGAAGAGAGAGAGAGAGAGAGAGAGAGAAGAAGAGAGAGATGAGAGAGAGAGAAAAGAGAGAGAGAGAGAGAGAGAGAGAGAGAGAGAGACAGACAGACAGACAGACAGACAGACAGATAGACAGACAAAAGAAGAAAAAGGAGAAGCAGAAGAAGAGGTGGGGGAAGGGCAGGAGGAGGAGGAGGAGGAGGAGGAAGAAGAAGAAGAAGAAGAAGAAGAAGAAGAAGAAGAAGAAGAAGAAGAAGAAGGAAACAACAACAACAGCAACAACGAAACAACAACGACGACAAGAACAGACAGGAAGGAAGGAAGACGGGTTACTCACAGGATTTGACGTTGGTCAGTCCCATGAAGACCTTCCCGGTCAGCTGGGTCAGTTTGTTGTTGGACAGCTGCCTGCAACCGGACATAGAATGAATGACCCTCTCTCACTCACCACGCCCCTCTTGTCCCTCTGTCCCGTCAGCCCGTCTTTCTGTACTTGGTACCTCTGGGTCTTGGGTCCCTCGCCATCTCTCTTGCTGTCTGCTGTATGTCTGTTTGTGTGTCTGTCTGTCTGTCCACATGCCCGTGCATGGCGGTGCCTATCTGTACCTTCCTTTCTATTGTCTTTCGTGATTTTTTTTTTTTTGTGGCTGTCTCATAGTTCCCGACCTCCATATAGTTTGATTCTCCTGTCGCCCCTTACGGCTGAACCCCCCTCCCCCGTCCCTCCCCCCCCCCCTCCACCATCCTCTGCCTTCCCCAAACACACAGACAGATCCAGGCTGCTCCGTGACCACCCCTGAGACCGCCACGATCCACAACAGGGTTGCCGTGAGGTCATCCAGCGGAGGAGGAGACCCTGTACGGCTTGGTGCCGAGTCACTTTTGAGGGGTTTACACACGTGGTGCGGACTCTTCTGTCTGTGGCTAGCAGTCGTTTTTGGGCAAAAACAGGTCTCGTGGAACAAAGTGCTCAAGTGATTTTTGGTCGTAATATCAAACGCAGCAGAAACCATCCTTCGAGGGGGGGTGGGGGGGTGGGGGGGGTGGGGGGTGGGGGGGGGGGGGGGAGTTCTCTACTATGCGTGCATGATGTACACTTTTCTGCGTCCTTCTGTCTGTCTCTGATTCTC
Source organism: Conus betulinus (assembly GCA_016801955.1). Taxonomy (NCBI): domain Eukaryota; kingdom Metazoa; phylum Mollusca; class Gastropoda; order Neogastropoda; family Conidae; genus Conus; species Conus betulinus. Next base: position 205,317 of record JADBJO010001023.1, read on the forward strand.
CTGTCTTTTAGTCTCTCTGTCTGTCTATCTTCTGTATGTCTCACCCCAATCGGCCACTTTTCTCTCTTTCTTATTCTTTTCCCTCTCTCTGTGTCTCCCGTCACTTCATCTCTGGCAAATGGAACAAAATGTCTAAGTAGCAGACACAGATAAACATGAGCACAGACAGACTGACGGATAAATAAACAAACCTACACTTTGAGAAAAAGACATGGAACCGAAGAACGAAGAGAGAGAAAGAGAGGAGAGAGAGAGAGAGAGAGAGAGAGAGAGAGAGAGAGAGAGAGAGAGAGAAAAAACGTGCACGCACACACACACACACGCAAGTGAAAATACACACATACACACAAGTGCACACACACACACACACACACACACACACACACACACACACACACACACACACACACACACACACATACAAACACACTGACATGCACACATACTCTAACACACACATACACATGTGTACACACAAATACACATACCCCCTCCCCCAAAAACACACACGAAAAAGCAGACACCGCTGACTTACACGTCGGTGAGTTTACTGGCTCCTTCAAAGGCCCCGTCCTCAATGTCGTGGACATCATTCTCACTCAGATCTCTGCAACAGAGAGAGCCCTCGACATTATGTCACCAATGTCGTGGACATCATTCTCACTCAGATCTCTGCAACAGAGAGAGCCCTCAACATTATGTCACCAATGTCGTGGACATCATTCTCACTCAGATCTCTGCAACAGAGAGAGCCCTCAACATTATGTCACCAATGTCGTGGACATCATTCTCACTCAGATCTCTGCAACAGAGAGAGCCCTCGACATTATGTCACCAATGTCGTGGACATCATTCTCACTCAGATCTCTGCAACAGAGAGAGCCCTCAACACTATGTCACCAATGTCGTGGAGATCATTTTCACTCAGATCTCTGCAACAGAGAGAGCCCTCAACACTGTCATCAATGTCGTGGACATCATTCTCACTCTGATCTCTGCAACAGAGAGAACCCTCAACACTATGTCACCAATGTCGTGGAGATCATTCTCACTCAGATCTCTGCAACAGAGAGAGCCCTCAACACTGTCATCAGTGTCGTGGATATCATTCTCACTCTGATCTCTGCAACAGAGAGAAACCCTCAACACTATGTCACCAATGTCGTGCATATCATTCTCACTCAGATCTCTGCAACAGAGAGAACCCTCAACACTATGTCATCAATGTCGTGGATATCATTCTCACTCAGATCTCTGCAACAGAGAGAGCCCTCAACACTATGTCATCAATGTCGTGGACATCATTCTCACTCAGATCTCTGCAACAGAGAGAGCCCTCAACACTATGTCACCAATATCGTGGATATCATTCTCACTCAGATCTCTGCAACAGAGAGAGCCCTCAACACTATGTCATCAATGTCGTGGACATCATTCTCACTCAGATCTCTGCAACAGAGAGAGCCCTCAACACTATGTCACCAATGTCGTGGATATGATTCTCACTCTGATCTCTGCAACAGAGAGAACCCCTCAACATTATGTCACCAATGTCGAGGATATCATTCTCACTCTGATCTCTGCAACAGAGAGAACCCTCAACACTATGTCACCAATGTCGTGGAGATCATTCTCACTCAGATCTCTGCAACAGAGAGAGCCCTCAACACTATGTCACCAATGTCGTGGAGATCATTCTCACTCAGATCTCTGCAACAGAGAGAACCCTTAACATTATGTCACCAATGTCGTGGAGATCATTCTCACAAAGATCTGTGCAACAGAGAGAACCCTCAACATTATGTCACCAATGTCGTGGAGATCATTCTCACAAAGATCTCTGCGACAGAGAGAACCCTCAACACTATGTCACCAATGTCGTGGAGATCATTCTCACAAAGATCTCTGCGACAGACAGAAGCAGCACCCTTTTGAAACTCCCGCGGCACCCACGCCCTCATCATCTCAACGCTCAAAACTAGGTCGCACAAGGCTAAAACAAGCTTCTCCGGCGGGGCACAACAAGATCAGAGTGATGTCCGGTTGTGGTTGCTTTGACTAAAGGGGGCACAACATTCAGGACAAAACATCAGGTGTAAAGACTCGATTCTGTTCGCCATGAAGTTGTTGATAAAATTCGTCGAGCTGCGTAAAACCCTGAGTGGTGTGTGTGTGTGTGTGTGTGTGTGTGTGTGTGTGTGTGTGTGTGTGTGTGTGTGTGTGTGTGTGTGTGTGTGTGCGCGCGCGCGCATGTACGTGTGTGTGTGTGTGTGTGTGTGTGTGTGTGTGTGTTTGTGTGTGTGTGTGCGCGCGCGCGTGTGTGCACGCGCGCGCTTGTGTGTGTGTGTAGATGTGTGCGTGTGTATGTGTGTGTGCGTATGTGTGTGTGCGTGCGCGCGCACGCGCACGCGCGCGCGTGTGTGTAACGAAAGGGTATATATGAAAATCAACTGACTAAGAGCACACGCATACAAAAATATTGAACACAGTTCAATAATAAACAACACACAATTCTCCATCTTGCTCTTACAGGAGAAAAAGAACAAGTTGAGAATTACTCGTTAAATCTCAGTTTCCGTCCCTTTTATCCCGCATTCCTTTCCACTCCAACTCACACGCATTCGTCTTCACACGTCCACAATGCGCACGATGAGAGAGAGAGAGCGAGAGAGAGAGAGAGAGAGAGGAGAGAGAGAGAGAGAGAGAGAGAGAGAGAGAGAGAGAGAGAGAGAGAGAGACAGACAGACAGACAGACAGACAGACAGAAGATGCAGCGCCAATAACATATGCCCCAACCATTCCGTCTGTTCACTCCCTTCCGCACCAGTCATGTCTTGTATGTATGCACCCCCCCCCCCCCCCCCCCCCCCCCCCCCCCCAAGTTCCCTCTTTCGGGCACCCCTGCTTGCACCAATTACGCCCTATACCTATGCTCAAAGACTTCCTTTTTCCCCATCCATGAGTGCCGACCACACCTAAGATATACACCCCATCCACTTCCCCATGGTACCCTTCGTTTTGAACCCACCATGCCTAAGGTACATAACAACATTTTTTATTTAGTGTCTATTCTCGGCTAGAGACCAAGCTCTAAGCGCTTTACAATCCACACTCGTTTACACGACGGGCTGTCTACCTGGGTAGAACCGACTGAAGAGCTGCCAGCTGGCGCTTCATTCAGTCGTTTCCCGTGTCATCCAGTCAGCATCGTTCAATATCGTTCACTCAATTTCCTCACTTCCTTCATTCTTTCCATTTCTCACGCAGGGGTACATGCTATGTGTAACGTGTCATCCATACCAACGGCCAAACTGGCCTACTCTTCCGAAAGTTGGTGATGGGATTTTATGTGTGTGCAAGATGTTATGCGTGCGTTCACACACGGAACCTCGGTTTATAGTCTCATTCGAAGGACTGTTTGGGAAATGGTGTCAGAAACCAATGTTAACTCCGAGGGAAAAATCCCCCTGTACCGAAACGCCCCGGCGGAGATTCGAACCCGCAACCCCAGGATCAACAAGATTACGGAGTCCGGCGCTCTATCAACTACTTCCATCGCCTTTCGCACCAATTACGAAAAAGATACATGCTCCAACCTTTCCCTCCATCCCCCCCCCCCTTTCTTTTTGCACCACTCTCCACAATGTAACCCCCCCCCCCCCTCCCCTCCCCTCCTCCTCACATCCTGCTGCCAGTTGAAAGCTGTCACTGTTCTACAGAATGTATTTACGACTGAAGAGACAGACGTCAGGTTAAGAAAAAGAAACAAAAGTCCCATCCCATCCTCCTTTTTTCCACTACCTTTGTAAACAAGACGCCCCTCAGTTTAACAAGACCGCACAATAGCGCGCAGAAACTCCGGGATTTCCCCCAATAGACGGATGTCAAGATGGAGAGAGGAGTTAAAACAAGAAAATACTTTTTTTCGAAAATAAAAACATTCACTTTGACGCACATACGCATGCGGAAAAAGTCACATGCAGAAAAAGTCACATAAAAACACACACACACACACACACACACACACACACACACACACACACACACACACACACACAAGCATGCACACATATTGTCTCTCTCAACGACGATAAAAATCTCTTCCGATATGCTCTCTCCTGTCTCTGTCTGTGTGTGTGTCTACCTGACTGTCTCTGTCTGTGTGTGTGTCTGTCTGTCTGTCTCTGTCTGTCTGTCTGTCTGTCTCTCTCTCCCCCTACTTTGCCCCAGGCCATTATCCTCCTACTTGATAATGTGGGACGAGCGTATTGGCGAAAATTGGGAGACTTACTTATTCCTGCCGTCAGCAGTCTACGTTTTAATCTGAATTCTTCGTTTCTCCGTGCACAGTTAACTTCACTGGGGCATCTAAATTCTCCAGCTACATCTGCTGTTAGTCGTGAAAGCGACTGGGGGAGAGAATGAGAGCGAGCGCGCGAAACGAGCGAGCGCGCGCGAACGAGCGAGCGAGAGAGCGAGAGAGAGAGAGAGAGAGAGAGAGAGAGAGAGAGAGAGAGAGAGAGACACAGAGAGACAGAGAGAGAGAGAGAGAGAGAGAGAGAGGGACAGACAGAAAAGACAGACAAGACAGAGAGACAGACAGAAAGACAGACAGAGACAGAGAGAGACAGACAGACAGACAGACAGACAAGGACAAGGAGGGAGAGAGAGAGAGAGAGAGAGA
>JADBJO010001023.1:215000-217500 GCA_016801955.1 Conus betulinus
AAACCAAACGTGTTAACCTCCGATTCGTATTCTACACACAAGAATAAATGTTTGTTCGGTGGTCGTATCAGCCGATTCTCGAGGTTGACCTTTTTTATCTGCATATAATTATGAGCCTGAAGGGATCACAAGCGACCTCTGACCCCTGGCGGGCGCTGAAAAATCAAGGTCGGTGCTGAAGGCTGTAACCGCAGAGGAGTGGTGACGACGGACGCGGCAGGAAGAGGACCGTCTTTGATGTATGAAGGTTGCCCCACACGGTCCGACAGACGATAGCCAACGGCCACAGCCGGGCACTTGACTCTGACAGAGCGGAAATATAGGGTGTAAACAGACGGCCGATAGAGGGCGACACATGGTCCGATAACCCTGATGGTTCTTCCGCTGACTCTTGTCTGTGTCGACTGGCTGCTGCTTCTTCTCGCTGTTGAGGCGTTTCATGCTGAGGGGGGATAAATATTTGTGTGGACCTAAATGGTTTGTTAGTGACGAAGGAACCTCCGGTACCTAATGTCGGGAGTTGTCACGGATTCGCAGACTGCAGATCAATCGTGCTGTCAGGTAGCAAGTCAAGGACCTCCCAACAGACCGATCCGTTTTACCCTCCCATTACCTTGCCAATGTCCATGGCCACTTTGTTGGGCGTGTCCTCTTCAAGATCTGCGTGCTTCAACATGTCTGCCGGCGCCATTCATTTCACAGGCTTCATCTGGTTTAATCACTCTTCAAGGCCTGCACCATACGGATTGCCTCCCATGTCTACATCTCTCCATGTCTATGTTGCCCTTAGTTTGACTCTGGTAGCTCTGTCCACTACACCCACACCCCCTTTCCCTCTTCTCCCAGATTCATCTGTCTCAGTCTTTATAGTCTTCCTACTGCTTACGCTACAAGAAATCTTGACATCCAGCACATCTTCTGGCTGAAAAAAGTGATATGTATTGGTGGAAAATATTGGCTTTTGGCAAACCTGCTGATGGAAATATCAACTTTTGGCAAACCTTCTGATGGAAATATTAACCTTTGGCAAACCTTCTGATGGGAAATATTGACCTTTGGCAAACCTTCTGATGGAAATATTGACTTGCTGCAAACTTCCTGACGGGCAATATTCACACGTGTCAAGTCTGCTGACGGGAAATGTTGACTTGCTGCCAACCTATCGGTCTCTTTTCAGGGCTGACATAAAATGGATCGATGTTGATCTGTTAGACATAAAATGGATCGATGTTGATCTGCTGCTAGACATAAAATGGATCGATGTTGATCTGCTAGACTAATCTTGTTCCTCCAGTCTTACGTGGGACGCACCTCATAGGTTTCTGTTCGTCTATGCCCTCTTTGGCAGAAAGTTCTGAGGACACCGACTATGGGGGTGGTGTTTTCGACCACACGTCCATTTGTTTGTTTGTTTGTCTGTCTGCCTGTCACCGAGATTACGCAATTACTTGTGAAGCCGTTGCAACCAAACTTCGTCAAAAGATGGAGTTTGCTCAGAGACAGACTCTTTGAATTTATATACAAATCCGTGGAGCTGCGAACGATCTTTCGGCTAAATTACAACATTCATCACACACACACACACACACACGCACACGCGCACACACTGCAAACGACTGAACCCCTTTGAGGAAAGATAGAACGTGGCCCAGGGGCTGACCGACTAAATTCTGGTGCGGATCCTTGGCGTGGATCGGGTCACTTCATTTATCAGATTATAACTAGTTTTCCACCGAACAAAGGCATTGTCAAATTACTGTTTGGAACTGATAACCGTACATAAAGTGGCACATTTCCTTAAAAAAACTATTTCATTTTGTGATGTAATTGTGGATATTTTGCGTTTTTCATGACTTGTTAAACAAAAATAGATGGGAAGTAAACTCATTCATTCCGTGCAAACTGTTACTTCCCCTGTTCTGCCAAAAATAGTCTTGCTGTCACCCACGACCTGACTGAACCTTGGCTGAAGTCTGCGCTCTCCCGAATGCCCATCTAGTTAATGTTGTAGAGAAGGCTCCTGGCGCGTGTACTGCAGACATAACTTTCTAAACAACATAGAAACGATCACAGCCTGCTTTCAACGACTTTGTCGTATCTGACATTAATAATCTGTAAACTTAACAGATTACTTTAAGTATAATCTGTAAACTTTACAGATTAATTTGAGTATCTGACTTGCAGTCGATCTATTTGTCATTCATATTGGTTTTTCTTTTCCTCCGCGGCTGGCAGACACCCAGACAATGGGAACAAAATCGTGTTTTTCAAAGTGAAAAACATTGGATAGGGACTACACCAAGTTGCTCCCACTGTCGACAAAAGAAGAAGGTCCCCAAGGCCACGGACGTGGGAAATAATGGTTTAAAAAAAAAAAAAACGCACATTAATGCGATCCCGTCCTTCTCCAAGCCACTCTCGGTCTCCGGACTAATACCAAAGCCTGGAGTAACGGATGTCCCATCCCGTGCCACAATCGCCGCCCCCCCCCCCCCCCCCC
>JADBJO010001023.1:222500-227500 GCA_016801955.1 Conus betulinus
AAACGGCCCGGCGGAGATTCGAAAAAGCAACCCCAGGATCACCAAGATTACGAGTCCGGCGCTCTCTACCACTGAGCTATTCCGGCCCCCAGGGTGGAGCTGAAACCGGAACTCGGGGTTCACTGAAGCGGGGTCTTCGGACACGCTCTCGGCCTCAGCTGCATTGGTGCCCGCGCACGGCTGGGCTGCAACCCACATGGAATCGGCTGCTGACAGCCATGCTCTGCGCCTTTTTACACGTGTTATTGCTAATGTCTGAAGAGGACATTCGTTAAACAAAAATCACCTGCTTCCTATTTGTGTGTCAAAGGAGCGCTGTTTCGCAGCTTGGCCCTGTTTTCAGTCTGTGTAAGGAGTTGACTCCAACGAGGTGACAGCCCTGATATGGCCCTTTGCGGTCGGCTGGCCTGAAAACCAACATCAACAGTGTCTGACCAGTGACGGTGCGGTCTATCTTAGTCTCCTTGAATATCTGTGTTCACAGTTTTCCAGCCACTTCGAAATTTGCTGACCAGCTATTCACTGAAAATAGCCGTCAACAGAAATTCCTTTTTTCTTTTCCCTATTTTCTTTTATTTCCTTACATATTTGACAGTTCAGTATCGCCCATCTTTATCCCATGACGTCACACAGACATGCACGCCCTTGCAGAAGGCGTGGGAAGGAGCAGAGACGCACGTTTCGGGGGGGGGGGAGGATGGGTTGAAGCGGCAAAGAGGTGATTCCACGGAGCGATTCCTCCCGATGATTTACGAGCCAGCAGACCCCAGCAGACTCGAACAAGAAGCCGCACGTCCACCACGACGTGCTGGTTATCGGGCCGGTGCGGGTCGGGGCCTCAGCTGCCTTCAGATTGGAACAGGGCACCGGCACGAGCGTCAAGTCTGTACCAACTCACGAGCATCGCGCAGACGGAGCTTCTATTAGGAAGAATAAATGCCAGACTCGCATCAGGCAGCCTTCCCCCAAACCCAGCCCCCTCCCCCAAACTCAACAGCAATCACAGAGGAACTCCCCCCCCCCTCCACACCCTCAAGGGAAATTCAGCCCGGCGCTTGGCGGTCTGGCCTGTAAAAGGCTGCTCGTGTCTATCGCCTTTTGATATCTATCCCGAGGCCTTGCAACGGGCGCGCGAGGGCAAAATGATTAACGGGGGACGAACGGGAATGCTGATTGGCTGTGGCAGCAAGAAGCAGGGGGAGAGATCCACCAATCTGATCAAAGATTACTGGATGGGCTAAGTCATGACAAGGACTATGGGGAGGGTTGGGAAGACGTGTGATGGTGAATCCAACTTCAGTGTCATGGAGTTGAAAGTAAAACACGATTTTTTTTTAAAACACTACAGCAGACAGAATTAAAACAACAATAACAAACAAACAAACGAACGAAAACAAAAATACAAATGAACAAACTAACAAACAAATAGCAAAAGAACTAGATCGTTAGTTTGCCAGCTCATCAAAAAAGGATCATAAATGTTAGCGCGCATTGTGTGTGTGTGTGTGTGTGTGTGTGTGTGTGTGTGTGTGTGTGTGTGTGTGTGTGTGTGTTTTGTGTGTGTGTGTGTGTGTGTGTGTGTGTGTGTGTGTGTGTGTGTGTGTGTGTTGAGGAGGGAGGGGCGGCAACAAGAGGTGAATTTCGGCAGCTCTGTCTATCAATTGCAAGTAGTTTACAGAATTCGGCGAATCACGCATCTTGACATATACACGATTACAAGCCGTCCCTCCTCCATCCTTCCCTCTTGCCCCTCCCTGTCCCTGTCCCCCCATCCCTTCCTCCTTCTCCCCTGTTCTCCCCCGTTCCCGTCCCCTCCTCCTCCCCCACCGCCCTCTTCCACTCCTATTTTCACCTCTCTCGCCACCCCCCTTGTGCCTTAGAACCGCTCTGAATCCCTTGAAGAAAAAAACAGAAAGAAAGAAAGAAAGAAAGAAAAAAGAAAAAGAAAAAGAAAGAAAGAAGGAAAGAAAGAAAAAAAGAAAAAAGAAAAGGAGGAAAAGAAGCGTAAGAAGCTGGGAATGAACCAGCGATTTTTAAATCTTCAGTCTAACGTTCTCTCAACAGAGCTATTTGGGCTGACAGTAAGTCTACCCCCCCCCCCCCCCCTCCCTTTTTTTTTTTTTTTTTTTCAAAACGTTTTCAACGCCAACGACGAGGTTGGACTCTCTTTGAGTCTTAACCTCGCTTCACTCTGCCATATGACAACATTAATACTGCGACTCATGCGACTTTGTAGCATGAAAAGGACACACTCTTGATGTGCCTAGTGTGTTAGCAATCATCATGCCCACCTTAAAGAAGATCTGATAAAAACTTGAAGTTGTATACTATATATAACAACAACATTGCCTTAGACATAGACAGCCAGCCAGCCAGCCAACCAGCCAGTATGCGCTACATATATCAAATTTATAAATGAAGGGGACAGAGATGAAAAACTTAAGCAATGTCTACTTTGTCTACTGTTTTCAATTCAACTTCTGTCCACTCAAAAAAAAAAAATCCACTTCACATTCAACACAAGCAAGACGAGTGTTCCTCTTAAAAGGCCAGAGGTCGAAAAAGAAATCCTTCCTAATAACGTCCAGGGCTAATTCAGGAAATACAGGCCTCCAAGACCCACGGAAACACAACCAAGTGGTTTAAGGGGATCGTACATGCGGTTATCACTGCCACAGGACACAGTCGTCACCTGAAGCTCCAGCTACGATGCTCAACGCTGCAAGAGGCGACAACTCATGGCCTGCCAACAGCTGCAGCATGGAAGCAGGGTTTGCTGGCTGGTACCGGCAGTGAACCAGCAGGTCTTGAAGAATGGTAAAACCATCCAGAGATCGTCAGGAAGAGCAGTGTGAGACCAGACAAAGGTCTCCACCCGGGTTCAACAGCACAAAGGACTCTGACTGAACTCACTGTGCTGCATGGAAGCAGACTGGAGGAAGCTGACATAATTATACGAGATCGAGAAATACGCCAGGCTGGCACGCAGCTGGAAGGAATCTGGCCTCCAAGCCGGAGTCTTCGCCACTAAGATCGGAGCCAGAGGGGCTGTAGGTCGGCCGGTCTTTGATCTTATGAAACAGCTCACCAACTCTGGTCAGGAGAGGACGGAATCCTACGGGGAGTGGCCAAGAACCAGTTGGACCTGATCGAGGAGGAACACAAGTGAACTTCATAAGAAGTTGAATTCACCAGCTTCGATCCTGTGTCCGACGTTTCTGTGCGCAAGGTCATCCGTCACAAAGCGACGCCTCCAGACACCCAGCCATCCAGAGGGTGCACGTTCGAATCCCGGCTGTGTCAAAAACTTTTCTGACAGCAGAGGGGCATCAAGGTAGCGGTTGTGACCTGGATGCAGCCCGACCCCTGTTTGAACGTAAGGTGGCACAGGATCCAAACACTTGTCTGAGATGTTTCTATGAAGACCTGCTGTCAACGCACCCGAGCATTTCTTCCTGCTTAGCCATACCCCCCCCCCCCCTCCCTCTCTTCCATGCATCTAAAATAGTAACGCCCTCTGGTTAGTAGAAAGGGCCGTCGGTATTTTCACTCTCGGAGGGGTACAAGAGGTTGGACAGGGGGGAGGGGGCAGGGGTATCGAGGGGTGTAGGAGGTGGGGGGGGAGGGGGGGAGAGGATTAAGGGCAAACGCATCGCCGCTCATACAGGCTTTAAGAGTTGTTCGCCTTCTTTTATAGCCACGCGCACGTGCACGTGCCACATTATCATACTCCGTTCTATTTACAGGCCCGTCCGTCTGGAAAGTGTCACTGACGGGAAGACCAGGTAGATTTCTCAGAGGGTCCCTCCACCAGGTCAAACAAGCCGTTAATTATTACCAGCCGCCGAAAGGTTTACTTCAGTCAACGAACACACAGCCCGGCACGCTGTCATTTATTCATGTACACAAAACACAACAGAGACAGAGATGAACACAATGGGAAAGTTTACACAACCCAGTCTCTGGTTCGCTTTTTTTTCCCCTTTTTTTTTTTTCTTCTTTCTTTCCTTTTTTTTTTTTTGCGTTGATAATCCGTAGGTCACTGAACACGACATAAGATGAATGTGACCACTGAAATGTTCATGTATTGAGATGTGAAAACTGAAAAGAGTCCCGAAGAAAAGGAAAAAGAAACACCCGAAGGTGCTGGGGAGGACCCAGAGAAGAAGCACTGTCTTCACCTGCCTTTAGAGCAGTCCTGTACCACCCTTGGAGGCCTGCGCTGTGTTGACGATGGGTACAGGCACGCGCAGGACACTCCATTAAGATGGTATTGAAATGAAACAAACGCAATGTGCTAGTTTTTTCTTTTTTCATTGTGAGAGAGAAATAATGCTGCTTACAGCTCAGCCGACTGCAGAGGGCCACATCAGGGCAGTGATCGCGTTTTTTTTTAATTAAAAAAAAAGTGAATATCGAAGTCTCCTTGAAATGAAATGCGAACAGTGATGTGTGCTGGTGTTGAAAAATGAATAACCGTAGTATCCAGGTACCATGGCTTTCAGCTTAATTAAGATCTGAAAGAAGAAGAGAACGGGACAGAAGAGGAAGACGTGAAAGATGATAACGGAGACACCAATGATGAACATCGATAGGGAGAGGACAAGGGCAGGGCGTAAGGGCTGGCGTGGGGGGTGGGGTGGTGGGGTGGGGTGTGCACACGACGGCATAGACCAAGAAATAAAGGAACTGAAGAAGAGAACGAAAAAGAAGAAAAGGAAGGGGAAGAAGTCGAAGAAGAAAAAAGAAAAAAAAAAGGAGGAGGACGAGGAAACAAACAAGAAGAAGAAGAAGAAGAAGAAGAAGAAGAAGAGAAGAAGAAGAAGAAGAGGAAGAAGAAGAAGAAGATGAAGAAGAAGAAAAAGAAGAAGAAGAAGAAAGAAGAAGAGAGGAGGAGAAGGTGGAGGAGGACCAGGAGGAGGAGAAGGAGGAGGAGATGGAGGAGGAGGAGAAGGAGAAGAATGAGAGGGGGAGGAGCTGAAAGAAAAAAGGAGGAGGAG
>JADBJO010001023.1:232500-237500 GCA_016801955.1 Conus betulinus
GTCACTTGATTTAACACTTGAAATAATATACAGTGCCAGAACCATCCATTTCTGAACTCGTTTATGTATAGGATACGTGGCTGTGGCTCTGATGTCTACGGGATTTAATGTTCAAAACATTGTTTTACTTTCATTTTCAAAACTCTAATGTTGTAACCTTTCCTACATTACATCGTACTTTGTTCACTGTGTCTCGGTGAATGTGTCTTCAGACCTAATCAAATGAGATTCATTGCTAAAACTGCCTCGCTTTTATTTTTGTTTCTTGATGTTTGTTCTATTGTACCGTAGTTCATTTTGTTTTGCATTGAACACCTGTGTATAGAAGTCGACACGCCAAAGCAAAGTTATTAAGTCCTCTCTTCTTATTGAATTCTATAATTACTCGCGCAGGCACGGACACACGCGCGCGCGCATACGCACGCACGGACACACACACACACACACACACACACACACACACACACACACACACACACACACAAACGCGCGCACGCGCGCACTCACACACAAAGTCTTGCACACAAGATCCCGCGTCGGACTGTTTAAATCGTTCTCAATTCTTGTTTGAAGAGAGAGAGAGAGAGAGAGAGAGAGAGAGAGAGAGAGAGAGGGGGGGGGGGATTCTCCCACCTGTAATACCCATGAATATGCAAACGAGGCTCATCACCGTCGGGCAAGAAAACACAGCCATTCTTCCATCCTGAAAAACGAGTTCAAGGTTTTCCCCCTCAACAACCACAGTTATTGCCGTAAGGAGACCCATGCCACGCTATCTACACATAGTGACACTCACTCCGCCTTTTGTCGCAGCTGCTTGGCCGATTGTTTGTTGGTTTGCATCTCGATCTCCCCTCTCCCCCCCCCCCCTTCCCCCCCCCCCCCTTCACGCACCCTTTCCTTCTTTTCGTCTTTCTTCTTTCCATTATTTCGGTACGTCATCTTCAGATATAATTCAAGATCTTCTTCTCTCTCCTGGGCTAAACTCCTCTGGCGATTTCTTTCTTCCTTTTATTCTTTTCTATTTCTTTCTTTTTTCTTTCTGTTTTTTTTTTCTCCTTTTTATTTTGATTTGTTTGGCGAATGTGGGCGTTTTCAATCCTAGCATCAAGGTCGCCACTTTCGGCTCAGCGATCAGAGCTGACTCGTGCGCACGGTTGCAGTCAAACCTGGCAAAGCTATTGCTCATACCCCCCACCCTCTTTTTTTTTTTTTTTTTTTTTTTCAAATGACAATCCAGGCGCGCTAATGAAGATGAGTTGGGACACATCTGTCGTACACTATCCAACTCCCTGTCCCAAAACAAAGCTCGACGCTGGCCATCGTCCTCATGTCCCGTGGGTGTCGGAGACATCCGTTGGGGTGACATGGTGGAGGTCCACGCAGCTAGGAGGCGTCATCACTCTCTGTCCTCAGTCCTGTGCAGCAGGTTGGCCGTGTGGTGTCCTGTCTGATGTTGTCCAGCCAGGATTTCCTGTCTCTGTGTCCTGTCTGATGTTGTCCAGCCAGGATTTCCTCTGTTGTGTTGTGTCTGATGTTGTCCAGCCAGGATTTCCTCTGTCTCTGTGTCCTGTCTGATGTTGTCCAGCCAGGATTTCCTCTGTCTCTGTGTTCTGTCTGATGTTGTCCAGCCAGGATTTCCTGTCTTTGTGTTCTGTCTGATGTTGTTCAGCCAGAATTTCCTGTCTCTGTGTTGTGTCGGATGTTGTCCAGCCAGGATTTCCTGTCTCTGTGTTCTGTCTGATGTTGTCCAGCCAGGATTTCCTCTGTTGTGTCCTGTCTGATGTTGTCCAGCCAGGATTTCTGTCTCTGTGTCCTGTCTGATGTTGTCCAGCCAGGATTTCCTGTCTTTGTGTTCTGTCTGATGTTGTCCAGCCAGGATTTCCTCTGTCTCTGTGTTGTGTCTGATGTTGTCCAGCCAGGATTTCCTGTCTCTGTGTTGTGTCTGATGTCGTCCAGCAGGATTTCCTCTGTCTCTGTGTTGTGTCTGATGTTTGTCCAGTCAGGATTTCCCGTCTCTATGTTCTGTCTGATGTTGTCCAGCCAGGATTTCCTCTGTCTCTATGCTGTGTCCTGTCTGATGTTGTCCAGCCAGGATTTCCTCTGTCTCTGTGTTGTGTCTGATGTTGTCCAGCCAGGATTTCCTCTGTGGTGTCCTGTCTGATGTTGTTCAGCCAGGATTTCCTCTGTTGTGTCGTGTCTGATGTTGTTCAGCCAGGATTTCCTCTGTTGTGTCGTGTCTGATGTTGTCCAGCCAGGATTTCCTCTGTCTGTATTCTGTCTGATGTTGTCCAGCCAGGATTTCCTCTGTTGTGTCCTGTCTGATGTTGTCCAGCCAGGATTTCCTCTGTCTGTGTTCTGTCTGATGTTGTCCAGCCAGGATTTCCTCTATTGTGTCGTCGTGTCTGATGTTGTCCAGCCAGGATTTCCTCTCTTGTGTCCTGTCTGATGTTGTCCAGCCAGGATTTCCTCTGTTGTGTCGTGTCTGATGTTGTCCAGCCAGGATTTCCTGTCTCCGTGTCGTGTCTGATGTTGTCCAGCCAGGATTTCCTGTCTCTGTGTCGTGTCTGATGTTGTCCAGCCAGGATTTCCTGTCTCTGTGTTGTGTCTGATGTTGTCCAGCCAGGATTTCCTCTGTCTCTATGCTGTGTCCTGTCTGATGTTGTCAGCCAGGATTTCCTCTGTCTCTGTGTTGTGTCTGATGTTGTCCAGCCAGGATTTCCTCTGTGGTGTCCTGTCTGATGTTGTTCAGCCAGGATTTCCTCTGTTGTGTCGTGTCTGATGTTGTTCAGCCAGGATTTCCTCTGTTTGTGTCGTGTCTGATGTTGTCCAGCCAGGATTTCCTCTGTCTGTATTCTGTCTGATGTTGTCCAGCCAGGATTTCCTCTGTTGTGTCCTGTCTGATGTTGTCCAGCCAGGATTTTCCTCTGTCTGTGTTCTGTCTGATGTTGTCCAGCCAGGATTTCCTCTATTGTGTCGTGTCTGATGTTGTCCAGCCAGGATTTCCTCTCTTGTGTCCTGTCTGATGTTGTCCAGCCAGGATTTCCTCTGTTGTGTCGTGTCTGATGTTGTCCAGCCAGGATTTCCTGTCTCCGTGTCGTGTCTGATGTTGTCCAGCCAGGATTTCCTGTCTCTGTGTCGTGTCTGATGTTGTCCAGCCAGGATTTCCTGTCTCTGTGTTGTGTCTGATGTTGTCCAGCCAGGATTTCCTGTCTCTGTGTTCTGTCTGATGTTGTCCAGCAGGATTTCCTCTGTGCAGTGTCCTGTCCATTGTCTGATGTTGTCCAGCCAGGATTTCCTCTGTCTCTGTGTCGTGTCTGATGTTGTCCAGCCAGGATTTCCTCTCTCTGTGTCGTGTCTGATGTTGTCCAGCCAGGATTTCTTGTCTCTGTGTTGTGTCTGATGTTGTCCAGCCAGGATTTCCTCTGTCTGTGTTCTGTCGGATGTTGTCCAGCCAGGATTTCCTCTGTCTGTGTTCTGTCTGATGTTGTCCAGCCAGGATTTCCTCTGTCTCTGTGTTGTGTCTGATGTTGTCCAGCCAGGATTTCCTCTGTCTCTGTGTTGTGTCTGATGTTGTCCAGCCAGGATTTTCCTCTGTCTCTGTTTCCGTCTGATGTTGTCCAGCCAGGATTTCCTGTCTCTGTGTTCGGTCTGATGTTGTCCAGCCAGGATTTCCTCTGTGCAGTGTCCTGTCCATTGTCTGATGTTGTTCAGCCAGGATTTCCTCTGTTGTGTCGTGTCTGATGTTGTCCAGCCAGGATTTCCTCTGTCTCTGTGTTGTGCCCTGTCCATTCTATGATGCTGTCCAATCAGGATTTCCTCTGTCTGCCTGTGCCCACTTTTGTCTTCCACAGCGCCTTTGACACTGGTTTGGGACAACGAACAGTGGCGGGAGACACGACCATGCCAGACTTGCTTCCAGCGTTTGAAACGTCGCGAGGTACTAGGTGTGGTTCTGGCTTGCCTGCATACATTGTGATTTGTATCTGACGTAGGTGTTCACCCTGTGTCCTGCGACGCTGGACACTCCCGGGGGGGGGGGGGGGGGGGAGGGGAGAGAGAGAGAGAGAGAGAGAGAGAGAGAGAGAGAGAGAGAGAGAGAGACTGAGGGCGACCAAAAGACTCGTGAACAATGGACAGAGATCTATATGGCAAAGGGCTGACTGCGGAGACAGTCTCCAGAGCAGCAGACAGAGACAGAAGTGGGATCGTTGGTCATCTCTGCGAATGTCATACGGCACTGATTTTTGGTCTGACGGTGCTATGGCAAAAATATTTATCCTATTTCATCATCTTCGTCAACAATATCAATGACATTCTCAGTATAATTATGCTCTTACTTCCCTTTTCTTCATTTCCGTTTCATTTCTTCTAAAGTCCTCGTTTCATTCCTCTTCTCTCCTCATCCTCATTTCATTCCTCTACTTTCTCATCCTCGTTTCATTCCTCTTCTTCCTCATCCTCGTTTCATTCCTCTTCTCCCTCATCCTCGTTTCATTCCTCTTCTCGGCATCTCCCTCATCCTCATTTCATTCCTCTACTTTCTCATCCTCGTTCCATTCCTCTTCTTCCTCATCCTCGTTTCATTCCTCTTCTTCCTCATCCTCGTCGTTTCATTCCTCTTCTCCCTCATCCTCGTTTTCATTCCTCTTCTCCCTCATTCTCGTTTCATCCCTCTTCTCCCTCATCCTCGTTTCACTCCTCTTCTTCTTCATCCTCGTTCCATTCCTCTTCTTCATCATCCTCATTCCATTCCTCTCTTCCTCATCCTCGTTCCATTCCTCTTCTTCCTCATCCTCGTTCCATTCCTCTTCTTCCTCATCCTCGTTCCATTCCTTCCTCTCTTCCTCCTCATCCTCGTTTCATTCCTCTTCTCCCTCATCCTCGTTTCATTCCCCTACTTCCATCCTCATTTTGGTCTTCATGTTCCTCTTGTTACTTTTGTTTTTCTTCGTCTCGTTCGTCTTCTTCATCGTGTTCGTGGGAGAGACAATGTCCAC
>JADBJO010001023.1:242500-267500 GCA_016801955.1 Conus betulinus
CATCTGCAAATGAACCATCTCAGCATGACATGATAAGTCTGCTGCGGTTTTTTTTTTTTTGTTTGTTTGTTTGGTTGTTTGTTTCTTTGTGTTTTGAAAAGAATTTAAATCTGAGTTTTAAGTGTGTGTGTGTGTGTGTGTGTGTGTGTGTGTGTGTGTGTGTGTGTGTGTGTGTGTGTATGTACTTGCGCGTGCGTACGCATGTGTGTGTACTTGCGCGTGCGTACGTATGTGTGTGTTTGAGTGCGTGCGTGCGTACGTAGGTGCGTGCGTGCGCGCGCGCGCGCGCGCGCGCGTGCGTGTGTGTGTGTGTGTGTGTGTTTGTTCGCAATGCACCACCAGAGAGAAACTGGTTACTTGCTTTCGATGTTTGGAGTGTAAGGCTACAGAACTGCTGTTTTCCATCCACTGACAGACAGTATGGAAACAGCAGCTGAACGTTCCAAACTTGCTTCCTCATCAACAGAAGCCAGGGATGTCCCACCACAGCCTGGTCAGCGCTTCTCTTCAGCTGATGGTTACCTTGTAACCTGGCACTCTGCCTGCCGCATTGCAGGAATCAAAGCAATCAAGGTGAATCCAACTTGCAGATGTTGGGGTCAGTCAGCTTCGCCTTGTCCAGCGAGACACGCCGCATGACATCACAGACACAGCTGAGGGATCTATGGACCACAGTGCTTCAGCACGGGTCTTCACGGAATTCAAGAAAGAAGAAGAGAAGAAGAAGAAGAAGAAGGTAAGGTAAGGTAATGTAAGGTAAGGTAAAAGGTAAGGGGAGGGTAAGGTATGTAGCGTAAGGGGGTGTAAGGTAAGGTAAGGTGGTAAGGTAAGGTTGGCTTATGCCCAGCCGACCGCAAAGGGCCAATCAAGGAGGTGCACTCACGTCAAAATCAACTCACAAGTCATAAAAAAAGAAAAAGAAAAAAAAAAAGGGTTCACAACACCTCTTTCAAATACATCTTCGTGGGGGGTACCAGAAGCTTCGTTAAAACCTTTCTTTCATAAAATCTTTTAAATCAGATGAAAAATGTTAATCTCTTCAGAAACTGAAAGATCACGTCAGGTTGGGACATCTTGGAACAAATTGTGAGTCTTGCGGTAAAATGTTTGTGTCTCACACCACGCAAGTCCCTTTCTAGAAGAAGAAGAGAAGAAGAAGAAAGAAGAAGTTGAAGAACAAAACGAACAACACAACAACAACACAAACAAGAAAGAAGGAAATGAGAGGAGGAGCTAACTACAGGCTGATGCTAAGGAACGGTTTCAATTTTCAAGAAGGGGCTAGAAAGAAGAAGCCTGCACGGGAGGGAGGGGCAAAAGAAGGAGGTGCGGAGGAGGGTACCGGATGCCTTAAGAAAGCGGAGGGAACAAACACTAGTCAGGGAGGGAAAAACATGAGGACACAGACAGATGTAGAGAGGTTGCTTTGCTGATGAGAAGAAGGGGGGCCCTTCCTTCCTGCAGATAGAAGGGGGTGAACGGGAGGTGGGGGGTGTGGATTGGTGGTGGCGGGGGGGGGCGGGAGAGTGACTTGGGAGGCCTTGGCCATGCCAATGACACGGTCAGGGTTCCTCTCTCTGGCATTTCTGGGGGGACGAAGACCACCGCCTCACGACACCTCCGTAAATCGGTGGACTTGTCAATAAAACTCACCAACTTTTTAACAGTTAATTCTTAATAAGGCACTTTCTGAGAAGGAAGAAGCGTGAAAAAAAAAAACAACAACAACTGAACAACACCTTGCAAAGAAGTTACACATGGAGGTGCTACTACAGCTGATGCTAAAACGGTTTGATTTTTCAGTGCGGCTTAAAGGAGCATGCCTGCACGCCAGACTTGAGGCAAAAGAAGCACAAGGTTACCGGATGGCCTTAAGAATGGAACGAACAACACGCTAAAGAAAAACATGTAGATGTAGAGAGAAGGGAGACAGTGGAGGAGGGAGGGAGCAGGGCTGGAGAGTGAGAGAGAGAGGAGAGAGAGAGGAGAGAGAGAGAGAGAGAGAGAGAAGAGAGAAGAGAAAGAATAGACAGAGAGAGAGACAGACAGAGACAGAGAGAATGAGAGAGAGAAGAGAGAGAGAGCGAGACAGAGAGAGAGAGAGAGAGACAGCCAGCTAGCCAGCCAGACAGAGACAGAGAGAGAGAGACAGACAGACAGACAGACAGACAGAGACAGACACTAACACAAAGAGACAGATAGACACACTGATCGGAATAACAAACAACGAGATGAGCACATATTCCCAGACAGACTGACAAACCAACAGACACAGATGAACAGACAGACGAACAGGAAAAACAAAAATAACAAAACAAACAAATAAACAAAACGAAGAAAACAAAACACAAAAACAAAATCAAAAACAAAAAACAACAACACAACAAAAAAAAACCCGGAGATCTGCAGCACAAATACAACATGAAAGTCTCCAGACCTGGACGGACACACAACACCGCACAGTCCACTCACAGAAGGTGGAGGGCGTGAAGATCCTTGAAGGCATCCACGCGCACACAGGTGATCTTGTTGGCGTTTCATCAACCTGCCGACACAGGACAAAACGATCCGTTAATACACGATCCATCATCACAGCCTACCGACAAAGGATTTACAACAGACTGGCGACGTGACGAGAGTTGAACATGGGTAATAGCGTGTGACCGAGTCAAACGGTTAGAGCGTTCGGATTTGACTGGTCGTGCGTTCGCACAGCTCGTGGAGTCGGATGATTACGGTTTGATAACGCTTTTTCAGGGGTAAACGGGTGAATGATTCAGTACAGGGAAGCTCGAGGCGGCGGAAAGAGAAGGTCGGACCCGCCTTCCTTGACCTGGTGGACCTCTAGCAGTCCACTTGCCTTGTAGTCATCACGCTGATGAACTTTAACCTGTACTAAAGAGCAGATTGAATGAATAAGCGTGTAGCAGTCATCTAATCAATCAGTTTTTTTTTTTTTACCTATACAAGCCGAGGCGTCCCAAAACAACCCAACGAGCATAGAAACAAAAGAAAACACACACACACACACTCACACACGCGCGTGCGTGCGCACACACACACACACACACACACACACACACACACACACAACACGCACACACACACGCGCGCGCTCGTGCGCGCGCGCACACACACGCGCGCGTGCGCGCACACACACATACATACACACCCACACATACACACACACACGCGCGCGCGCACGCACACACCCTTACAAGCACGTACAGTGCTAACTGCAACAAAATGGGAAGTGCAATAGGCGTAGAGGCCTTTACCGCTCTGTTCAAACTCACCAACTGTCTTTTTTTTTGTGATTTTGTTTGAACCTAACTGTCTGAATGTCACAAAAACCGCGAATCAGTCTAATCATAATTGATTTAACCCCCCCCCCCCCCAAACCCCTCCGAGGTTCAATGCAAGCGAAAGCAAGTTCTAAGCGCTTTACAAATCCAATTTTTTTTGTCTTAAATGAGCCAGCTAAACACGTAAAAATCCAGCGATAACAGAAGCACGCCATTACAGCGCAGTTATGAAAAACACAATTTCGTGGAACGTACCGGTAATACGTTCTGTCTATCCATCACTGTCTCTGTCTCCCACCCCTCTCACAACCCCTTGCCGCCTCTTCCATTTCCAGACTCCTCCCCTCCCTACATCCCCTCCCCCCCCCCACCCATCCACCCACCGCATACGTGTGTACACCCGTCCACTGGGGGATGTCTATTCCCGACCGCATTCTTCTCTCAGATCTTATCCTCTGTCCACCATTCTCCTTCCCCTAAACTCTTCTTGTCTCTAAGATGCTATAGAGAGTACACGCGAAAAAAAAATCTCCACTAAGTATATGTATGAAGACTCCAAAAAGCAGTCCAGCAGAGCCAGCAAGGGCAATGGACAACGTGGGAGAATGCACTCCAAAGAAGTCTCACTTGGAATGACATTTGGCACATGGCCCCTCTCAGGATCAGCTTCATTCTCAGATCTGCATATGACCTTCTGCCCTCAAATGCAAACCTGGTGAAGTGGGGAAAAACAGACAATCCTGTACAAGTAGTCTGGGCTAGTACCAACACCACAAAAGGGAAAATCAGGACTCCAAAAGCACCCGCAACATTCTTTCACGGCAGGAGGCAGCGAATCATGGCCAAGAACAACAGTGCCACTCGGAACATGCAGGCAGAGTCTGCTGGACGGGGCAGATGACTGGGAGTGCACTGCAGACCTCCCAGAATGGAAGAGTCACCCAGAGATCATCAGCAAGAGTGGCATGAGACCAGACATAGTAGTCCACTCTCAGTCAACCAAGCAGCTGATCATGATCGAGCTCACGGTGCCATATGAGAACAGAATGGAGGCAGCTCAAATCTACAAGACTGAAAAGTATGCTGATCTGGCAAACAGCCTGAGGAGAGAAGGCTATCAGGTCAAGTCCTCACTGCAGAAATTGGAGCTAGGGGTTTGTAGGAACGTCTGCATACAGCCTCATGAAAACAGCTCTCAGTTGCAGGGAGGGAAAAAACCAGAGCCCTGAAAGCAATGGCAGAAGCAGCAGAGAGGTGTTCAAGCTGGATCTGGTCAAGGAGGAACAAAAGTGAACTTCATAAGGCTTAACTTTCCTACAAATATCAGGTGTCCCAGTGGGCTCAGTGGTTAGTGCGCGAGTCCTCAGTTTCGGTTTGCTCTCCGCATCTATGCCCTTGATGAGTTGGTGTTGAGGTTGTCGGTATTATTATTGTTTATTACAATATCTCTCTCTCTCTCTCCATCCGTCTTTTTCCTTTCTGTGGGTGCTGGTCTGCATGGCTGTGTCTTTCTACCTCTCCGCCCCCCCTGTCCCCATCCTCTCTCTCTCTCTCTCTCTCTCTCTCTCTCTCTCCCCGGCGCACCTGGGTGTGAAGATAAGGGCAGGATTCTGCACACATTCATCTCCATCACATACCTCCGCGTCACATTCCCCACCCCCTGCCCTCAACGCCATCTCCACCACCCCCACCCCCCCACCTGCTTCCACTATGATTTACAACCGAAATGGATACATAATATCAAACCTCTAGGAAAGGGGACATATCAATCAATGATTTCACTTTCCCCCTCTCCCCTCCCCCCCCCCCCCCCCCATCCTCCTTTATCTTTAAAAACAACATAAAAGTTACACTGAGCGGTGTCCCCGTGGTCTCCTGCTAACAGGGAGAAAGTCCAGTTCGAGTCCCACGAGACGGCGTCTCTCACCCTGCCTAACGGCAGCACCTGTCGCGGCGGGAATGGTCGGTGGTGTGGTGCCTGGTGTTGGCGCACTTTCGAATGCTTGTGTCAGAGGGAGGTGCAAAGGTCCATTTTTTATTTCCAGTTTGCAGACACCAAGCACGGAGAGAGAGAGAGAGAGAGAGAGAGAGAGAGAGAGAGAGAGAGAAGAGAGAGAGAGACTGAGAGAGATAGAGAAAGAGAGAGAGACTAGAGAGAAGAGAGAAGAGAGAGAGATAGAGAGAGAGAGACAGAGAGAGATAGAGAAGGAGAGAGAGAGAGAGAGAGAGAAAGAGAGAGATAGAGAAAGAGAGAGAGACTGAGAGAGATCAGACAGAGAGAGAGAACTGAGAGAGAGAGGGATGTTGACTAGAGAGAGTAGACAAAGAGACAGAGAGAAATGGAGAGAGAGATGGATAAAGAGAGAGATGAGAGTATAATATAGCTCTTAAAATAGGTAGACGGAAAAGCATACTAGAGAGTTTAGTAAAATAGGATACGGAAAAGCAAGAGAGAGAGAGAGAGATAGAGAGAGAGAGCAATATATAGAGCGAGCACGCCCCCCCCCCCCCCCCCACCCCCCCCTCCCCGTCTCCCTTCCCACCCCTCCCTACCTAATCATTCATCCCCGGCAAAATGCTGGAGATTGCACTAAAACCGAATTAAATAAACCCCCTAGCTGAAATTCGTCAACTACAAGCTGCTTGTGTGCATCGGTCCAAATGTTTACTCAGCAAACTCACACGGCTTGGGACAGCTTCTAAATATAGCAGGGGGCCGCTCACGAGGTGTTGATAAATGGGGCCACGGGGCACTGGCGGGGGGCACAAGGGCATCGCTAGACGCTTGCCCCTCGTTCGCCCGACGCCCGAGAGCTGAGGTGTGATCGAGGTATGATATTGATGATGATCCTGCCGCCGAAATGTGTCCGCGCACATCTCTCCCTCTCTCGAAACTGTTGTCCTGTTTCTCTCTCTGTCTCTGTCCTCTGTGTGTGTGTGTGTGTGTGTGTGTGTGTGTGTGTGTGTGTGTGTGTGTGTGTGTGTGTGTGTGTGTGAGACAGACAGACAGACAGACACACACACACACACACACACACACACACACACACACACACCCACACACACACACACGTTGCGATGTTTCGACATCGTCACCGAGAATGAATGTTCTCACCTTAACTGTGAGATAAACGATCATATGCGCACAAATCTTACGAATGATGAATCTCAAGAGCTCTTACCGAGCAATTTAAAATTAAAAAAAAACAAAAAAACACCTGATAACGCTCTTAAAAAGAGCACTGAAAATACCGATTTGCTAATTCAAATAAAGTAGTGTTTGTGATAACAGAGATTTCGTATTATTACAGAAGTGTTTTCAGTGCAAGGAAGAGAATTTCAGTGTTCGGAGGGGAAAAATACAATTGTGTTTTCAGTGGCAGGAAGATCAAAATAGTGGGTTTCACTTCTACAAACAGCATTAACTAGAGTGATGTTTCAATGTTATGCAGAGTCAAAGAGAATGTTTTAAATGCTAGAGCAGTACAACAGTGGTATCAGTGTTGCAGAGAGGAATACAGGTGCAAAGGCAGGGTAGTGAGTATTAAAGCAACGCCTTCAGTGTCGGTAAGAACATTTGAAGTCATGTTTTTTCAATGTTTGGAAGAACGTTTAAAGTAGTGTTTATCAGCGTTAAGAAGAGCACTCGAAGCGTCATTTTCATCGTTAGGGAGGGACATTTAAAGTAGCGGTTTTAGAGCCGGGATGAGCATTTAAAACATTGTTTTCAATGTTAGTATCAAAGTATTCAAAGCAGTGTTTACAGTGTTACAAAACGCATATATTTTTAGTGTTAGGAAAACCTAATAAAGTGGAGTTTCATTAACAGCAAGAACATTGTAAGCAGCATTTTCAGTAAGTGAAAGAGCATTAAAGTCGTAGTTTCAATCTCAGGAACAGCGAATAGTGTTTTCAATATTAAAAGGGGCATTTTAAGTGGGTTTTTTTCCCAGTGTTAACAAGAGATATTTGAAGTCGTGTTTGAGGTCTTACGAAGAGCAATGAACAAAAGAACCTTCAGCAAGCTTATAGTCTCCAAGAGGGGGAGACCATCTCAATGGGGAGAAAGCTCACTAACATATAACTCCTGGTCAGATACCGGTATTTCGAAACCTGATTGTTTCTCCTCAGTGACCGCGGAAAGTGGTAATTTGATCCTCTGCCTTTCGGTTTTAAGAAGAATTGCTATACCAGAAAAGGCTGGTGTGCAATACCATAGTATGTTTGTTGAGTTTTCAAAAAACTAAACAAAGGTGCCACCTAAGAAGCAAAAGAAAATATCATGAAAGAGCAAAACAAACTACATTTTCTTGTGAAAAGTAGGAAAATATAAAAGATAACCAACGTTTAAAGTAATTGTTTATCAGTGTTAGGAAGAGCAAAGCAATGAAATCGGTTCGGAGCGTCATTTTCAGCATCGTTAGCCGGGATTAGGAGGACATAAGCCTTTCATATTGCAGTTTTAGAGCCGGGATGCTAACTTTAAAACATTGTTTTGAATGTTAGGAATAAAAGTAAATGCTTCTCAAAATGTTTCACAGTGTTACAAAGCGCATATATTTTTAGTGTGAGGAAAACCCACTAAAGTGGAGTTTCAATATACAGCAAGACAGCGTACCTGCATTGTTTTTCAGTAAGTGACCGAGCATTAAAGTCGTAATTTTCAATCTCAGGAACAGCGTTTTAAGAAGAATGCTATACCAGAAAAAGGGGTGGCATTACGAAGTGGGTTTTTTTTTCCCAGTTTTAACAAAGTATTTGAAGGTGCCACGTAAGCAGCAAAAGGTCTTACGAAAGAGCAAATGAAATGGTGTTTTAGAGTCAGACGCAGCACAAATAAACGCGCGCGGGCACGGTGATAAGCCTTCATATCTGCAGTGGTAGATGATTCTGCCTAACTGACAGTATGTGCTTGAGTGGGTGAATGGGGAATAATAAATGCTTCTCAAAATGAACCTTCAGCAAGCTTATAGTCTCCGAAGTGGGAGACCATCTCCAATGGGGAGGAAGCTCACTAACATATAACTCCTGGTCAGATACCGGTATTTCGAAACCTGATTGTTTCTCCTCAGTGACCGCGGAAAGTGGTAATTTGACTCCTCTGCCTTTTCGGTTTTAAGAAGAATGCTATACCAGAAAAAGGCTGGTGTGCAGATTTTCTTTTGCTTCTTAGGTGGCACCTTTGGTTAGTTTTTTTTGAAAACTCAACAAACATACTACGGTATTGCACACCAGCCTTTTTCTGGTATAGCATTCTTCTAAAACCGAAAAGGCAGAGGAGTCAAATTACCACTTTCCCGCGGTCACTGAGGAGAAACAATCAGGTTTCGAAATACCGGTATCTGACCAGGAGTTATATGTTAGTGAGCTTCCTCCCCATTGGAGATGGTCTCCCGCTTCGGAGACTATAAGCTTGCTGAAGGTTCATTTGAGAAGCATTTATTATTCCCCATTCACCCACTCAAGCACACCCTGGTTTACAACAACGTTTCAACCAACAAGATAAACAGATCCCCCAGGCAGTTACTGGATCAGCCTCGAGAACAAAGAGAGAGAAAGAAAAAAAAAAAACCGCCCTTGTGTTGATTTCTTTCCGTTCTCTCTTCAGAAGTACTATCATACCTCCCTTAGCTTCACACAACCTCCTACCTCACCCACCTACCACCTCGCTAACCCCTACCCCCACCCTCCCCCCCCCCCTTTCCCATCTCCCACAAGAAAAGAAAGCCCGGAGAAAAGGTGTCACTAACTCCGAACTCTTCAACGAGGGGCACACACACACACACACCACACACACACACACACACACACAACTCTCAGCTCCTGCCAACCTACTCTCACGGTACCATCAGACCAGGCACGCTGTCAGTTAAATACCCCTGCAAGCTTTCTCGGGACGAAAGAACCATCAAAGACCTGAGAAGTAAAGATAATAGCTCCAGACGCGATAACGCCCAAACGCAGGTTGTTCGTGTCATGTAAATTCTTCCCCAGCATCAAGGGGCGTAAGTGTAATAAGCAGAGTCAGGAACAGAGAGGACAAGGTCCCGTGTGTGTAGGGAGCAACATGGGGGAGGAGGAGGAGGAGTATACCACACACCACTGTAAACAGAGGCGCAAGGCGTAGACATGCTCATTAACAGCACCACCACGTCTTTTATATTACCCCAGCCGTTAGCCGTGATTTGCAAGACAGGTAACTCCGCCTGTCCTGGACGGTTGCCGCCACGAGCGGCGCTGTATGTAGCCGGATATACGTCATCAGCGGTGTAGTGTGTAGTTGAGGCTAAAGGTTTGATGGCCGTGGGTATAATGTGGGTGTGATAAGAGAGAGAGAGAGAGAGAGAGAGAGAGAGAGAGAGAGAGAGAGAGAGAGAGAGAGAGACAGAGAGCGAGATGAAAAGAGAGAAAGGCAGAGAGAGAGAGAGAGAGAGAAAGAGAGAGGCAGAGAGAGAGAGAGAGAGAGGCAGAGAGAGAGACAGCCAGAGAGGAGAGAGAGGGGGAGAGAGGCAAAGAGAGAGAGAGAGAGACAGATAGAGAGAGAGACGAGAGAGAGAGAGAGAGAGAGGCTAGGCAGAGACAGGGAGAGAGAGGCACACACAGAGAGAGAGAGAGAGAGAGAGAGAGAGAGAGAGAGAGAGAGAGAGAGAGAGAGAGAGAGAGAGATAGAGAGAAAGAGAGCAGAGAGAGAGAGAGAGGGAGAGAGAGAGAGAGAGAGAGAGAGAGAGAGAGAGAGAGAGAGAGCCTGTAAACAGCGCGTTCACACCCCTCACCCCGCCCATAAAACTGCCCGCCACGATAAGCTGGTTAACCAATTGATGGGAGGTGGCAACGGCTCTTGATGGAGAGAAGAAAACAGAAAGAAGAATACAAGAAAGAAAAAAAGGAAGGGCGGAGGTTAAAAAAAAAAAAAGAAGAGAAATGGCAAGTACTGTTGCCTGTTTAGAATTAACATTAAACTTTTCTTTTCATTATTTGACTCTCAGTTTCTCTGCTTGGCAAGAGAGAAATGCACCAATATATCTATTTCCACTTTTTTCCCCCCAACTTTAGTTATTTTTGTTTTCGCTTTTTTTTTTTTACAGTCTGCTGAGAGTGTTGTTGTCGGCGTTTCAAGGGTCTGGTTGGCCAAAGCGGACAAAGCATTGCTCTCTTGATTGTAGGGTCCTAAGTTCAATCCTCGCTTCAAGCGGTCTGGTTAGTAGAGGAGATTTTCTTTTTTTTTGAGTCAACATCTGTACAGAGTCCAACCCGGTCCATGTCGCTGTGGTGAGAATTTAAACAAAGATCTGTGTATGATGGCATGTATTAAAAAACAAACAAACAAAACCTTGCATTGTGCTAAATGGCATTCCATTCTCCTGACGAGAGTTTGCGGAGCATTCTGATAGGATGGGTGGAAAAAAAAAAAAAAGAAACGAAACAAACAAATACCAAAGAGACCCAGAGGCCTCCCAACCTGCCGCAACGGCACTGGGTGTTGTGATCTGATTAGATGTCGCCTCTGAAGACGAATACGGCTCGTTTAAAGATACGTCTCTACTCCTACAGGAGGAGGCAAATGACGTGCTTGTCTATCGAACCGACACGGGGTTCCATAAATGGTAGCATTACGCAAAAATCTCAGTAATAGTGAAATTTTAGTTCTAGACGAAGGAAGAAGAAAAAGAAGAAAACGTATATGTACAGCATCAAAAGTCACACACACACACACACACACACACACACACACACACACGCACACACACACGCACACATACACGCGCGCGCGCGCGCGCGCGTATACACGCGCACAACAGAGATACACACACGCAAGCATATATGCACATCGACAGAGAGAGAGAGAGAGAGAGAGTGAGAGAGAGAGAGAGAGAGAGAGAGAGAGAGAGAGAGAGAGAGAGAGAGAGAGAGAGGGACGTAGGGAGGGGGGAGGGAGAAACACACCACTACAAACACAAGCGCACACACAGAGACAGATACAAATCTACATTCATCCCCCTCCGTCTCTCTCTCTCTCTCTCTCACACACACACACACACACACGCCACGCACGTAAACAGACACACACATGCACACCCACCCACCCACCCACCCCCCTACCCCCCCCCCCCCCCCCCCCACACACACACACACACACGCACACCCACACCCACCCACGAGAATATGACGGCGTGAAGAAAAGAAAAAGAAAAAGAAAGAAAGGAACAGCACCATCCAAACAACAACTTACAGCAGCTGCAGTGACGTCAGGCCGTTAAATACTCCTGGGGGCAGCTCCGTGATTTTTGTTCCCATACAGCACTCTGCAACAACAGTCCCACACAACTCTGTGACACACACCTTGAAACATCCCATACAGCACCCTGCAATAACAGTCCCACACAACTCTGTGACACACACCTTGAAACACCCCATTCAGAACTCTGCAACAACAGTCCCACACAACTCTGTGACACACACCTTGAAACATCCCATACAGCACCTGCAAATAACAGTCCCACACAACTCTGTGACACACACCTTGAAACACCCCATTCAGAACTCTGCAACAACAGTCCCACACAACTCTGTGACACACACCTTGAAACATCCCATACAACACTCTGCAACAACAGTCCCCACACAACTCTGTGACAAACACCTTGAAACACCCCATTCAGAACTCTGTAACAATATTCCCACACAACTCTGTGACACACACCTTGAAACATCCCATACAACACTCTGCAACAACAGTCCCACACAACTCTGTGTGACACACACTTGAAACACCCCATACAGAACTCTGTAACAACATTCCCACACAACTCTGTGACACACACCTTGAAACACCCCATACAGAACTCTGTAACAACATTCCCACACAACTCTGTGACACACACCTTGAAACATCCCATACAGCACTCTGCAACAACAGTCCCACACACTCTGTGTGACACACACCTTGAAACACCCCATACAGAACTCTGTAACAACATTCCCACACAACTCTGTGACACACACCTTGAAACACCCCATACAGAACTCTGTAACAACATTCCCACACAACTCTGTGACACACACCTTGAAACATCCCATACAGCACTCTGCAACAACAGTCCCACACAACTCTGTGACACACACCTTGAAACACCCCACACACACCCAGCAACAGCAGTCCCACACAACTCTGTGACACACACTTGAAACACCCCACACACACCCAGCAACAGCAGTCCCACACAACTCTGTGACACACACCTTGAAACAGACATGTTTTTCAGCTGCCACACTCTCCGCAGCATCAACCCCCACACCACACATTCCTGCCACCCTCCTTCCCTTCTTTCTCCCCTGCCCCCCCCCCCCCCCCCCCCCAAAACCAAACAGACAGCCACATCCCATCCTATATTTTCGCAGCCTCAGCACCGGCAGGTCACAGCGAGCCATCAATGTCAAGTCGACTGAAGGCAACCCACTGGAGGAGCCGGTTGTCGAGTCGTTTCGGTGATGTTCAGTGGCTGCCTGTTCTGATCCAACATACGAAGAGCACCACCTACCCAGCGCTCCCACTGCTGAGAGTAAATGCTTATCACCACGCATCCACCTAGCGATAGTGCTGAAGAACTTGCCGAACTTTGGAGACTTTGTCACAAATGGACAGCAGACGGTTCCAACATGAGGGCTGCCGAGTGAAAAGGGCACGCCAAGAGGCGTACATCATTTGCAATACCTGTAATGGAAGGAATGGACGAGACCAAAGAGGCGCACCTTTCCGGCAAACAATCTGTTCGTAAAAACAAGAAATGCTGCTTCCTGTGCAGTGGGAGATATTAGCACCGACAACAATGAAAGATGCGGTACATTTGAAGCAGAAGTAACAGAGGAAAGAAGAAGAAGAACAGAAGCTGAAAATGAAATCCTCAAATAAACCAACCAGCCTACCAACACACATAACCCACAAACTTAGGTGAGCGGGATGTTCAAATGCATTTCCAAGGAAAGAATGCTAAAGTGATAAACGTCAATGTGAAAGAAAAGCGTTTCATTTAAATGTGATCAGAGTTATCTAGGACAACTTCCACCTCTCCAAATCCCCCTTTTCTTCGATATCAAAAGAAATCCATTTTCTGGGAAATTTGCTTGGGACACATTACTTTTCATACTCCGAATCAAACTGTTTACGAGTTTTTTGATTATATTTGAAAAAAATATTTGCGACTTAAAAAGATGCTTGAATTCTAACGAAAACAAAACTGGTTCTAAAAAAAAAAGCACACACACACACACACACACACACACACACACACACACACACACACAGGCGCGCGCACGCACGCACGCACGCACACACACACACACACACACACACACACACACACACACACACACACACACGGTTCAGCATCGAGAACTGCAGCTGTTCCTCAAATAAAACCAGCTGAACATCACAGGGCTGGGAAAAGGCATGTAATTGGCGAATCAAAGGTACGCGCAACTAGTTCACCACACACGCACAGGACCGCATTCATGGCTCTAAGAACATGGACCCAGCGATGGAAAAGGCTCAAAAAAATAGATAGTATTACCCCAAATCTTCCATGTATCTCAGTAACAAAATCCACACAAACATCTTTTCGGATTTTCTCTGTTTTGGACTCAAGTCGTGGCCAGCTTATATCCAAATTGTACCTTCCCCTGTACCGATGTATCCATTTAAAGAAATTATAATAAACAAAATCAATAGATCTTATGTTAGTTCAGTAGAGCTGTAATATATGTATGATAATGCTGTCTTAATTCACAACTGAATTAGTATGTGTCTAAATAAAAACAGCGTGTGCCTCGTAACCCGTGTATCTACTCGTATACAGTTTCATTTTTTTTTTCTTTCGTTTACTTTATTTTATTTTTGTTTTCATTTGGATTTCCTCTGGTTAAAGTGTACATGTACCTTCCACTATTTCATGTCTGTATCACTGCCCGTTGTAATTATAAGGATGACGGGAAAAAAAGCAAAACAGAAAACAGGATATTCTTTAGATTGCCGTCGGTTGTGCAAGACTTTTGTTGACTGATTTCGTTTTGATATAATGGTTTACATTGTTTGCAAGACTTCTGGGTTTTCTTCTACCCCTTTTTTTTTTTTTCTTTCTTTTCTTTTCTTTTTTTCTTATATAAATGATTTTAGAACGTTCTACTTTCTTTAATATTTGAATGTCGGCAGACTCAACCTGGATAAGGTTGCTTTTGAATATCACCATCTTAAACTTTTTGGTTTGCAAATATACTAGGATTTTTTGATCACAGACCTTTGACTAGTTTTCAGTTTGAACATTACGGTATAAACCGTTGTTAACAGACTGCGTCACGGTCTGAACGCAAAGCATGTATCTGACTTTGGAAGTCGCATCTTTTGGAAATCTTTCGACAAAGAACTCGTCTGCAGTCGGATTACCGTTTGAAATCGTTGACTCTGCAATTTTGGCTTCCCTGAACCGGGAATCCTTCCTGGTTTTCATACCACGTTACAACACATGTTCGGCGTTTTCCTTGACGGTCTGCATAAGCTTATGCAGGATGTTCTGCAGTTGGAATACAGTCATATGCCTTGGATTTTGCTCACACCAACATTTTGGCCGCAGACGTTTAGATATTGCCTTGATTAAGTGTCAGATTGAGATCACTCCATCTTTTGACCGGGACACTTTCATTTCGAATGTACAAAATATCTCCAGTCTTTGACTTCACAAACTGAATCTTTGATAAAGGATGCTGTATCAATTTTTCCCCCACTTACACTCCCTCCTTCACAAAACAAAACACACGACAAACACTACCACCACGACCACCATCACCACCACCACCACCACCACCACCACCACCTCCAAACTCTACATTAAACCAAAACAATACGAAAAAAAAAAAAACCCCATCATCTTTTGGCTGTAGAAACAGCGTATCTTCGTCTTCGGAATGTCCATTTGAACACTTCACAAATGAAACGGCACATTTTGATTAGACGTCTTGCAGAGCTGATGATTATGGCGCGGAGCATTCAATCTGATTGTCGACTGTTCGAGCCGGGTAAAGCCGAGAGTGAAAGGGATGTAGCACAGAGACATTGTAAAGGAAACATCCAAGAAAGGAATGAAACCAGTGCGTGTTAACAGTCCTGTGTGGCTGCGATCCTCACTAGCAAGGCTCTGTAACGATAGAGGAGGCTGAGGGGGGGTAATGAAGGGGGGGGGGGGGGGGAAGAGACAGAGAGAGAGAGAGAGAGAGAGAGAGAGAGAGAGAGAGGCAAAGGCAGAGAGAGAGAGGAGAGGGAGAGGGGAAGAGAGAGAGAGTCAGAGGAGAGAGAGAGAGAGAGAGAGAGAGAGAGAGAGAGAGAGAGAGAGAGAGAGAGAGAGAGCAGAGAGAGAGAGAGAGACAGAGAGAGGAGAGAGACAGAGAGAGAGAGCGATGCACAGACAGACAGAGACAGAGACAGATCGACAGAGAGAGCGATGCACGGACAGACCAATCGACAGACTGACCGACAGACGCACTGAGAAAATTTAAAAACCACACATGTGACATTTTCAATAACACACTGTATCAACACCACCCCATCACCACCGCCATTCCCCATCATCACCAACACCAGCAGCAGCAGCAGCAGCAGCAGCAGCATCGTCAGCCAGGAGAAGCACTTACAGAGAGCTGAGATGATGCAGACCGGAGAAGGCATCAGGGGCCACAAAGGAAATCTGGTTGTTGCTCAGGTCTCTGCACACACACACACACACACACACACACACACACACACACACACACACACACACACGCACACACACACACACACACACACACACACACACACACGCGCGCGCGCGCGCGCGCGCGCGCACACGTATCGTTAGACCCTGTTCAAGCCTAACTTCAGGCGTGTATGCGATTCATTAGACACCAGTTATTGCTGTAATACTAAGAGTGTTTTGTCTTAGCACATCTTGTTTGACTGCAGGTTGATGAAACCTTTCTGACACGAAGCGTGCAGTAAACAGACTCCAGGTGTGTTTATGCTTTTGACTGTTTACATTTGTTATCAGCGTTTTCTTTTTTCTGGAGGGAGGGGGAGTGGGGATGTGGGTGGGTGGGCGTTGTTGTTGTTATTTTGATGAGTCACTAAGCCCCCCACCACGTAATATTGTTTAAACAGGACGATATGTAACTTTACAGTTTGTCTCATACCCCTTCCTCCTCCTACACACTGTCCAGTCCCCACCCCCACCCCCCACCCCCACCCCCCACTCAACTCCAACTTGCATCCCCATTTTTTTTTTTAAATGATAACATTCTGGCGTTGCACACCCCTCCCTCCCTCACTCCTTCTTTTTTTTTTTTTTTTTTTTTTAAAATGATAATAACATTCTTAGGTTAGAGAGAGAGAGATAATGCTGCTTATAGCCCATCCGACCGCAAATGGCCATGATTATCAGGGCTGATTCTGAGGTTGTGAAAGTTATCTTCATTAGATGTCTACAATCATCTGTATGTGTGAGGGGACATTAAACAGAATTTTTCTTCTTCTTCTTCTTCTTCTTCTTCTTCTTCTTCTTCTCTCTCTCACACACACACACAAATGTTCACGCTCGCAAAAAACAACAGCTGTACGCACATACACGCACAGTCAAATGGGCAAACCAGTCCGGGTATGCATGCGTAGGTACAAACATGCACGGAAACACACGCATACATGTCATGCGTGTTCGCAGGAATCTAATAATATATGTCCCCCCCCCCCCCCCCTCCCCTCCCCTCAGAAAGACAGTCAGAGAGTAAGGACAGAAACTCTGCCGTTGACTCACATCCTCCTCAGCTTCTTCATGTCGGCGAAAGCTCTGGAAGGAATCTGGGTGATGTGGTTCTCCTCCAGCCGTCTGCAACACACACACACACACACACACACACACACACACACACACACACACACACACACACACACACACACACACACACACACACACACACACACACACACACACACAGCGTCAATGATTATGTCATAGACCTCTGGCAAGAGGAAAGGACCTTGCAGACGGATAACAAACTATTCAAAATCCGTCCAAATCTGAAAGAGTTTTTACCATGTTCCATAGGCGGCCGTAAAGACGAAACAGTCCTTTGCCGCTTGCACACAGGCCACTCGTTTTACACCCATTCTTATCTTTTAAAAGGTGAAGAAGCTCCGTGGTGCATTCCATGTCATGTTCCACTCACAGTGAAACATATTCTTTTAGAGTGTTGGGACTTGCATGATGTGAGACATAAACACTTTACAGCAGAGCCCATGAAAACCCTGTTCAGAGATGTCCCACCTGATGTGATCTTTGAGTTTCTGAAAAAGAGATCAACATTTTTCACCTGATCTAGGATTTTACGGAAGAAAGATTTTAAACGAAATTTCTGGTACGCTTTTAGAAGATGTATTTTAAAGATGTGTGTTTTTTTTTTTTTTTTTTTTTTTTTTTTTTTTTTTTTTTTTTTTTGATGACTTGTGAGTTGATTTTAACGTGGTGACAGCCTGGTGTCAGCTCTGATGTGGCCCTTTGCGGTCGGCTGGGCTGTAAGCGATATTACCTTACCTTACACACCGCGTCAGAATAGTCAGCCATCCAAAGCGTATCTTATGTCATGATTCTAAGTCTCCACTGGCTATCTGCGACCAGAAGAATCGACTACAAACAATCTGCCATTCTTCGCTGGTCTGGCTTGCGTGATGTTGCTGTTGAAAATTTTTTTTTTTGAAGAGGCGATGATCACCATTCACCAAAGAGCTCAGCAAGCATCATCTTAGTTTGACGAGAGTTACAAATGCCAACGATCAAAGCAGCAGACAGTTTGCTGCGGATTCAATGGAGATTTTGTGTGTTGGAAGTTTGCCACCTGTCGAGGTGATTTTCTTTTATATCTTTCTCTTTTTTTTCCCTTTTCTTTTTTTTTCTTTGTTTTGTTTTTTTTCCTCCCAGAGATGAACAACATTAAAAAAAAAATTCATTTCTCGTAAGACGTGGTTGGTGATAATGTTATATTCTCCATAAAATTCGCTACGGTTACCTTTTCTCTTTGAACCTTCAAACAGAAAAAAAAAGTGTGAATGCGTTTCGATAACATGAATCGATTAAAGACAGACAGAGGATTCAGTGTGCACATTTCTAACGCAGTAACGATATGATCTTGATCTGAAGGATGCTGTGCAATATTTGCTTGTCTCTTGATCCCCTCTGAGAGTG
Organism: Conus betulinus; assembly: GCA_016801955.1. NCBI lineage: Eukaryota > Metazoa > Mollusca > Gastropoda > Neogastropoda > Conidae > Conus > Conus betulinus. The sequence continues at coordinate 261,063 of JADBJO010001023.1, forward strand.
CCTCTGTGTGTGTGTGTGTGTGTGTGTGTGTGTGTGTGTGTGTGTGTGTGTGTGTGTGTGTGTGTGTGTGTGTGTGTGCGTGCGTGTGTGTGCGTGCGTGCGCACGCGCGCTTGTGTGTGTGTAAGTGTGTGTGTGTGTGTGTGTGTGTGTGTGTGTGTGTGTGTGTGTGTGTGTGTGTGTGTGTGTGTGTGTGTGTGTGTGTGTGTGTGTGTGTGTGTGTGTGTGTCTGCTTGAGAGTTATATTAAGCTTCAGATCAGTCTTAGCATTTGTCTTGGTCTAGACTTTTTAATCAACATCAAACATTGCATACAGTTCGCTCTTAATGTTCTTCCTCGCCTGATGCAGCATCCCCCGCGGTCGGCTGGGCTAGAAACGCTTCACTCAACTATTCACAATCTTCAAGAGATGAACGACACTCACACCAACCCTGTCTGACACCCCTCGTGACTAAGGAGGACACCGTGTCAACGACACACCCCCAGACACAACCAGGTGATAAGTGACAGGTTCTCCATCATCGTCTACGACCTGTCGTGATGGCGCAATCACCCGATAGCCTGGGCCGTTTCGAGGACGGCAGGCGGCGGCTGATTATCTCCAATATCAGCCCTCGGGAGATGCTTGTTTGTATGTTTGTTTATTTGTTTATTTTTACAGGTCACCTGGCTCCTGCAAGCATGGGGGTTGGGGTGGGGTGTGTGGGAGCGCATTATTTTTATTTTTTTGAGGATTCCACTTCACGCAGGACGTATCTACCGCTGGCTGAAGACAGCTCCTACCCCTTACAGCCAGTACGGGCAGACAGGTGGTGGAGCAGACGGCACCGCATCCTCCAGGTCTGCCCACCCCATGATGACCGCAGAGGCAGAACCTGGCCAGCTGGGGGGAGGGTGGGGGAAAGGGGGAGGGAGGGGGAGGCAGGGGGGGGCGACCGTGCGCCGCGCCCGGGAGAGCTGTGAGAGCGTGTGTGAGGGAGCTCCACAGGACAGGGCAGGTCATCTTCACAGAGGGGACCTTCAGTGCCATGGCGGAGGAGGAGGATAAGAAGAGAAGAAGGAGGATGAGGAGGACGAGGAGGAGAGGAGGAGGGGAGGAGGAGGAGGAGAGAAAGAAGAAGGGAGGAGGAAGAGAAGGAGGAGGAGGAGAACAAGAAGAAAAAGGAGAAGGAGGAGGAGAGAAAGAAGAAGGGGGGGGAGGAGGAGAGAGGGAGGAGGAGGAGAACAAGAAGAAAAAGGAGGAGAAGGAGGAGGAGAAAAAAAGAAGAGGAGGAGGAGGAAGAAGAAGAAGAAGGATGATGATGAGAAGGAGGAGGAGGAGAGTAGGAGGAGAAGAAAAAGAATAAGGATGAGGATGAGGATGAGGAGGAGGAGGAAGAGGAGGAGGAGAAATTAAGAAAGAAAGAAAGAAAGAAGAAGAAGAAGAAGAAGAAGAAGAAGAAGAAAGAAATGTCATCATTGACTATGCTGATGAATGTTGTCACGTGTTTGTGTGTCCCTTTGTTACCAGCGACCCCGAGCATTTCTACGTGGTTATTGTAGCACAGGACCATATACATGACTGTTTTCCTCGACAAAGTAAACAAACAAACGAACATCAGAACAACAAACAAAACAAGGGGGGAGAAGAGGGGTGGGGGGTGGGGGTGGTGGAGAGGGAGAGGTGTGTGCCACATTTGCTTTTAACACCGACATGAAGAAAACGAAAATCCCCTTTCATAACCCCTCCCCTCCCTCCTCCCTTTCATTTGATTTCTTTAAATGTTTTGCAGGATCTTTAGTACTAGCTTACCTAAAGAACTATGGAACACCGTAATAATAATGAAGGTAATATCTCAAAGACCTAGCAACGCTGTAATCAATCCACATTTGCTTGCTCCAGCATGATTTTAATATGTTACAAAATTACACTATGGGTGGGGGTGGGGTGGGGAGAACAGTGCTATTTTTTTTTCTCAATAGCCTCCTGTTTTTGTCTACAGTGCACATTTCGAGAAAGGAGATATTTCTCAATATGGAAGTTTGAGAGAGAGAGAGAAAGAGGGGGGGGGGAGACTGATATTTTATTGTCATTACAAAAGAGGTCTTTTGACAAGGGGGGGGGGAGGGGGTAACAGAATAACATTTCCTTCTGCCTTTCCTGCAAACAAATAGTACACATTCATTCTTAGTGTGTTTCAATTCAAAGGTTAACAAAAAACAAATAAATTCGTAACATTTCCTTATGTCCTCACGCACGAGAGAGAGCGAGAGCGAGAGAGAGAGAGAGAGAGAGAGAGAGAGAGAGAGAGATAGAGATGACAGACAGACAGTCCTGCTGCACACACACACACACACACACACACACACACACACCACACACACACACACACACACACACACACACTCTAGAGATATTGTTATGCAATAACACCCTCCTCCCCCTCTCGCCCTTATCATCTGCACCGAAAAAAAAGACAGAAGGCCAATTCTAGCAGCTGCCACCATCTGGTGCTCTGCTCTCTCTCTCTCTCTCTCTCTCTCTCTCTCTGTCTCTGTCTCTCTCTCTCTCCCTCTCTCTCTCTCTCTCTCTCAGCTCAAACCGATTGTTCCAGAAGCAGATCTCCAGATGCCCACGGCTTGTGGCGTGGGGCTGTCTGCAGGTACTAACACATCGCCGCGCTATCAACAGCGGGTAAAATGTTATTGGTTTCTGGCGCGATCATTTTGCAGCGCGCGCGGCGCCGCAGTCCCAAGATGAAGACAATAGACAGGGGGGCATGAAAAAAGTTGGACACACCATTCAACATCCTGCGACTCCTAATAGTACCCTTGCTTTTGTGGCTCAGGGTTGGCGATAACAGACAACGGCTTAGTGGACACTCTACCGGCATCATCAACCAGGCAGACTACCATGTGCCCCTCCTCTGTCTGTATTTTCTTCTTCTTCTACTAAACTTCTTCTTCTTCTTCTTCTACAACTCTTCTTCTTCTTCTTCTACAACTTCTTCTTCTTCTTCTACAACTTCTTTCTTCTACAAACTTCTTCTTCTTCTTCTTCTACAACTTCTTCTTCTTCTACAACTTCTTCTTCTTCTTCTTCTTCTACAACTTCTTCTTCTTCTACAACTTCTTCTTCTTCTTCTTCTACAACTTCTTCTTCTTCTACAACTTCTTCTTCTTCTACAACTTCTTCTTCTTCTACAACTTCTTCTTCTTCTACAACTTCTTCTTCTTCTACAACTTCTTCTTCTTCTTCTTCTACAACTTCTTCTTCTTCTACAACTTCTTCTTCTTCTTCTTACAACTTCTTCTTCTTCTTCTTCTACAACTTCTTCTTCTTCTTCTACAACTTCTTCTTCTGCTTCTACAACTTCTTCTTTTTAAGTCTGAATGCACAGTGAGCGCAGATGGGATTTGACGCAAGAGAACAGAAGTCGAGTTATCACATCCCACGAAACGAACAGAGCAAACAAAGACAGAAGAAACGCGTTTCGGCCTTTCGGTAGTAACGCGTTTCGACCTTTCAGGAGCAACGCATTTCGGCCACTCAAGAGCAAAGTATGCCAGCCTCGGAGAAGAAAAACGCTGGCTGGCCGTTCAGACACAACGTGTTTCGACCTGTGGGATATAGCACTTTCCACTTTTTGGCCTCCTTAGGAACTGCCACATGTTTCTTCTGTACGGCAATTCCTTTGTTCTATTTTTGTTATGCTATAGTAACTCAGACCCTCCTCCCTCGCACTCCTCCTTTTTTTTTTTTTAATGTATTTTCTTACGTTTTAAAATGTTCTGTTCTGTGCACAGGATTCAGACAAACTCTACGGCAGTTAGCATCATCATTATTATTATCGCTATCTTTATCGTCAAAATTACTAATAATATTACTATTATCAGTATTATCATCATCATTGTTATATGATGATGACGATGATTGTCATTATTACACTAGCATGATTAATGTCATTCTCATTATCATCATCATTATTACTAATTTTATTCGTCATTATTCTTGTCATTTTCAATGATGATGATGATGATCATCATCATCACCATCATCATCTTCATCATCATCATCATCATGCTCTTTGGCAGTTATTATGCCTACGGAGTACACTTTGCAAAGAAAAATTAAACACATAAAACAGTAAAGCAACGTCACTGTCAATGCAATACGAAAGGCGAAGATGAATTTCCCACAGATATGTCTTTTTTTCTGAAATAACAAATAGATTTTTGACTTTCTCTTGTGTGTCACGCTGCACTAGGCTGCGTATTTTCATGGTGGTTTCTCTCCCTCTCCACATTCCACATTAACCCCCCCCCCCCCCCTTTTCTGCCACCCACCACCTCTTCTTACCCCTCTTTTCCCATCCCACATCTCTCTGTCTAATCATGTACATGACATACGTACACCATGAGTGAGTTCACTCAGGTTCGTTTTTTACACTGACCAGTCACTGAACTCTTGACCAGACCAACGCAAAGCTGAAATAAGTCACATTACCAAAATATGCACGCACTTTTAAAACAGGGCGAGTTCAGTTAAAAGGAGCGAATCTGAACTCAACAGAACCAAGGCTACAGTGGCAATGCTTTTTTTCCCACGGGAGAGAGAGAGCGCACGCGCGCGCGCTCGCACACACACACACACACACACACACACACACACACACACACACACACACTCCCCAGGACAGTACCCCAGACCCACACTCCCCGCAGAGGTATGATGAGCAGAGAGATGACGAACGACAAGCGGGCCATCAAAAGCGAGTGAAGGGAGAGAACTCCAGCGCGGGGGGCAAAGGGGAAGACGGGCCATAATGGCTTTGGGCGCCAGGTCTATTGGGTCCCGTGAAGATCCCCGATCAATGGTCGGCAAGAGGCCCATCCGTCTCGCCTTCATGTCCCCCCCCCCCCCCCCCCCCCCCCCCCCCCCCCACGAGGGCGCCCTCTACTGGCCAGTCACAGCCCCAGCTAGCTGGCAAGCACTGGCTTCGTTCTGTCTGCGTCTTCCGCCGTTCTTTCCCTCCCCCTTCCTTGTTTTTCATCTGTTCTGTCTATCATCAGTTTATATTGCTCGATCCTCTTCTTTTTTTTTTTTTTACTGCGAGGGGGGAAAACGTCAACTTTTCCATACCTGTCTGTTTTAATAAGAAGAAAAAAAAGTTAATTACGTCGTGATACGGAGCTCATAAGGGAATAGATAAAACGAGAGAGAGACAGAGAGAGAGAGACAGAGAGAGAGAGAGAGAAGAGAGAGAGAGAGAGAGAGAGAGAGAGAGAGAGAGAGAGAACTTCTTTAATTTGTTTCTTTATGATTCCTCTTTTAATGAGCGAAAATATCTTTGCACAGATATAAACTTTGGTCTCTCTCTCTCTCTCTCTCTCTCTCTCTCTCTCTCTCTCTCTTGTTTTTAACACGGGAATGAATTCTTGTCCCTTCTTTACAACAATCTTTCCTCTTCTCGGCGAAACACAAACCCCTCGTCTTTTTGCTGGAATAAACCTTCGCCTTTTCAGATGCATAATTCCTCTTCTTTTCACAAACAAAATCCAAACAAACAAAACAACAACAAAAACAAAAACACATCTCTTTATAAAAAAAATCAAATAGAACAAAGACTAGTCTTCTCAGAAAGAAACGTCTTCAGAAATACACCTATTTTCTTTTTTCAATAGACTCCAGTCTTCACACACACACACACACACACACACACACACACACACACACACACACACACACACACACACACACACACACACACACACGCCACACACACACACACACACACACACACACACACACACACACACACACACACACTTGCCTCTAAACACACATGGGTCTGTTTCTCCAACTCTCCCACTTCCCTTCTCCTATCGCTGGACAGAGAGCGAACCTGATTCTCATGCCCCCCCCCCCCCCCCCCCCCCCCCCTTCCCCCCTTCTCCAGGCGCACCACACGGAGAACGACCCACGATTTTTCTTACCTCTCCGGTACATTTACACCACACCACACTAAAGATGACGAGTCTTGATACAACGTCAAATGTTACAACGCAGCAGTCTTCAAGAACGATGTGACAAAGTTACAATTCTCCGGGTGCGTAATACACTAAAATGTAACGTCGTGTGTCATCCACGAAAAAAATGTGTCAAGCACGAAAAGTGGAAGAAATTGTTACATCTTTCAAGGTCGCAACTAAAAAGGCTTCTGTTACTAAAGTAGACAGCGACACGTAAAAGAGAGCTGTTAACGGTGTATCTAAGCATTCTTACATATCTAGCATTCTCACGCTGACTGCCGTCAGGTGAGTATTGCTGTGTGCATTTTATCATCTGCTGTTTGTAACTACTGAACAAGACATACGTGTCGAAACATTTTTCTTCTTTGTTTTGTGTTGTGTACAGAAATCAGCGTAACTTTAGACCTTCCTTTATGTGTTTATTTGTA
>JADBJO010001023.1:280000-287500 GCA_016801955.1 Conus betulinus
AGAAGAAGAAGAAGAAGAAGAAGAAGGTGAAGAAGAAGAAGAAGAAGAAGAAGAGAAGAAGAAGAAGGAAAAGAAGAAGAAAGAGAAGAGGAGGAGGAGGAGAGGAAGAGGAAGAGGAGGAGGAGGAGGAGGAGGAGGAAGAAGAAGAAGAAGAAGAAGAAGAAGAAGAAGAAGAAAAAGAAGAAGAAGAAGAAGAAGAAAGAACAACAACAACAACAACAACAACAAGAAGGAGAAGAAAATTACAACAAAAAGAAAGCACACGAAAAGGACAAGTTCATGTCAGTTGGCATACATCAAAAAGCGAACATAAAATACAGACTGAGATCGTGTCATCACGAAACTTTGTGTATCAACTGCCTTTTGAACACAGCTGTTGTTCTTACTTGAAAATTAAAAAGGAAATCTTCTTCTACCGGTAGGAGAGATAATGATAACAAACAAACAAACAAACTAACAAACAAAACAAAAACAAAAACAAAAAAAAAAACACAAACTTACGAATGCACTTGAAGTCGTTTTCCTGCAGCTCGGCAATTTCCGCGTGTTTCAAGTGAGGCGGCTGCGCACACTCGGTGAGAGAGAGCAAGGCCCGGATGTTGGCGCAGCCATCTTGCCAGCCAGGACAGATGGCAGTCGCACACACCAGGTGGTTGTCGCTGACCCGTCTGCAACACATCGCAACCACACCATGGTCAGCACACGCTGGCTTTGCCGATAGGAAATGTGATATGCACTAGTCCTAGATCATTTAGACACTGAACAACCACCCAAGTAATCAGACTCCACAGCGAAGAAAAAGAACTCAAGAAGTATTATTAGTTGATAAAACAAGTACAGTGCTGGTATTGCTTTGTATAATGTTAATAATAGTCTTCTCATGAGCGAAAGCAACATACAACCCTAATTCCCCCCCCCCCCCCCCCCAATCCTCCCCAAACACACACACACACACACACACACACACACACACACACACACACACACACACACACACACGCACGCACGCACGCACGCACGCACACACACACACACACACACACACACACACACACACACACACACACGCAAACGCGCGCGCGCGTTCACACTCCCCCCTAAACAAAACCAAACAAAACATCAGTTATTAACATCGTTATTTGTTGGAGAACACGTTTTACCTGCTTTCTTAAGACCAGGTCTTCGAATGATGGTGGTTGTGGTGACACGAACAGACAGACACACTCGAATATAAGAAACTTTAAAAAAGCAGGCCAAAGAAAAAAGAGAGAGAGAGAGAGAGAGAGAGAGAGAGAGAGAGAGAGAGAAGAGAGAGAGAGAGAGAGAGAGAGAGAGAGAGAGAGAGAGGTGGGGTGGGTGGGGGGTGGGGGCGAAGGGGTGTGGGGTGGTTTATGGGCCTGGCGTGAAGGGTGGTGTGCGTGAGGAAAGACTACAAGCTTCGGTACCTTTTATTTCTACAGGCTGTCTGAAACACGCTGCTCACTTGAAGTTCCAACATGCTTCAGACACTTCAGCTTTAGCAGCTGACAGAAAGGCCTGTGCATGGCCGAAGCTCCTTCTCTGCCTGCTTCATCTGAGAGTGTTAATGACCTTTACCGCCTCCCATTTTTCCTCAAAGAAATTAAAAAAAAAAAAAACCCTCTGAATCAATAAGAAGCGCATGAAGTGCATATACTTCAATTCATGATTATGTCCACACTAAAGACAGAATGCGGTTGTGCGGATATTGACTTTTTAAAATATATGTCTCTTTTTTTCCTTCCGTTTCCCCCCCCCCCACCCCCCTTTTTTTTTCAAAGTCCGTTTTTCATAACTTTCTCCTTTATTTTTCTTTCTTCATGTCTTTTCGTTTCTTGTTTTTCCCATAAAGCTTTTTTTTTTTATTTCCATTTTTCTCCTCCCTTGCATTACATTTGCTCAAATACAACTTAAGTAAATTCAACGCATGTATATTCAAGTAATTTCCACGAATATGGAACTGGACATAGCTGAGAATGTCAATGATATGAACAGAAAAACAATAGTCACCATACATTGCTTTGATACATCATTTTATCATTTCAATTAATTTCTGGATTCTTCCCCTGGATTTCTTTGTTTGTACTGTCCTAAATGTTAAATGTTACCTATTTTGTTTTCACTTGAAGAGAAGACCCAAGAGGTCGAAATGCATCGTGTCTTGTGTACTTTGTTCGTCAATGTCCTCGGCGGAAACTAACCCCCACTCTTTCTAAACTTAATTTCTGGAGTTTACATTTTCACAAGTTTTTTTTTTCTTTGTCTCCCCTTTCTCCCCTCTCTTTCCGCTTCCTTTATCCCCCCCCCCCCCCCCCCCTTTTTGGTACAGTTATGATCGCATCGACTGCAGTCAGGGCCGGATGAGTTCCCTGAGAAGGTGGGGGGGGAAGGTCCACAGGGGAGTTTGAGGGTCCAACCCCAGTTGGGGGGGGGGGGGGGGGGGGGGGGGGGGGGGGGGGGTACCCAGAAGGAAAACATACATAATTTGATAATAATTCAGGTTTTTGAATTCATGACCGAGAAAGCGGCTGCGCATTGTAAGTTAGTGAAAAATAAAACTTCAATTATACAAAAACGACCCCTCCATCCAAGGACAAAAGCATTGTCGTCTTCACTTGGCGTGTCCATACTGCGTTGATTTTAAGGACTGCTTTTCTTTGTGGTCAAAACTACGGTCTTCTTTTACTTTTCTTCGTTTTCCTCCTTTACAAATCGAGTTTGAAATATTGAACATGCGAAAGTTTATATCATTGTCAGGAAAAAAATGCATCAACTGGGTGCTATATGCGAACTGAAAAGTGTTTTTCTGTTCCTCGTTCTTTCATTTTCTCTGATTACTACGCTTGACTACGAAGAAGCCGCATCTTAAAGGGCGACCACTTTTGACCATCTTAAGTTATCGAACCCTCGGCGACAAGATTCATAGCGCGAACATTTTCTTCACAGTAACATGCAGTAACATGTGCTGAGGAAGGGGGGGGGGGGGGGGGGGTGGCGGGGGGGGAGGGAGGGGGGGGGGGGGGGGGGGGGGGGGGGGGGAGGGGGGAGGAGGGGGTGGGGGGGGGGGGGAGGGAGGGGGGAGAAGGAGGGGGGGGGGGGGAGTGAAGGGCTCTTACATACTTACATATTCATATTTTGTGATCAGAAAAATATAGCCGAGTCTATGGGATTTCAGGTCTGTGAGATCAAAGATGTGTCCCCGTTCCGCTAGCACAAAGGGAGTGTGGATGATAACAGACCTCCTGCCGCACCTCCAAGGGTTCCCCCTGCATTATTACCCCACCTTTTACACTGGTTCTAAATAAGAAGTTTTCTTTTGATGACACTCGCTTTCCATAACGTGGCGTATCATCATGAGGAGGTACGAAAAAGTTTCTCAAGTTTTCACTGCGAGATATCATCTCGAAAATGAGCAGTTTTGGACATACTTTCTTTTAGCGGCATTTTCTGGGGTCTTTTCTTTCTCGCTTGCTCCCCTCCCCCTCCCCTTTCTTTCCTGATTCTAGTAATTTTGACTTCACATTTCAAGAGTTAAGACTCAGTGGCTCAACGTGGCACAATGTCTTCTGAAGAAATGGGAAACGAGTAGCCCCATGCCTCGGGGTATACAGATGAACAGGGTGGATAAGAAACAGGAAAAAAAAAAAAAAACCGACGGGTAAGAAGAGGGCAAGGGGACGATGACAGAGGTGTGATTATCATGATAACAAAGCACAACATCCAACTGTCGCACAGGACCTTACGACACCCCAGTCCACAATGACGGCTAATCCTTCCCCGCATGATTCAAAGAGAAAGACGACAGACACACGAGTGCAGGAGGAAAGCGGGTCCCCCCCACCTCCCCTCCACCCCCAAATTACCTCCCCTCCCCGCAGAGCAGGGCCAGAGCTGTACTTCATACAAAGAAGACTTGAATTCTCTAGCGCAAGTTTGACGAGCAAGGGACGTTTCTTTGTGACCTCTCGCGGGGAGAGTTCTACAGCGACGGCTGGTGGTGTTATCTCTGGGACTGTGCGGACACGCATCTTAGAACAATGGGGTTACTGTGGATCTCGTTCGTGACACTTGAGCGGAGGTGGGGTTTGGTTGAAATGAACTGTGAGGGACTCTGTTGCTGCAGGTCGCGGTGTGAACTGGCTGTGTCCATCTCCCGCTGGGGATCGGCATGATGCCACTTCCCAAATAGAGGTCCTCATGTTATTGGAAAATGAACACACAGCGCGTTTGATACAAAGAACATCGACAACAAGGGAAAACAACAACAACAGCAACAACAACAACAAAATAAGATGCAAAGTAACGCTTATCCAACACACAGTCGAAACAGACTGATGGATTTTCGACAAACATGTCTTCTCCAGACGGTTATGACAACAGACATTGAAAACGCACGGAAAGATTTTCCCCAGACTGCTGCCAATGAAAATGACGAATCATTCTCATGCTGGCTGTGACGTAAGGAGTACTGCCATCCTACGTCTTTGCCTGATTCCGTCGACATCCAATCCAGAGTTAGAAACCAAATCTGTTTAAAAAAAAAAACAAACCAACAAAAAGCCAGTCAAGTCTGACCGCGCCTCGCGTTGTCTCTTTTGTCGTCCCCTGGGACAGTTTCGCCCGTCATCACCCGCGGAAAAGGCGTCTGGCCATTTCTCGCGGGTAAGAAACACACACGCAGAGAAACAGGAGGAGGAGGAGGAGGAGGAGGGGGCGGTAAAATGGCCGGGACAGAAATTACAAGGAAGAGGGTGGCGACCAGGACCAACCCATCCCTCCCCCTCCACACACACACCCATCCCACACCCCCACCACCTCCTCTCCTCCCCTCCGCAGACAGGAATTCACAAATCATAGTCTTCATTTCCCCCCCCGAGACGAATTTGGGACCACAAACACGATGGCCTCTTTTGTGGGGGGCGATTTTCTGCCTGGTCGTGCAGCCTCTTATGCTGGCTGATCTGTCATTGGCGGAGGGCAGGGCTGCCGTACAAAATGTCACCCCGCAGCAATTTGTACCAACGCGTCGTGGCACGATTGATGCCAACGCTGTGGTACAAAGTGTCACCACTCCGCATGGCATTCTGTACGCAGATCACGTATTCATGTCTACTGCTGAACAGATTGCCGCCATTTTGGGAATAAACAGTTTGGGATGCAATCTGGCCAGTCTCTTGTGTTATGCAATAACGTAGGTGTACAACGTATAGCAGGGAATATAAGTTAACCTGTGATTATGACATGTGGAATGGATTTGGAGGGGGGGGGGGGGGGGGGATGAAGAATGGTGAATAATCGAAGTTGAGTCGCAAAGCACATGTGTGTTCAATTCCAGGTCGATCTGTGCAGCAGCTTTACCTGTGATGTTGGCTGCCAGTTCCGACTATGTAAACCGCGGTTTCAAATTGGAGTGACTGAGGACGGTAATTGAAACAACATCTAGAGAGAAGAAAAGCCGTTAGTTACCGCCACACAGATACAGACAGACAGATTACATGACAAAACACGACGCATTTCGACCTCGTGGGTCTTCTTCAGGCAAAAACAAACAACATTTAGGACAATGAAAAGGAAGAAAGAACGAGAAACCAGTTATCTTATTTTGTAGATAAGTGGTTTCTCGTTCTTCGTGTTCATTGTCCTAAATGTTGTTTTTGCCTGAAGAGGACCCACGAGGTCGAAATGCATCGTGTTCTGTCCTGTAATGTATCTGTATCTGTGGCGGTAACTAACCCCCTTTTTCTTTCTAAATCATGTAAACCCCACTGAAACGGATGGACCTGAAACCACACAGATACCGCTGTAAGAAACTCGCTCAGGTACCGAGATGGCAATTTGTACCAGGGTGACATTTCGCGCCGCAACACGCACAGCTGGCGGCGTTTCATCGCCACTCAGTGGCACAGTGTCCAGTTCGCTCCAGTGAGCAGCAGTTGTCCCCTGTTAAAACCCTCGGCAGTCAATGGCACGGCCACGGTCCATCCGTTAAATCAGTGACCGTGGCGTCATCCGTTAAATCTGACTTCTCCTGTCACCGGATCTTAATGCAGCGACCAGGGAATTCAGTAGCGTCCCCTTCGGTAATTTTCCCCTTTCCTTTTGTCTCCCCCTGTTACACGAATGTGGTGAATGCTGACTTTTGAATGTACTCTACGGGCTCTGACTTCTCCGTCTATCATGTCCATCTTCCTTCACCCTGGGGCTTGATCTTAAAGGCGTCAGTGACTTTTGAATTCAGCAAGGGAACACAGCACACAATGAACACAGCACACAATGAACACAACAACTTCTCTGAACACAGCAACACACAATCAACACACAATGAGCACAGCAACAATGTATGAACACAACAACACACAACACGAACAACACACAATGAACACAGCACACAATTTTCACAGCACACACAATGAACTTAACACACGCGTGTCTAACAGCACACATGAACACACTGACTTCAGCAACACAATGAACACAGCTCTGTCCATGAACACAGCACCACACAATGAACACAGCAAGACATAATGAACACAGCACACAATCAAAATGGAACAGCAACACGAACGCACACAAGGGAACACAGCACACACACAATGAACAGCAGCACACAATGAACACAGCAACACAATGAACACAGCACACACAATGAACACAGCACACACAATGAACACAGCAACACACAATGAAACACAACACAATGAACACAGCAACACACAATGACCAAACACAGCAATGACACAATGAACACACAATGAACACAACAATAACACAACACACAATGAACACAGCACACAATGAACACACACACAGAACACACAATGAACACAGCAACACACACACAATGAACACAGCAGCACAGCACAATAACACAGCACACAATGAACACAGCAACACACAATGAACACAGCAACACACAATGAACACAGCAGCACACAATGAACACAGCAACACACAATGAACACAGCACACAATGAACACAGCACAATGAACACAGCAACATACAATGAACACAGCAACACACAATGAACAATGAAACAATGAACACACACAATGAACACAGCAACACACAATGAACAGCAACACACAATGAAACACAGCACACAATGAACACAGCAACACACAATGAACATAGCAACATACAATGAACACAGCAATACACAATGAACACAGCACACAATGAACACAGCACACAATGAACACAGCAAACACACAATGAACACAGCACAATGAACAACACAAACATACAATGCAAACACAGCACACACAAAATGAACACACACACACAATGAACACAGCACACAAATGAACACAGCAACATACAATGAACACAGCACACATACAATGAACACAGCACAATGACACAGCAACAGACAATGAACACAGCAACATACAATGAACACAGCACAATGGACACAGCAATATACAATGAACACATCAACATACAATGAACAGCACAACAATGGACACAGCAACATACAATGA
>JADBJO010001023.1:300000-312500 GCA_016801955.1 Conus betulinus
TGAATGTTTTTCCCGCTTCAATCGAATTCAGTTCAGCCCCCCCCCCCCCCCCTCCCCTCTCATACCCCCAACCCTCCCGACATGCCTAACAGGTCACATGATCAAACCAGTCAACCCAGCGCAGACATCATGTTATCGCCTTCTAAATTATGACGTCACGAAGGGTCTTCCGATATCGGAACACGTCCACTACAGCGCCCCCTTCCTTACCATCGGCATGCAGTTAGTCATCGTGGTGTTTTAAGGGTAAATACCCCCCCCCCCCCCCCCCCCCCCCCACCTCAAGGGGAAAAAATGTAAAAGAAAGAAACAAATCGACTGATGGGAAAGTTGAGGGGATGGGGGTGGGGAACGGAACGGGGGAGGGGAGGGGGGGGGGGGGGGGGGGACGGGGAACTGCGATTTTTCTGACGATGGCAATGCTCAAAACTTGACGCGCTTTTCGTGGGCATTCTAGGTGCTGAATTTAAAGCGCAATTCTCACTCAGATGAAAGACGCGCGCTTTCTGACTTCTCTTTACGCGCGTTCCTGGCGCGGCTCTTTTTTGCGCAATGCGCGCTTTCTGCCGGATCCCTTTGTGTGTGTGTGTGTGTGTGTGTGTGTGTGTGTGTGTGTGTTCAGTGTAGACCAGAGCGGCGATATACAGGTAGTGTGTGTGTGGGGCGGCGCGGCAGAGAGAGAGAGAGAGAGAGAGAGAGAGAGAGAGAGAGAGAGAGAGAGATCCAAACGGTCGATCGTAGAACTAAATAACAGTGGATTTGTTGGGACTGTGTAAAAAAAAAAAACAACAAACAAACAAACAAACAAAAAAAAAACATCTCTACATCCCCTCACTCCCTCTTATTCATCCCATACCCCACCCTTCCCCCCATCCCCCTTTCCATGCTTTCCTGCCCTAATCCCATTTTCATCTCTCTTCATTTCCCTGACCCCACCCCCCCATCTCTCCTCCTCCTCCCCCCCCCCTTCCCAACCCGCGTAGAGGTGGAAAACAAAACAAAACAAAGCAAAACAAAACAAAACAAAAAACCCCACATTTATCTCCCAGCGGGAAAAGCACACGGCTGAATCAGCTTGAACAAACTGTAGGCCCACCCTAGCTGAAACACGCACACAGACACGGGGAATGAAGCCAGGATGAACTGAAAGAAAGGAAGAATACATAAATGAACAGCGGTGTAAACACACGCAGGAAATGAAACCAAGATTGCGTAAAGCATAAAAAACAGGAATAAAGTAAAGAACGAGCATGTAGGCAAACGTACGGAATGAAAGAACGACCAGGTGAAAGAAAGAGGAAAAGAATAAACGAACGGACGAACATGCAGACAAACACACGGAATGAAAGAACGACAGAGTGAAAGAAAAGAAGGAATAACTTAATGAACCAGCCTGTATACAAACACAGGAAATGAAGGGATGAAAGAAAAAAAAAAATAATAGACGGGCAAAGCATTGAATAAATAAAGGAAAACACACACACACACACACACACACACACACACACACACACACACACACACACACACTCACTCAGACACACACACACACACACACACACACACACACACACACACACACACACACACACACGTTGGATGAATTCACAAATGACACGATCAAACGAACGGAAAAAATGAATGAACGAACGACGCGAAAAAACAACAACATCATCAACAACAAAGGAAAAAAAAAAAAACAAAGAGAGAGAGAAAAACAAAGACTGCGGTACAGTACGATGGAAAATTACACGGCAGAAAGAATCAAAGAATAGCGCAGTACTCACAGAATGAATCAAGGAATGGCAGAGTACTCGCAGAAGGAATCCAGGAATGGCGCAGTACTCACAGAAGGAATCAAGGGATGGGCAGAGTACTCACAGAAGAATCAAGGAATGGCAGAGTACTCACAGAATGAATCAAGGAGTGGGCGGAGTACTTACAGAATGACGGAGTACTCACAGAAGGAATCAAGGAATGGCGCAGTACTCACAGAATGAATCAAGGAATGGCAGAGTACTCACAGAATGAATCAAGAAATGGCACAGTACTCACAGAAGGAATCAAGGAATGGCACAGTACTCACAGAAGGAATCAAGGAATGGCACAATACTCACACAGAAGGATCAAGGAATGGCACAGTACTGACAGAAGAAATCAAGGAATGGCACAGTACTCACAGAAGGAATCAAGGAATGGCACAGTACTGACAGAAGGAATCAAGGAATGGCACAGTACTCACAGAAGGAATGAAGGAATGGCAGAGACTCACAGAAGGAATCAAGGAATGGCACAGTACTCACAGAAGGAATGAAGGAATGGCAGAGACTCACAGAAGGAATCAAGGAATGGCACAGTACTCACAGAACCCTGAGATGCGGCATGCCCTCAAACACGTTGTGAGGCAGAGAGGTCAGGTTGTTGTCGCTCAGCGTTCTGAAACACACACATCAACACATGTATCAACACATACGTCAACACACATCAACACATATGTCATCACACATCAACACATGTATCAACACACATCAACACATATGTCAACACAAATCAACACATATGTCACACACACATCAACACGTATGTCAACACACATCAACACATATGTCATCACACATCAACACATATATCAACACATATGTCAACACACATCAACACATATGTCATCACACATCAACACATATATCAACACATATGTCAAACACACATCAACACATATGTCAACACACATCAAACATATGTCATCACACATCAACACATATATCAACACATACGTCAACACACATCAACACACATGTGAACACACATCAACACGTATGTCAATTCACATCAACACAGATGTCAACACACATCAACACATATGTCAACACACACCAACACACATGTCAAAACACATCATCAACATAATGTCAACACATCAACACACAACAATACACATCAACGCATATATCAACACACATCAATGCATACCAATACACATCAACACATATGTCACACACATCAACATACGTCAAATCACATTAACACATATGTCAACACACATCAACATACGTCAACACACATAAACACATATGTCAACACACATAAACACATACGTCAACATACTTCAACACATATGTCAACACACATCAATATACGTCAACACACATCCTCACATATCAACAAACATCAACATATACGTCAACATACGTCAACACACATCAACACATATTAACAAACATCAACATACGTCAATACACATCAACACATATCAACAAACATCATCATACGTCAAGGCATCATCACATATCAACAAAAAACATCATCCTACGTCAAGGCATCATCCCATATCAACAAACATCATCCTACGTCAAGGCATCATCACACATATCAACAAACATCATCGTACATCAATACACAGTCACGCTACGGGCCCGATGCCTAACATCTTCCTGGTATTTTTTTCCCTCTTTTCTTTTCTTTTTTTCTTTCTTTCTTTTTTTTAAATAGAAGGCAGGGTTACTGGATTCGCACTCTGCAGAGAATAGTGAACACCTTTACCTCGTCCTCAACCTGAATTTTTTTGCCCCACCCTTTTCCCACCCCTCCCCCCCCTCCTCCTCTCCACGCGACCCCCCCCCCCCCCCCCCCCCCCCCCCACCCTCCACCCCTTCCTCTTCTGTCAGACAGCCCTGGATAATAGGTGAAAAGTGAACGAGGAAGATCAGACGAAACAACAGCAACAACAACAAAACCTAGAAGGAATTGCACACACACACACACACACACACACACACACACACACACACACACACACACACACACAGAGAGAAACATACGCACCAGACAGAAATGAGATGTACCAAAGACTTGAAAAGAAAGGCTCCACCACAGTTAAAAAAAAAAAAAAAAAAAAAAACGAAAAAAAAAAAAGAAAAGAAACTGACTCCTATTTGTCACTAGATGATGACTGCCCACAACCATGCAGTGTTTTCTTATTTTGGTTGTTGCCTTCGTTCAGTTTCACACGTCGTCCCGATCCCCCGAAGTCGGAGTGTGGCTGCCCGTGTGGCAGGGTAATCAAAAACGGTCACACACGTAATGTTCTCATCCCCAGCTGATGCATTTGTACCATAGTGTGTTCAAGCACTTCGGCTGTTCGGATGATCCCTGGAGTCTTTCAGCCAGGGTACGACAACAACAACAACATGTCATCCCGCGACTTTGGTGCCATCTTGGAATGGACTCGGGTGTTATAAATATACACTGTATGATTGATTACCTCCCTTTAAATGTCCGCTGACGCATTTGATGCGAGAATGTCTCTGTTACGATGACTTATGCCGATGTATGTATAGCATGCCATTATCCATGCACGTGATGTCTGGCATCTTTAATGTGTCGAAGTCTAAAAAACTACCACAACAACAACAGCAACAAAGAATGACTAAAAGAAAACAAAACAATCCCCCAAACCAAAAAAAAAAAAGAAAAAAAGAAAACAAAAGAGGAAAGATTTTGCAAAGCAATATCCATACCAACTTGTTCTGAAGACAAAAATCACGGACATGCCATTCACACACACACACACACACACACACACACACACACACACACACACACACACACACACACACACATACACAAACGCGCGCGCGCGCGCGAGCACACACACACACACGCACGCACACACACACACACACACACACACACACACACACACACACACACACACACACACACACACACACACACACACACACACACACACACACACACACACATACACGCATATACATATACATACACACACATACATAAAGACACGTGCTAAAAGACACTCACAGACCGACAGACATACACATGCACGCGCGCGCGCTCTATCACACACACACACACACACACACACACACACACACACACACACACACACACACACACACACACACACACACACACACACACACACACACACACACACACACACACACACACACACACACACACACACACACATTATGCAAGCCCATAATCTCCCCTTTTTAGAACCCGCCTAGGGCGTGCATAAGAATTCGACTGATGTCTTTGTGTGAGAGTATTTTCTTTTTTTTCTACCTTTTTTTTTTTCTTTTTTTTTTTTTTTTTTTTTTAAGGTACCTCATATTAAAGCGGCATTAAACCAACCATCTCAAGATCGCTTCTGATGATTGTATACTTGCATGCCATTGCATCTGAAGTACATTTTAAATTAAAGAAAAAAAGGTGGAGGTGGGTGGTGGGGGGGGGGGGGGGGGGGGGGGGGGGTACAGAGCATGCTTTTACTTTTCTGCAAAACCTTTCCTTCTTATCTTTTTGTGAACTCACACATAAGTTAACGCATTTCACGCATCTATTCATTTGTCTGTTCTGCTGGGAAGGGATCGACAAGGCGACAAAATTAGGCAGCTGGACTGAAAAAAAAAAAAAAAAAAAAAGAAAAAAAAAAAAAAGACAGGACACTTATTTGTATCTCGCTCGCACTCGCAACGAGATGAGAGAACAGAACAGAACAGAACAGAACAGAATTTTATTCAAAAAGGCCAAGCCCCATTTGAAGGGGTGTGAACAATAAGAATGAATATATGATACAAATATGAATGACACTGTCATCCCATTATAAGCATGAGAACTAGGTCAAATGCAAGACTGAAAACCAATTTCCAACTTACAAAGGAAAATAATGGAAATTCAATAAAGAAAATCATTGCATTCGCACATTTATAGACTCAATTAACAAATTCACATTCATACGACAACAAATTTGATAATTCAAGATATAGCTATTTCCCTTCTCTTAAAGGCTTTGTAAAGATATACAGCAAAATTTTTAACGACTTTCTGTCTTTCGTGAAGCTAAAAGTAATGTTAATCTGAAATCACTAGATTATTATTAATATTTTGGATGTATTAAACTGTGTCTTAAATCATCAAAAGCAGGGCAACAAAAAACAAAGTGAATTTCATCATCTGTGACAGATCTACACAATGGGCATTTCATGACACGTTCGTTATCCCTGTTATATCTTGAACTATGCACTGATAGTTAGAAATCCCAAATCTAAATCTTGTTAGTGTGTATCGTATAAATATGTTCAAATCCAAAAGTAATATGTTTCTAGATCATGAGACATCTTGAATTTTCTATAGTTTATAAATCTGTCACTGTCATCCATATGACAATTCCAGCTTTGCCACCTGCAATCGATTAATCTTTGTTTGAACTCTCTTATAAAAGAATTTATACATCCTACACCTTGATTTTCCCATACATAACAGAAGCCATAACTATTCAAAAAATCCCGAACTTTCGAAGCCCAATTGACTTTTCCTCTATTTGACAAATCTAATAAATTTTTATATACTTTGAATGGCAGTCTATGCTCCTCCATTCGGGTTAATTTCAACCAGTATCTAATACAGGAAACACTAGAATTAATAAACAGGGGGAATCGATTTAATTCACCATATACAAGATCATTCGGTGTGTTTTGATACCTACCCCCTGAATACTTCTTTAACACAAACAAATGAACACTTTCTATTACTGATGAAGCATCTTCTAAACCCCAAATCTCAGCACCATATAGAAGCATAGATTGAATCTGTGAATCGAAAAGCTTCAAGAATAATTAACAGAGTTATTATTCAACTGATTCAACTTACAAATAATGCGAATAGCAGCTCGTTTCCCTTTGTTCGCTAAATCTTGGCATGCAGGCTTAAAACTCAGTCTTGTTGAAAACAAGATACCCAGGTAGCGATATGAATTCACTACATTCATCTTAACATTGCCGTAAAACCATCTCTCTGTGCTCGCTAGGTATCCCCCTTTTCTAAAAACCATAATAATGCTAGATTTTTCTAAATTAACTTTAAGTTGTAACTGGCATGCAGCTTTATGAAGATTATTTAGTTGTGTCTGCAATCCAACCACAGTTTCTGACAATAGTATAATGTCATCAGCAAACAAAAGATAAACAATTCAATCATATCCATATTGAGACTAACACCATGTCTACCATTATTCATAATTTCAAGCGCAAGTTCGTTAATAAATAAACAGAACAGAAGAGGACTACAAATATCGCCTTGTTTCACACCGTTCGTACAATTTGATATAACCTGTGTACTGTGTACCACAACGAACTCGAGCTTTAACAACCTCATACATACTTCTAACACATCTGTAAATTTTACCTTTAATTCCATTCTTTAACAAAATAGGCCACAGTAATTTTCTTGAAATTGTGTCGAACGCTTTCTCGAAATCAATGAAAGCTACATACAGTTTTCTATTACATGAAAATTGTTTTTGAATGACTGCTAAAAGTGTAAATATGTGATCGGTTGTAGAATAATTTTGTTTAAAAAACCCAGCTTGGAATTCACCGGTAATATTGTTCTGCTCAACCCATTTCTGTAATCTTGAATTAACTATAGAGCTATATATTTTACTACTTATATCTGAAAGAGAAATTCCTCTGTAATTATTTGGATCGTTAATGTTGCCTTTTTTAAACAATGGAACGATAATAGATTCTTTCCATAAATCAGGATATTGACCTGTGTCAAACAGAACATTGAAATATTTTACAAAGAAATCAATTACATCATCCCCTGATTTTTTTTAATAGCTCTCCAATTATACCATCCGGTCCAGCTGCTTTCTTGCTTTTCAATTTTCTCACTGAGAGTATGACTTCTTTCTTTAGAAATAGGCCGATTCAGAAAGTTGACATCATCATAATCATCATTCTCATGTGCATCATTTCCATTTCCTTGATCATCGTTATCAATATCTGAAAAATTTTCTGAAACATCAGAAGCATCTGTACAGATATATTTGTTGCCGTCAGTCTCATGTTTTTCTAGAACCCTTTTAAAATGTTGAAACCATTCCTGTACTGTGATCTTATTTGACTGAAACTTATTCTTATTAGAAACTCTACCCATATTTTGCCAGAATTCTTTCTGGTCATGTACAGACATAATCAATTGTTCAAGTACAATTCTATTGTATTCTTTTTTCTTTCTCTGTAACAGCTTTTTTATATTCTCTTCTTTCTTTGCAAAAAGCTGTCCTAGCCTCTTTTTCAGGTGAATTCTCCTTAGGGTGGCAACTTTGTATCTGGCAACTTTGTATTTTTTTCTGGATGATTTTCCTACATGCTCTTAAAAAGTTTTCTAGCATTGCGCTTAGAAGTTTTACATTCATCATCATACCACTTTTCTGACCTTTTCTGACATGTATAAATTTTCTTTTCCATACATACTGCTTGCTCTCTTATGCATTCATTAAATAAATGTAATGCCTGATTAATGTCAGTACCCATCAATATGCTGGCTTGATTAAGTTTTTCTTTTGTATTTCTTGAATGCATGCTATTATGAAACTGTTCAGCAAAGTCATCATTCCAAACTATCTTTTTAATAAATAAAGGTATATCACGCCAATCATTGTCATTGCGTAACACATCATTCTTCGCATAAAAATAAAATTCCAATGGTTGATGATCAGAATAATCATATCAGAAACATGCAAACGGCAAGAATTTCTAATAATATCGAACAGATCTTCAGAAACTAAGAAATAATCATTCACGCTACTCCCTGTTTCCGTTATGTATGTGTAATGACCTTCAAGGTCACCATTACATACTCCATTCATGATAAACAATCTAAAAGCAATACATAAATTCAAAATCATTCTTCCATAAGCATTCAATTCCGAGTCTTTAGAATATCTCTTATGAGATCTGTTTTGTCATTCTTATCCATAAAACTGAACCTATCAAACTGATCATTGCTGAAAGGGAAAATGTTGGCTGTCCTGCCGTTCAAATCCCCACATAAAAGGATATCAACGTTGTCATACAATAATATCTTATCTGTTATAACCTCTTCAAGGCAAACAATGCCGTTTTCAATTTCAACTGTTGTATAATATGGGGAATTTATTGGAGGCACGTAAGTACACACATAAAGAACGTTATTTTCAAAACCAAATAAAGTTTTATTTAATAAGAAAAACACATAATATTGTCATGTTCACATGTAAGTTCAGATACATAAGCCATCAACTCAGTTTTAATTAAGCATACCACTCCACCCTGACCTCCTCCCGCGTCTTGTCAGCTAATCGCGGGTTTACAAAAGACAGAATGGTAGGGGAACAAATGGGAATCTATTTTCTCCATGAACGTTTCAACAAGACAATGAAATCAAAATTGTAAACATACGATAAAAACTGTTGATCAGTCAGTTTAGCTAGAAGACCATCTACAAAGTTTCAACGAGATGAGAGAGAGAGAGAGAGAGAGAGAGAGAGAGAGAGAGAGAGAGAGAGAGAGAGAGAGAGAGAGAGAGGGGGGGGAGACGAGAGAGAGAGAGAGAGAGAGAGAGAGAGAGAGAGAGAGAGAGAGAGAGAGAGAGAAGAGAAAGAGAATATGTGAGAAACCTGTTTGTGTTTCTAACCGGAATATCGTCAGCCAGAGAAACAACATCTTCACGACATCAACCCGTCTCTAACATCACTTCTAACTTATCTCTCCCTTATCCTCTCTCTTTTTACCTCCGCCAAGGAGGCAATGTTTTCGCCCGCACTGAGTCGCTTTGTTTGTCCGTCTGTCCAAAATATGACGCCAAATCTACATAACCAAATTCCGCGAACTTGGTAGAAAGCTGCAATGTGACACAAGAAACGAACACCTGATGTTTACGTGTGGATCCGTCGTACTGATCCGGATCACAAAGCGGATCCAGGATCTGTTCGACCTTGGCGGGGCTCAGCGCGCTCTCTCGTGTTCAATTTGAGGTTTTTTTTTTTTTTTTTTTTATAGAAAAATGGGGGGTGGGGGTGGGGGGGTGGAGTAGGCGGATTGGAGGGGGGTGGGGGGGGGGGGCAAGATATGGTGAGGGGTTGAAAAATGTTGTATGTAAGTGCGACGGGATACGAGGGATTTGACACAGACACACCTAAAAACCTGCTAAGTTGTGCGTCTCAAGGTTTTCATTCCTCATTCAGCTTTGTGTGTCAGTAGAACCTGACTGACTGACCAAAGCGATGGTCATTGTGTCCGTAGCCTCTGCCACAGAGCCACGTGACTGATTTAGGTTGGTAGACTAGTCTTCAGGTGGCTAGATACACAGATATAGAAGTGGGAATTTCCATTGACCTATGCGACGGTCAAAAAAAAGGGGGAAACACCTCGTTGTAATCGAAAAGATCTAACCTTGTCAATCACGATTAAAAAAAAAAGTAATAAATCTAAAACTACTTAAATTGTTTTTTGTTTGTTTGTTTGTTTGTGTGTGTGTGTGTGTGTGTGTGTGTGTGTGTGTGTGTGTGTGTGTGTGTGTGTGTGTGTGTGTGTCTGTTTTGAACACGAAGTGAAAGGAATGAAATAACATTTGTGAAGGGGAGAAAACAGCGGTTTAGATATCACAAAGAAGTTGTCGGACTTGGGTTGATTTAACCTCAACACGCAGCTATGGTGTTGGTCCTGTGTGTGTTTGTCAGTCCAATTTACACTCTCATCTTCATCAAAATGCACACGACTGTTTTTAAGGTCAGCACCGTCCCCGTATGTGGGGATTCCAAGAGTTTTTTTTTTTTTTCTAACAAATAGTTTCCCTTCATTCTACAAAATTCTCTACTAGTGGTAAGCCCTGTTCACTCACTTTCTTTGAACCCACTTTCTTTTTTTTTTTTCTTCTAATCTTTACCCTTGTCAAGCGTTTCTTTATTGTTTTTTCTGTGACCGATTCACCTGAGTTTTTGTTGTTGTGGTTATAAGTAGGTCTGCACATACATATTTTTCTTTCTTTTCTCCTTTTCATATAATTCATAAAAGAACAGTCGCTCTGCTGCACTCTGGCAACTAAGGCGTGAAATTGTAAACCCTGTACAGAGTGGGGTACCAGCTGCTATTTCGCGGGTTATTTGTTTGTGTGTTTGTTTCTTTTTCACCCCTGCAAATGTTTGGTGTGTATTTTCGCAGAGCAAGCTGCACGTTTGTGATTTACGTTGAACTAAGTCACTTCCAACACGTGGGTAATGAATGAAAGGAATGGCTAACGCAAACCTGCGCGACCAGCTGTACCGCTCACTATTTTGATGGATTAGTGTAGATACGAACGAATGTTATTTTCTTGTGGGGTGTTCTTTTTCAGGACAGCGATGTTTCATACGTGTTGACAGCCCAAACACTGAAAGAGGAAAGCGCGAACACTGAAAGAGGATAGCGCAAACACTGAAAGAGGATAGCGCAAACACTGAAAGAGGATAGCGCAAACACTGAAAGAGGAAAGCGCGAACACTGAAAGAGGATATGCGAGATCTGTTGGATCATAATGAAATTCTTTCTTTCCTTCTTTCTGCGTACGCAGGCTGATACTGCTGCGGACACTGCCTGTATAGACAGGCAGTGGAGTTTTGTGTGTACGACCGTTTTTTGTCCCGCCATAAAAGCAGCCACACTCCATCTTCCGGGAAGGTGCATGCTATGTGTAACGTATCATCCATACCAACAGCCAAACTGGCCTTCTCTTCCGAAAGTTGGTGATGGGATTTGACGTGTGCGCAAATGTTGTGCTTGCGTTTCACACACGGAACCTCGGTTTATAGTCTCACTCGAAGGACTGTGTGGAATGGAGTCAGAACCAATTAACTCCGAGGGAAAAAATCCCCCTGTACCGAAATTCGAACCCGTAACTCCAGGATAACGACCACGAGTCCCGCGCTCTATCAACTGAGCTATTCTAGCCCCATAATGAAAAATTCAAACTGAAAACAAAACTGAAACATGTCGTGAAAAGGTGCTATGTAACCCACTGGACCATGACCAAACTGAAACTGAAACTGAAACGATGTCCGACAGGCGCAGCCTGTATGATCGACTGGGCCCTAAGAAAACTGAAACCGAAAACTGAAACTGAAACAGGTCGTGAGAGGGAGCCTGCTTGATCGACTGAGCCATGAGGAAACTGAAAACTGAAAACAAAACGGGGTCCCTTTGGGACCAGAATGAAACTGAAAACGAAAATGAGATTTGAAAAAAAAAAAAGAAAATCCGTATAAACGCCTGGGCTTACAATCATAACTGAAACTGAAACGGGACCTAAACACGAGCGATTATATTCCGAAAGCTCTGGAAGCAATATTTTGACACATGACAGGGGGGGAAAGCAGTCGAACCCCTCCTTCACAGGGCGGCAGCGTTAGCGCGCAGGATAGACATCCTACTTCAGTAAAAAAAAAAAAAGAAATTAAATATGACCCCCCCCCCCCCCCCCCCCCTCAAACCAACCAACCAACCGTTTTCGCGGCGCTTTTCAGATCAAGGTCCACTCATTGTGCTGGATAATCATGTTTTCCTTACCCCCCCCCCCCCCCCCACCCCCCCCCCCACCCCCCCAACCAAAAACCAATCTAATTTGACGACGTTTAGACAACAGCCAACGATCACCATTCATTCACACCG
>JADBJO010001023.1:317500-325000 GCA_016801955.1 Conus betulinus
ATGTTTCTACATTTATATAAAGAGCCGCAGTGTGTTCTTTATTTCAGCCGTCACTGACTGAGTGCTGACTGTGTTGCCATTCGTTTGGTTATTCATTATCTAAGTTTCTTCCTTTTCCCATTATCAACGCCATTTAATTTCAAAGTACAGACAAACATTCGTGAATAACTCTGTGTTTACGTGACACAAAGCTCTGGCGTATTCTTCTCATACTCTACTCATTGTTACTGCAACATTCTGAGAATAAAGGTGTTGTTCACACCAACCGGAGGTGGCGCGCAACCACGCTGAGCGCAAGTGGTCTTGAAGACCTGACCGCAAGAACGTCAGGGCTGTCCTCTCTTAAAAAGAACACGGGACACACACCAAGAAGTCGACAACACGCCCACCGCAGACAAACCTGCCGGACAGGATGTGGACACGGAAAAGAACAGTCCCTAACGACTGTGAGGTCACAGAGAAAAGCCACAAAACGGATTCCAGACAGGAGAGAATGGATGGCACGAATGTGACATGACCTTTTTTTTTTTTAAACCTACCATTCTTCAAATACCGTAACAGAAGAGATTTAATAAAAACTTTTGAAATATAGAATGTAGGCACCAGAAAAGATCTTATCAAAACTTTTGAAATATAGAATATAGGTAACAGAAGAGATTAATTCTATTCAAACTTTTGAAATATACAATGTAGGTAACAGAAGAGACTGATCCAAAACTTTTGAAATATAGAATGTAGGTAACAGAAGAGATTAATTTTATTCAAAACTTTTGAAATATAGAATGTAGGTAACAGAAGAGATGTATTCAAAACTTTTGATATACAGAATGAATCAGATGGATTGATGATCTTTGCTCCTTTGATAAGCTTAGCATGACAAGGAATGCCATCGCTAAACTTTACATAAACGTTGTTCTGCTGGCACCAGGAGGCACAGTTTTAGCCGTCAAAGCGACAAATTCTGAAATAACCTGTTCGAAATAACCGCCACCCCACCCTCAACCCCTCCACTCACCTATCCTCTTTCAAATACCGTAGGTAATAGAGGAGGTTTTTTGTATCCAAACTTTGGAAATGTAGAGTGCAACAGACGACCTGAGTTTTGATGAGTTTCACTCCAGTAAGCATCACAAGAATGCCCATACGAATTTCTATATCAAAAGTTATTCAACTTGTACCAGGCAGCGCAGTTTTAGCCGTAACACTGGGGGCCGGAATAGCTCAGTCAGTTGGTAAAGCGCCGGACTCGTAATCCAAGGGTTGCGGGTTCGAATCTCTGCCGGGCCGTTTCGGTACAAGGGGATTTTGGAGTTAAGGTTGGTTCTGACTCCATTTCCCATACAGTCATTCGAATGAGACTAAAAACCGAGGTTCCGTGTGTGAACGCACGTACAACAACATCTTGCACACACGCAAAATCCCATCACCAATTTTCGGAAGAGAAGGCCAGTTTGGCCGTTGGTATGGATGACACGCTACATATAGCATGCACCTTCCCCGAAGATGGTGTATGGCTGCCTTAATAGCAGGATAAAAAAACGGTCACACACACACAAAACTCCACTCCCTTTGTTGAGAAGATGGGATTAATAACTGCCTGTTTATACAGGGAATGTCCGCAGGAGTATCAGCCTGCGTACGCAGAATAAGAAGAAGAAGAAGAAGAAGAAGAAGCCGTAACTGTTAACAAATTCTCGAAAACTCTGTGTGCAGTACCTTTCATCCGCACCCCCGCCTTCTCCACCACCACCAAAACAGGCTAAAGAAATTTAAAATTTCAAAAGGCATCTGGACAATGACCCCAAAGTGAGAAATTATTGAATATAATGTTGACAAACGAGCAAGAAACTATGAGCGAGCCCTCAGCTTGGTCACAAAGTAAACTGCGAGGCCTCGCGCCACGTGTGAAAGGGCAGCTGAAAGGCCACGTGACCTGAACCATTTTATGGGGGGCCCTAAACATCCTGTTACCCCGCAAAACACGGCCACAACGTTTTTTTCCCCCCTTTTCTTTACTTCTTTCTTTTAGGAGTGGCAAATAAGATGATCACGTGAGAGGTACAGGGATGAGTCACTTGGAAATGATAACCACGCCGATGACAGACGTGGAGTGAGAGGAAGTACAAAGCAAGCTGTTGCTGTTGTTGTTGTCGCCCTCTTTCCGGTCGTTGTGGTCCGGCGACCAGGGATCTAAGGCACACCGAGAGTCTCCCATCATTCCCACACACCTCGGAGAGGCGTCACAGGACAGACTCGGTGTAAAGAGTCCAGGCCTTCGTGGTGTTCACCCAGGGCCTTTCCGGTCTGTCTGTGAGACACCCACCCTCCACTGTGCCACGTGAAATGGTAACCAACAGCGAAGTCGTGGCGGGCAGACGTTCCCCTACCAGCAAGCTTAGGGCGTCTGCGTCGACTTGAACACTGTATGTTTTATGCCCGTAGGGGTCTGACAACTGGGGAAGGGAGTGAAGGTTGAGGAGGGGAGGGAGAAGGGAGAGTTCCTGCTTGTTCGCGTGTGTCTTCACTTGCTGCCGGACATTCTTTATTCTCGTTGTTCTCATGAGACGCAGAGAATCCACCAAGAACCTTCCCCCCCCCCCCCCCCAAGTCTGGCGTTGCACGCCCCTTCATCTGCTACCGCTGGCCTGAGGGAATGTGTCAGCAAACCCGCCATGGAACAGACCTAGGTCTAAGCCGCATTGAAGTTTTACCTCCACGTTCCCCCACAGTGATTTGACCAACAAGAACTGCCACCCGGGGCGGGGACTTTGGAGGAGAGGATGGTGGAGGGGGGGGGTGGGGGGGGGGGGGGGGGCGGGGGGGGGAGAAGGGTCACGCGATGATGGCCACGCGGTTCCCATGCTGTCGGTTCATCACCAACAACAGACGGGGCAGCAGACGGAGGATAGACGGACGCTGCAGCGATGTATTAACTCTTCAGTGGCAGGTGACACGTGTCGACATAGAAATGGTTAACGAGGTAATGGGCGCCGGAAATGACGCTTGCGCCGTGAGGTTCTTGCTGTCGTTTGTCTCCCCTGCCTGCCTCTCCTATTTGTCTGGAGGCCGTGTTGACAGTGATAAGTCTGACTTTCCACCTCCCCTGCACTGTCCCCGCGTTTCAGCCTTAAAAAGGGGGGCCCTAATGGCCCCGTGGTTAAGATGTGATAGGCCACAGTTCTTGCTGGATGTTACTGTTTGCTTCTAGTCCATCTTTCATGCGCATCTGTTGTTCCTCAGTGACATTTGCGGTGCTCCATTCAGCGGTGAAATACATGGAGGCCTTCGCAGGTGTATGACCCACGAATTTCCCCAACAAGTGGGCCAGGACTGAGAAGCCAGAAATCCATGTCAAAGCTTAGTATGCTATGAACACATGTTGATAGCCGGCATAGACTCCCCCTGACGACGAAGGATGGCACACACGTCGATTCTCCGTTGGGGAAACATCGAAATCACGGTATGCACAACACTAACAACAAAATACTTGGATGTTATAATCAGGAAACCACCTTGGTTTAAGGCTGTGCCAGGCCAATTGACGATGGCTAGAACACCCAAAGCTACATCAAAATGTTGTAATGCTCTGCATAGTTATGCGGGAATTGTCTTCAGTCGTGACACGCTCCTAGCATGACATTATCAGTCTCCGAAATACCCCGAAGTCGGAGTGTGGCTGCCCATGTGGCGGGGTAATCAAAAACGGTCACGGTCACACGCGTAATGTTCACATCCCCAGCTGATGCATTTGTACCATAGTGTTCAAGTACTTCGGCTGTTTGGATGATCCCTTGAGTCTTTTAGCCAGGGTACAACGACAACGACGACGACGACACGACAACATAATCAGGAAAGACAAAGAAAGATTCCTCCGGACCAATGGACGCAGACATTATAGCCAAAAAACCCAAGGAAGCGTTTGATCGTTGAAACAAAATCGAAACAAACCGCTGATGATATACACACAAAAAATGCAAAAATAACCTCAACTAAGCCCCCCCCCCCCCCTCCCTCCCCTCCCCTCTCCGCCAGACAGGCTGAATCACCGTAGCTGGTGAACTGTCTAAAGCGTAGTCGATTGACCAGCTCCCTTCAAATGAAGTCCACAAGGTCCCAGAGTCTCCATCAAGAGTCATCTTCGCTTGTAAAAGAAGCATCGAATTCTTTTCTTCCCCAACACATACCAACCAAACCACGAAAAACAACTGAGATACAGAAACGAAACAGAAACAAGACATCTGCGTATTAAACGAAACATCCCAAAAGTAAAAAACAACACACAACAACAACAAAGAACAACAAACATAACACGCAACCAGCACCACCTAACAACCACGAGAACAAAAAATAAATACAAACTACCTCATCTGCAATCCTCACTCTCCTCTCCCAATTCCCACTGCGTCCCCTAGCCACTAGTCATACCAACAAAATAATAACAACACTGCTGTATTCTGCAAGGAAAATACTCTGAAAATGCTAGCCTCCTAGAAGATGAGACAAGTCTGAATTAATCCTTGACAGTTCAACATCATTATCAACAACAACAACAACAACAACAAAACTGCTCTCAACACTTCGATTTACTTCCAGAATCTTAAGATACAAACAACAAACAACCAGAGCAAAACTATATTTTAAAACTAAGATATGTCCTAAGCACCAGACTGGACCCTTCACACACACACAGCTCTGGAGGTGGACTTCGGCATTCCTGGCTCTCGTGGGCCATGAAGCATACCGAGTCTTTGGCAAGAGGGTGGAAGGAAGAGAGAAAGGGAGTGCTTGTCGGAAGGGGGGGGTGAGGGTGAAGTGCAGCGGGCGGGATGGGGGGGGGGGGGGGGGGGGGGGGGGGAGGAGAGAGGGTGGGGGAGGCGGCGCAGTAGGCAGGGGGTGGAGGTGATGGGTGGGAGGGGAAGAGAAGGAGGTGAGGCTGAGAGAGAGAGAGAGAGAGAGAGAGAGAGAGAGAGAGAGAGAGAGAGAGAGAGAGAGACAGAGAGAGACAGAGAGAGAGCGAGACAGAGAGAGAGCGAGAGAGAGAGAGACAGAGAGAGAGACACAGAGAGAGAGAGAGAGAGAGAGAGAGAGAGAGAGAGACAGAGAGAGAGAGAGGAGAGAGAGAGAGAGAGAGAGAGAGAGAGAGAGAGAGAGAGACAGAGAGAGAGAGAGAGACAGAGACAGAGAGAGAGAGACAGAGACAGAGAGAGAGAGAGAGAGAGACAGAGAGAGAGAGAGAGACAGAGAGAGACAGAGAGAGAGAGAGAGAGAGAGCGGACGCGATAGTGGCCGGAAGCCAGAGAGTGAAAGTGTGGACGGAGGGGAGGGGCAGAGGGGGATGGGGTGGGGTGGAAGGAAGGGGGAAAGGGTGGGGGTGGGTGGGTGGGGTGGTCAGGAGAGACGGTGGAGAGGGCGGTGACGTGTGGGGGTGGGGGTGGGGGATGATTGTATGGCCAGCGACAACTAATGTCTGCCACATTTGCCGCCAATTTACCCATTTCCTCGCTCCTCTGTGCAAATAGACCGCGGCCGCTCTCTCTCTCTCTCTCTCTCTCTCTCCATCATGCTTCTCCACAACACACGGGGTCTCTCCCTCCTCTTACCCCCTCCCCCACACGCCTTCCTCCCAAGCATATCCCCCCCCCCCCCGCTCTCCACCCTCACGCCATCCCTTTAACTAACTGTTCCACACCCGATCTTTAAACAGTCTGGCATGTGAGCGATGAGTCCCATTTCACATTCACACACACACACACACACACACACACACACACACACACACACACACACACACACCCTCCTTTTCCCCTCCCCCTCCCTCCCCCCTCCCGTGAGTCTGGAATTAATTGCGGGTGCCGTTGGGTACTCTGCGGCGCTTCTGTGTGGGGGAGGGGGGGGGGGGGTGAAGGCTGGGAGAATTGAGAGAGCGACGTAGGGAGGCGATGTGACGCAAAGACAGGAGGCGCTTCTCTTAGCCGGCTATTATCACGATCCGCCACGAGTCCCACGTGCAGATGATCAAGCCGACAGAGACTGGGAGAGAGAGAGAGAGAGAGAGAGAGAGAGAGAGAGAGAGAGACAGAGAGGATGCTTCTACATTGGCAGTGATAACCATTGTGTGTGTGTTTCTGGCATTTCCCATGCATCTTGGTCCCCCGTGACAAGGTTTCCTAGGGGAGGGGGAAGGGGGGGGGGGGGAGCGCGAGAAGGAGGGAAGGGTCACTAAGGTCATTGTCATCGAGGATGCCCCCCCCCCCCCTTCCTTCCTGCCCCCCTCCCACCCCCCACCCCACTCATGTCCTGGTCCAAGCGCAGAAATCTGTGAAAATGTTGAGACCATTCCGTTGAATGGGTGAGAACTTTGAAAACACCGTTTCAGCTTCGTTCACCGACACACTGTTTGCTTTTTTCCATCTCACCATTAAGGTAACACACTGAGAGATGATGTCGAATATGGCACCAGTCAGCACATTGGAATGGTATTTAACCTGCGTGGTAGATTTGTTTCAATACATTCGTTCACGCACGGGACCTCAGCTTCACATCTCTCCCGAAAGACCAGGAGCTGAAGAAAGCCTGCAAAGATCTTGATATCCGTCAAGAAATCTTTTCCCAAACAACCTGCCTACCTCGAGTCGGGAATGGAACCCAGAATCATGTCAACGAAAGAGTCTGACAGCTTGCCCCGCAAGCCCCCCCCCCCCCCCCCCCCCCCCCCCCCCCTCCAGCCTGGCCACCCGTGTCACAATTACAAACCTGCACAGCCTCTCTCCTCCTCCTCCTCGCATGTCCCCCCCCTCCCCACCCCCCCTGCTTCATAGGGGGCATTCATGATGCTGTCTTACTGCCGCGCCACCTGCCTGCTCCAAGGGGAGCTCTCCGTGCTGCAGTTGTTCAGGCAGCTTACAGTCGCTCCCCATTTCAGTCTGCTCCCCCTTAAACAACATTTTCATAGCCTCCATAGTGGAGCAGCCATCGGATCGTTCCTGACAGGTAGGAGGTGGGAGGGGAGGGGAGCTGAAAATATTTCTAGCTCTGCTCTCGTTCATTGAGTTCCCCAAGGAGGTTTTATGCGACTCTCTTGGGGTTGAGCGTTCAGATCGCGAGAGAGAGAGAGAGAGAGAGGGAGAGAGAGAGATACTTCGGCGCCAGCTTTATGTCCATCAGATCGGATGTGGAACTGGCTTGTCTTCAGTTCCATCGGAGGAAGACGGACGGAGGGACAGTCAGCGGTGGGAAGATGTGGGGGGGGGGGGGGGGGGGGGGGGGTGGATGGAGGTGGGAGAATCTGGAAGGGTGGGGGGGGGGGGGGGGATGGGAGGGTCACAAACGACCATCGCCACCACGTGAAAACAGATGAACAGCAGAAGAGCAAGGAGAAAGGTTGAAGGAGGAGGAGGAGGAGGAGGAGGAGGAGGAGGAGAAGGAGGGAAAGGAAAAGGACGAGAAGGAGGAAGAGGAAGAGAAGGGGGATGAGGAGAAAAAGAAAGAAAAGGGGAGAGG
>JADBJO010001023.1:337500-342500 GCA_016801955.1 Conus betulinus
TCACTGAACAGTAGAGCTGACCACTCTGACAATGGTTGGGGTCATTGAACAGCAGAACTGACCACTGTGACAATGGTGGGGTCATTGAACTGTACAGCTGACCACTCTGACAATGGTTGGGGTCATTGAACAGCAGAGCTGAAACTGACCACTGTGACAATGGTGGGTCATTAAACAGTACAGCTGACCACTCTGACAATGGTTGGGGTCATTGAACAGTAGAGCTGACCACTGTGACAATGGTTTGGGGTCATTGAACAGTAGAGCTGACCACTGTGACAATGGTTGGGGTCATTGAACAGTAGAGCTGACCACTGTGACAATGGTGGGGCCATTGAACAGTAGAGCTGACCACTGTGACAATGGTTTGGGGTCATTGAACAGTAGAGCTGACCACTGTGACCAATGGTGGGGCCATTGAACAGTAGAGCTGACCACTGTGACAATGGTGGGGCCATTGAACAGTAGAGCTGACCACTCTGACTGCTGCCACCCTTTGACCTTCCTCACAATGCTGACTCCTCATCTTTCTCTTCTCTACCTTACACAGGCTGCTCTGGTGTGCGGTTAAGATTCCGTGTTTGAACCAGCGGTGATGAGAAACCACAGAATCTCAGACGATGGTGTATCTTCATCTGATGCCCAGGGAATACCAACACAATCAGCCATGTCTCACCGACGAGTCTGGATCAGCGGACGAAAGGCCTGTGGGCAGGCAATACGACTGGTTCTGTTATGAAGACGGACTTGATTTGATTTGATTTGATTTAATTTAGAGTCTGTTCACAACGATGGTGATATTAGACTATAAAAAAATTAAAGAAAAAAAAATGTATATATAAGTGTGTATGTGTGTAAGTGCATTATATGAGTGTGTGTGTGTGCGAGCGCACGCGTGCGTGCGCGTGCTTGCGTGCAGTCGCGCGTGCGCGCACCTGTGTGTCTATGTGTGTGTGTGTGTGTGAGAGAGAGAGAGAGAGAGAGAGAGAGAGAGAGTGTGCGCTCGCGCGCGCGTGTGTGTGAGAGCGTGTATGCATGTGCGTGCGTGCGTGTGTGTGTGTGTGTGTGTGAGTGTGTGAGTGTGTGTGTGTGTGTGTGTGTGTGTGTGTGTGTGTGTGTGTGTGTGTGTGTGTGCGCGTGCGTGCGTGTGTGTGTGTGTGTGTGTGTGTGTGTGTGTGTGTGTGTGTGTGTGTGTGCGCGCGCGTGTGTGTATGTATACGTGTGTGTGTGCGCGCGCGCGCGCGCAAATATGTGTACATGAAAGTTTGCCTATTAACTACCAAACAATAATTATAAACTGACAAATCAAATACAACAGATGAGCGATAACAGAACTCGATAGAGCCTTTGCTATATCAATCATTTTGGGGCTGTAAAGTATTTGAAGACGGACTCTGATGGCACCCATGTATTGCTAGTGTCAGATGGTATGCATATACACAATTGTCCCCCTTCAAATTCCCGTTTTCTCTCCCCCCCCCCCCCCCCCCCACACACACCACACACACTTTTTTTTCAAAATCTTTGCCAAGTTGTAATGACGGAGGAATTGTTAGCCTGCACGTAGAGAGACGAGATGAAGATGAAACTTTACCAGTCTTCTGGTTGTATATATACAGAAAGAACAGCATTTCTAATGTACGTAGCATACACACACACACACACACACACACACACACACACACACACACACACACACACACACAGCAAACACTGTCTCTGATCGCGCGCTTTTTTTTTTTTAAAACCACCGATAAATTTTTTTTTTATTATTTTCCAACGTCTTTGGAATCCAGTACCTACAACATGCATCATTCCAACAATATCATCGTCCTGAAAAGCACAAACAAAAATAAAATATCAACACAAACAGGGAGGATAGGGCAGAGCGGATGGAGGAAGAATGAAGTGTGTGTGTGTCGGGGAGGGGGGAGGGGCGCGAAGGGAGGGGGAGGGGAGTTATCGGCAACCAATCGACGTCCTTTTAGTTCGGATAAAGAGCGGTCACGTCCAGGCGACGCCAGCCTGTTTGCGGTAAAAAGTCACGGGGGGGGGGGGGGGGGGGGGGGGGGGGGGGGAGAGACGGGGGTTGAGTGGTTTGGCAGTGAAAAGTCACGTTAGCCTGACGCCAGTGGCGGACAAGATGCGTGGTTCACACGAGTATACATTATGGCGCCATCTGACAGGCGGGGCTGTCCATAGTAGGGCACGGAGGGGAGGGGTGGGGACGAAGAGGGGGGGGGGGGGGAGGAGTGGGGGGGGGAGTTGTGGAGGAGAGGGGACGGAGGGGGGGGGGGCAACTGTAGCATACAATTGGATACCTGGACTTGGGGGGGGGGGGGGGAGCGGTGAGATACTAAACTGGCAGCTTGTATGGGAGACTGGTTGCTGGAAATGCTTACAAACGTGTGTGTGCGAGTCTCAAAAAAAAAAGGCCACTTTCAACTCTACATGGCGTAAGTAGAAAAGCATAGAAAGTGTTAGCTTTACGGACATCCCAAACTTGTTTGTAGTAGCAGTAGCAGCAGCAGTAGTAGCAGCAGCAACAGGAGCAGTAACACCAGCAGTAACATCAGCAGCAGCGTTAGCAGCAGCAGCAACAACAGTAACAGCAGCAGCAACATCAGCAGCAGTGGCAGCAGCAGCTGCTCTGTTGACAATTTCATCACAGCATTTCAAACAAAGCTGAGCCCTCTATCTAACTGCCGGCAAAGCATCAGCAAAGCACGATGGAAGTTCACATCAACAAGACATCACACTTTCGCCGCCAACAGACGACCATAGACATTCTGCTGGGTGGGGTAGTGGTGGTAGTGGCGTGGTGGGGGGGTGGCAGTGGTGGTGGAGGTGTTGGTGGTGATCCGGGGGTCCAGACACGGGGGCAATCAAGGCGCTATCCATTTTCCGGGCCGGGGCGTCGGGCGCTTTTTGTCGCCGGCAGGAACACGGCCCCGGCGACACCGCTCCGACACCGCTCACGGCAACCTGGCTACCCGAGAATGAGCTCTACCCTAAAGCTCTTAATGATGGGGGGGCCCCCTAAACAACCCCCTGCTACACCCCTGCCCCTCTTCTCCCACTATCCTCTCCCCCCAGCCCCCCAGCGTCCCTCCCCTTCTCCCCCCTTCTCCCCTCCCCTTCAACCCCCCCAAGTCCCACCAACACCTACCATATACCTTCTCCTGGGCACAGACTACTGGGTCACCTTTTCCACCCTACCTTCCTTCCCTCCCCAGTCAGAGCATAAAAACATTCCAACGGTTTTCTTTTTCTTTTCTTTTTTTTTTTTCTTTTCTTTAATCCATCAGAGGACTTTAATGTGTCCCGGTGCCTGGATAAAAGAATAAAAGGGTAAACATTATGTGAAAACAACATTCAATTTTTACTTCCAGCCTTTATAAAAAAAAAAACAAAACAAAAGCCAAGCATGATTCTCGTTTCTACCGAAGGTGAAGTAAGTTTGAAACAAAAAGATGAATTGGACACTGCAGTGTGTTTAACTTCCTCTTTGTTTGTTTGTTTATCTTTAATCTGTGCTGGCAGCTGGATGTGAAGGGGAAGGATGGTCGGGGGGGGGGGGGGGGGGGGGGGGGAGGAGGTGTCGGAAGAGGTAAGCGGGTAGGTGAGGTAAGAGTAGCGGGTATGACAGGGAGGCAGAGGGGTGGACGGGTAGGTATGGAAAGGGGTTGGGTGTGATGAACCGGAGGCATGGGGGAGATGGGGGGGGGGGGGGGGAGGGAATGTGAAGGGGAAATAAAAAAAAAAGGAGGGCGGGAAGTGGTGGCTGTGTGACACGGGTGGGAGTGGTGGACAGGGTGAACTGGGTGTGAACGGGAAGGTGAGTGGGGTGGGAGAAGAATTGAAAGACTGAAAGAAATGGGCAAGTAGTTTAAGGGGGGGGAGTTTGTGGGTGGAAAGTAGTTTAAGGGAAATGCAAAGTGGGTGAGTTTGTGGGTGGAAAGTAGTTTAAAGGAAATGCAAGTGGGTGAGTTTGTGGGTGGAAAGTAGTTTAAGGGAAATGCAAGTGGGTGAGTTTGTGGGTGGAAAGTAGTTTAAGGGAAATGCAAGTGGGTCAGTTTGTGGGTGGAAAGTAGTTTAAGGGAAATGCAAGTGGGTCAGTTTGTGGGTGGAAAGTAGTTTAAGGGAAATGCAAGTGGGTGAGTTTGTGGGTGGAAAGTAGTTTAAGGGAAATGCAAGTGGGTGAGTTTGTGGGTGGAAAGTAGTTTAAGGGAAATGCAAGTGGGTGGGTTTGTGGGTGGAAAGTAGTTTAAGGGAAATGCAAGTGGGTGAGTTTGTGGGTGGGAGGAGACAATGAGTGCTAAAGGGAGGTAAGTGTGTGGTAGAAGAGGGAGGGGGTGGGGGGGGGGGTGAAGGACAGCCGGATGGGACGAGGAAGGAACATGAAGGTGGGGAGGGGGGAGGGCAGGGGGCTGGTCGGGTGGGGTTGGGGGGGGGGGGGAAGAGGCAGCTGGTATGAAGGGAACCATACAGGGCGGAGCGGCACTGTGTGTTGTTCGGACCATGGGCAAAGGACATACCTGTAGGAAAAGGTCACCCAATGTCTTCATTCTCCCTCCCACCACCAGCCTTCCACTCCCTTCCTTCCCCCCCCCCCCCCCCCCCAACCCTTTCCTCCTAGACCCCAACAAAGTCCCTTCAATCCACAGCAGTCGGCGCGGCATTCCAGTTCAACCCTCCAACCACGTTTTATTAAAGCAAGGGTTGATCTCAGATCATCCAAATGACCGTGGATGATATTGTGACGATTGAAGCCTTTAGGTCACTCCGACGGAGGAAAGACAGGCAACTCAACTCCCAGTAACTGTCGTAGTGATTTTTGGAGTCAGAGCAACAACGAAGAGAGACACGCACCCCTCATGCAAAACGACAATATATACACGCAGATATCGTACGCCGTTATCACAACATGGCCTGCATCATTTCGAAAGGAGCAGTGAACAGATACACCCACCGTGAGATTACAAACAATACCTGTCAAC
>JADBJO010001023.1:350000-352500 GCA_016801955.1 Conus betulinus
TCCCTCTCTCTCTATCTGCGGGTGTATGTGCGCGCGCGCGCTCTCTCTCTCTCCCTCTCTCCCCCCCCCTCCTCTCTCCCCCACCCGCACCCCATCCCCTCCTTCTCCTCTTACTCATCAATGCCGTTCGCCAGACGTGTGTCAATCAGTGCACTTCAGCCATCGTTAATAGCTGGTAATCCTAGTCGTCCTCCCCTCCCTGGTGTACCTACGACTGCCGACACACGGCACCGGAAAGCTGTCGGGGGGGGGGGGGGGGGGGGGGGGGGGGGGGGAGGGGGGGGAGGGAGGGAAGCCCGACGCTCTCCGGGCGATGCCGAATGTCTCAGAGAGATGCTGGGCATAGAGCGGGGTCTCGTCACCTGCAGTGAGGAACAAACAAACAAAAACACAACAACAGCAAACAACAACAACAACAACACGACAACAACAACAACAACGACAAAAAAACAACGCTCAGGCCGCAACCGAACTCTGATATCCTTTATATGAATCAGAAGACGCCTGACAACTGCCTTGTAGGGGGCATGGAGCCTTTCTCCACCCCACCCCCTCCACCCCACCCCCCACCCCCCCTCCCCCTACCAAACATCTGGAGAGCCACGAACTTTGATGAACACCCATAGGAAGACTGCGAAGCGGACGGTCAACTGAGTGGAACTGGTACCAGGCCATGCTGTGTGACCCCCCCCCCCACACACACACACACCCAACGCATGAGTTGCAGCAACGCGCCCACAACGCCGCCCTATCCCGCTGAAGAGTGGTGGTGGTGACATCGTCATCATGACTCGGGCGATGCGGAAATGTAATGTCCAAGACTGCCCCCCCCCCCCCCCCTGTCCGCGCTGGTTTAAAATACTTCATTTCTGTCCATTCTGAAGTCGACGCATATTCACACAGTTTTCTGAACGTTACCTTTTTATTTTGCGCCCGAATATGAGAAGGTAAGTGGTTCCTCGTTCTTCGTTTTCACTGTCCTTTTAATGTTATTTGTTTTTGCCTGAAGAAGACCCAAGAGGTCGAAATGCATCGCGTTGTGTCCTGAACTTTGTTTGACTGTGTCCTTGGCGGTAACTAACCCCCTGTCTTTCTATATTTTGCTTCATTTTTCGCCCTCAGTCACTCCGCTTTGAAACAGAGATGACAGGAATAAAGAGACAGATACTGGAAAAAACAGTAAAACAACAAAACTCTGATTCAGCTATCCCCCTCCCCCCCCCCCCCCTTCATATAAAATCATCTGAACCTTTGTTACACAAACAAACAAACGTCATCTCTAACAGCCGGAAGTCGAAAATGAAATGCTGTCTGGTGACGTTCAGTTGATAGGTTTCTCCGTGTAGCAGGGGAAGTAACAAACATCTTACTGGTAGACCACTGGGTCTGAACTCTCACACCCTGAAGACAAAAACACATCGAGGGAAACGTCAGCCATGACAGATGTCAAAGGGATATAACTCCCAGCTCATCGGGTGGGGCGCACAGTGTGTAGTGTGTATGTGTGTGTGTGTGGGGGGGGGGGGGGGGGGGATATGGGGGGCCGGTTAATTGACGGGAAAGTCGATTCAGGTGTAGGTCGCAGGTGTGGATATAGGTGCATGGAGGCGGGTGTGGCATAGGCGTAGGGGGGTGTCTTCAAGCTGGAGGGAGGGAGGGGGAGAGGGGATTGGCAGAGGGAGGAGGGGGGGGGGGGGGGGGGGTCGAATAGGGGAAGGAAGGGGGGAGGGTATAAGGTAGAAGTTCCAGCCGAGAGGAAGACTCTTTTTTCTTACATGCATATGAAGGTAGAAAAAGTGGGACATTGAGTTCAAAGTAGAGGCGTTCTTGAGGGACGATTCAAACTTTACAGGAAACGAGAGGACGTCCAAAGTCACGTCGGAGGGTGGGTGGGGCGGAACGGAGGGGGGGGTCGTTGGGGTGGTGAGCGGAGGGTGAGTGCAGGGGCTGCTGAAGTCCCCCAAACGCTTACGGTAATGTAATCTCCCCCCCCCCCCCCCCCCCCCCTTATGAGCACAGGAGGCATCTCATGAGAGTGACATGGTGTCGATTCACGAAATACACATGTGTATAATTACCACTAATAAAAACCAACAAACACACAACAACAAAGAAATACACATGTGTATATTACCACTAATAAAAACCAACAAACACACCAACAAAGAAACACACATGTGTATATTACCACCAATAAAAACAACAAACAAAACACATGTGTATAATTACCACTAATAATAAAAAACAAAAAGAAATACACATGTGTATAATCACCACTAATAAAACCAACAAACACACCAACAAAGAAACACACATGTGTATAATCACCACTGATAAAAACCAACAAGCACACCAACAAAGAAAACACACATGTGTATAATCACCACTGATATAAAAACCATCAAACACACCAACAAAGAAATACACATGTGTATTATTACCACTAATAAAAACCAACAAACACACCAACAAAGAAACACACATGTGTATAATCACCACT
>JADBJO010001023.1:372500-377500 GCA_016801955.1 Conus betulinus
ATGTACCCTACAGCCAATATAAACGTCGAGATTGAACAAACCACCCCTACCATTTTCGCCTTCTCTCTGCCACCCCAGCACCATTCTCAGCATCGTTCATTGGAAGAGCTGGCCCTGTCCAGGCAACGGCCGGCTCTTCCAGCCCAGCAACGCGGGTGGAATGCCGACTACCCGGTCTACAGGAGTTGCGGGTAATACGATCCACTGTCATCACCGCGAGAAGCCATCTGCTATCTACCCGGATGACGCCGGAGAGGACCTTTTCCATTTCACTGGCTAGAGAGGGGGTTACTATACCAGGGGAGTCAACTCTCGGGTCATTTGAGGATCTGGTCACGACAAGGTGTCTGCTCTCTCTCTCTCTCTCTCTCTCTCTCTCTCTCTCTCTCTCTTCTTGTTTTTGTTTTTACGACCGAGGTCGGTCGAGTGGCCGGCAAAGGGCGCTAGATTTTTGTGTGTCGGTTGAAACTGGAGATTTGTTTTACGACAGATTAACTGACCCGCACGGGTATATCTCGGGTATGTGGCGGTACTTTTGTTCTCTCTCTCTCTCTCTCTCTCTCTCTCTCTCTCTCTCTCTCTCTCTCATACACACACACACACACACACACACACACACACACACACACACACACACACAAACAGACAGACAAATGAAGATGGACGGACGGACAGATGGGCAGACAGAGAACGAAAAAAAAAAACCCCAGACAGACAAAGATAATAGATGGTGGTGGGGGAGGTGGGGGTGGGGGTGGGGGGGGGGGAGGGATAAGAAAAAAAAAAAAGAGAAAGAAATACGGGTTCCCCCAAAGTGTTGATGATGGTGTTGAATGACAAGCACTCCCCCCCTCCCCCCTCCCCCACCCTTCTCCTCCACCCACCACCCCTAAGCTGACAAAGCCAGTCCGCTACATACCTTGGAGCAGACGACAAGGAATTTCACTGAGGCACGCTGAGAGGGAAAGGTATTTAAAAAAAAAAGGGGGGGGGGGGGGGGGGGGGGGGGGGGGGGGGGGGAGAGGAGAGAGGAGGAGAGAGAGAGAGAGAGAGAGAGAGAGAGAGAGAGAGGCAGACTAGAGAGCAACTAGGGGATGGGGTGGGGGTGGAGTGGGGGGGATGGGGGCTGAGTAACGGAGGAGCATGTAACAACAGGGAATTCAACGTATGTATATAGAGAGGGAGGAACGGAGACAGGAAAGCAGTAAGGAGGGGGGGTATAGGGCGGAGTGTGTGCGAGAAAGGGGCGAGAGGGAGAGGGGGGAG
The DNA here is from genome assembly GCA_016801955.1 of Conus betulinus. NCBI lineage: Eukaryota > Metazoa > Mollusca > Gastropoda > Neogastropoda > Conidae > Conus > Conus betulinus. The sequence goes on from JADBJO010001023.1 coordinate 373,767, forward strand.
TGGTGGTGGAGAGAGAACAGGTGCGGAGGGAGTGGAAGGGGAGGGAGGGGAGGGAGAGGGCTGGCGGCTGACGACAGACTTGTCAGATGACAACGGAGTCAAGGAGCGTGCAGCCGATGACATGGAGTTTTGTTGAAGGGAGACGCTCAAAAAAGGACGAGTAACTGTCCTCCCCCCCCCCCCCCCCCACCCCCACCCATCCCTTCGCCTCCACCTCTTCCTCAACCACACCCCCCTCGATCCCTCCCTCCCTCCGTCTCTTCTCCTCACCGCCGTCCCTCTCACAGTGAGGGGGCGCCAGTGTTGTGGCTCTCACCTGAAACCCCCCCCCCCCCCTCCTATTCAGGACTCCGGCTCCTCACCTTCCCCCCCCCCCCCCCCCCCCCCCCCCCCCCCCCCCCCCGCCTTCCTCCTCCTCCGGTCACGCCCTCTCCACAAGCCTTAATCGGCCTCTTTCAGGCCACAGTCAACACACTGTCAGGCTCTTTTCGCAGCTCGCTCTGGAGTGATGCCTTCAGCTCGCTCTAACCTCCCCTCCCCCCTCTCTCCAGACACCCCCCTCCCCTGTCTCTTTTCTTTTACCCCCCCCCCCCCCCCCCTCCCTCCCCGTCTTCTTCTTCTTCTTCCTTTGCTTCGGGCGAGCATCATCAAGATCAGGGTCAGATCGGGTGTACGTAGTAAGTGGATGGTGAGATTGACGTCCTACTGAACTCCGTAACTGACAGGACTTTCCTTGTATTCTATGAGGACAAATAAAACATCGTGTATCGTGTAACGTGTACCGGATTTGCGACGTTGATATGGAAGTTACCCCCAAATACAAGTGATGATAACAGAGAACAAAGTAACGCTGATTTTACGACACGACCAAAAGAGAAGAAGGGAGGTTTTTTTTTTTTTTTTTTTTTTTTTATATACGGGCTGCCAACCGGGGAGTATTTGTTTGAAGCATTTTTTTTATGTCTGTTAATTAACGAATGGCTTCTACGTCACAATTCATTTGCTTGTTTTGTATTCTGTATCCAATAAATGATGCATTCTGGTTTATGCGTGTGTTGATAGGCTGGCTGTCGGTCCTGCGAGCAAAGTGGCTCGGAAATAGTGCTGTTCGTACGCTTGTACTTTCCCCGAAGATGGAGTATGGCTGCCTTAATGGCGGGATAAAAAAAAAAACGGTCATACACACAAAACTCCACTCCCTTTGTTGGGTAGATGGGATTGATACCTGTCTGTTCCACATAGGGAGCGTCCGAAGGAGTATCAGCCTGCGTACGCAGAAGAAGAAGTACGCGTGTGCTATTAGTTAGATATTCTGAAAGTTGTCGACTGACCCGAGTCTGAGCGGTGTTCGTGAGCTGCTGCAGTGGTTTTGAACCAGGTTCTCAGAGCCATGCAAGCTTCTCGTTCACACGCACCACTACGGGAGCGTGGCAGGCGAGGATAAGCATCAATGGAGAGTGGGATGGGCAGATGGGAAAGGATGGGTCATCTTATCTTTCAGCACACCTGAACCACCAGAACGACAACGCTTCAGACAGGCAGCACAAAAGGCAATGCTGCCAATCTAGAATACACTGTCTTGAGAAACTTCAGTCTCTTGCTGTTAAATAGGATATCTGTGAACATTGCTGCCGACAGTTCTAATGTTCTTTCCAAAAAACTTCAATGTTCTACCATCTGGACGAAGATTCCAAATTCCAAAATTCAAAACAAATAGAACTAAAAACAGCATCCTTCCCCACTCCACCAGTCTCCTGAATCAAAACTGAACTTTCACTAAGATCTGGTTCAGAAAACTAGTTTGTATATATACGTGTCTGTGTGTGTATTATTCTGTGTGTGTGGGTGGATGGGTGGGTGTGATTTGTGATTTGTTAAATATAGATCCATAGTCATGTTTTTTTTTATGGCCGCTCTTAATTTGTCTTTGGAGATGATAAGGTACTCTTGACTTGACTTGACTTGACTTGACTTGACTTGACTTGACTTGACTTGACTTGACTTCACGTTAGGCACCAGCGCAGTTCTCATCCACAACTTCTGCTGCGAACTGGGCGCACCGGTACTCTGTCACTGATATTTTGACAAGCAGACCCCCCCCAAAAACAAAAACAAACAAAAACAAAAAACCAAACCAAACCAAACCAAACAAAAAACAATCAGCTAACAAACATACACACGCACATACGCACACGCACGCGCGCACACACACACACACACACGCGCGCGCGCGCACGCGACATAGGTAAAGACAATTTCCTTGCAGCAGTTATTAACCAGACAGTATCTGGTCAACTACAAAATGCATCATCAACAAACCACCGAGGGAAGTTTCCTGACTGCACCAGAGAATGCAGCTGTGACGCTGAACTTATACAAGACAAAACTTCAACATAATACAGGCACGAATAACAAAACAGTACAAAGTATTGATCTAGAACACAGCTCTTCAACAGAGACTTCGTCCCCAACGCATGCTAGACACAACTGCCAAAATTGTAATCAACGGACCCAACACTATGCAAAACGTAAACACAAATCTACAAAGAAACTAAGGTACAGATTGCCGCTGCGTGGAACGTATTTGGGGACATAATAATTATGATGTAAGACTTTCAAAATTTTTTGTACCACATTAATCTGATTCTTGTTCCATGCTTATCCCTGCTTAACAACACAACAACAACAAACAACAACAACAACAACAAACAACAACAACAATAAAACCTCCCTGTAAATAACATAGGTGTGGAATAAGAAAGGCTTGGTCGAAATTTACCATGAGGCAAAATCCGAGGGAGAGAGTCACCCAGATTCTGTTTCACCGGTTATATGACAAGTTTCCTGACGACACTTCAGAGTGTGTTGTCCCCGAATCACTGAAGGGAGTAAAAAAAAGAGAAAGAAAAAAGAAGGGGAAAAAGAAAAGGGAAGAAAGAAAGAAGCAAGAAAAAAAAGGAGAGTTTAACAAAAAGAATAGCAAAGAACGGAAGAAAAAAAAAAAGACGAGAGAACAGAAAAGAGACAGACGAGAAAAGGTGTACAAGAAAGAGTGGTTGAGTAAGTGGCGTCTCGTACAAGTATGACACTTCTCTCTCTCTCCCTCTCTCTCTCTCTCTCTCTCTCTCTCTCTCTCTCTCTCTCTCTCAGCGTTGCTTACCAACTGACATGCACTTAGAGAGAGAGAGAGAGAGAGAGAGAGAGAGAGAGAGAGAGAGAGAGATTGGGCATGGAAGGGAAGGGTAGTGGAAGACGAAGTTACTTAAACGGGGGTCAGAGGGGATGTGTGTATGTGGGGGTGGGGGGTGGGGGGTGGGGGTTGTTGAATCTAATCTCACGCTGACCTCAGGAGACATCCTCATTGTTATTTCTCAACGCTGCGCAGTGCAGACAAATCCAGCTCCAGAACTGACCAGACAAACCACCACGACGCTCGCCTTCTCCGGTTTGAAATGCTTGCATCAGGTACACATCTGGTGGTAGTCAGCAAACCCTTTTCACCCTGGCAATAATAAGTAGGACTTCCAAATGGAAAAAAAATGCTGAAAAGGGGGGGGGGGGGGGGGGGGGCGAGCAGGATTAAAAGCTAAATACATTTTTTTAATCCATAAGAAAGAAAAAAAAAAAGAAGAGGAAGAACAGCAAAAGAACGCTTAATTAACAGCAACCGAGGGACACATATACAGCAGGACCATTGTTATACGCTTGTTTTAATTGCATGATGTTTCTTCTCT
>JADBJO010001023.1:382500-387500 GCA_016801955.1 Conus betulinus
CAGAAGAAATTCCCATCGGAGTATCACGCTGTGACAATCGTCCTCCCTAATTCTACGCAAAACAACGAGGGCTTCCTCGCTTTTTTTTTTTTTCCGTCAGATCAAATACCACATAGTCACACACCCAGTAAATGAACCTAGGATTGAATCCATCCAAGATGGTCTGTCTTCTTGTATTAGACCTCTGTGCCAGCGAGGCAAAAAAAAAAAAAATCCCTGTGACAGTTAACGGTCTCCCCAACAAGAAAGGGAGGAAAAGAAGGAGAAGAAAAAGAGGCAGGCTGGGCGACCGACCTAATCAAGTGCCTTTGACAACAAGCTGACTGGACAGACGGAGCCAATCTCCTTGACACTTCATTCCCCCACCGCCAGACGGCGCTTCCTTTCAATGGCCTCTTCCGTCCGGCAATCTGTTGCGCGGGGGGGTTTTCCAATTTCACCCTCTGTTGCCCTGCCAACCACAACGGAACTCTGGCACCGCCCGCTTGTCACGTATCCGCCCGGCCCGCCATTCCAGCCCGCGCCCAATTAAAGAGCAACACCTCCCACACCTCCGGAATCGCCGGCCTCTCCGGCATCCCTGGGATGACGGCAGCTATCTCCACGTTCTCCGAATTAACAGGTCCCCTCCCCGATCCTGGAGCTAAGCGGTCCCAGGGGGAGGATAGGGGAAGGACTGAGTCACACACGACATCGAAACGTTTGGCGAAGCTGGACGAAAAACGGGTGGCGTGTTTCGTGGCCACTTCATCAGACCGTCTCTATGTCCCGCACCAAACGAGAGAGAAAAAAAAAGTTCATTAGGGTCTTCCCAACCCACCACCTCTCCTCTCCTTCCGCTTCCTTTCCTTTCGCTGCGCTGTCGGTCGTTGACAGGAAGTTGTCGCTACGCCATGACGGTTCACAGCCGCTGCCTTGTGGGTTCTAATAATGGCGGTAAATCGTGTGTGGCAGTGTCCACGCTCGTTTCTGATTGACTGACAACTAGTTAAATGGAAGCCAGTCAAGAAGGAGGTTGGCTGTTACGACTGCTGTGTGTGTTGTGACGCTATCATCATTACCCTGAACGCCACGATAACAGCAATGATTAAGTTACAAAAGGGTGGTGATGATGATGAGGATGTTGACGATAATAATAATAATAAAAATAATAATAATAATGATAATAATAATAACAACAACAACAAGAACAACAACAATAATAATAAGGACAACAGTATCAGAGTCCAAAGCAGGATGCAAATCCTGCACGAGTAATCCCTGCAAGCACAACTCAAAACACGCTACAGCATTTTTTCTTCGCTTGGTTCTTTGCTTCTATTCTTTTCTTTATTTTATTTTGTTCTTTTGTTTTGTTTGTTTGTTTGTTTGTTTTCATCAGTGTGCCCGTCATTCTGTATCCTTAGACCGCCATATATCACTAATATCTAGACTTACAGAGATCATAAACAATCCTCCTCCCCTATCTCACCCCTGCCACCCCATCCCTCTTCCTCACACAAAAAAAAAAAAAAAAAAAAAAATCATGGAAACTCAACAGAGTCCTTCTTGTCAGAATTTCTCCTGCGCGCAGGATTACAATGATAAGACATACCAATAAGTAGACTTGAGTTTGATTTTTTCTGTTTTTTTTTTTTTTTCAATTTTCAAACTGTGATTATTTCTCTTAATTTCTATTTGATACTGCCCAGATTGCAGTCAGCACGAGACGTTTAAGACGATCGAACAAAAGGGCTGGGGAATATTAATCAGCCCGTTCCTGCGTGGTTCCTCTTTGAAGGCTAGTGGTGACTCACGCGCTGACAGGGAGGCAATAAACAGCTTGTACCGGCTGCACTGGCTGCCTGTAGGGTCGTGAATGAACTGCAATATCTCGCATCAAGATTTCCCCGTTTTCTGCCTTCCTCTGTTCCTCTGTCACCTTGCCTTTTCTTCTTCTTCTTTCTTTTTTTTTTTTTTTTCTTTCTGTCTTTTCTTTCCTTCCTTCATTCATGTCTGTTCCATTAACGGGGCTGGCAGAAAATTGAATTCTTTTAAGTGAGTGCCAAAGTGTGCGAGCGCGCGCGCGCGAGCGTGTGTGTGTGAGTGTGTGATTGTGTGACCGCGCGCGCGCGTGTATGTGCATTCTTGTTTTGCGCGCGCGCGCGCGCGCGTGTGTGTGCGTGTAAATATATGAAGGCATACATGTAATTGTATGTGTATTGGCGAGCGAGTGTGTGCGTGCTTATGCACGATAGATAGATAGATAGAGAGAGAGAGAGAGAGAGAGAGAGAGAGAGAGAGAGAGAGAGAGAGAGAGAGAGATACAGACAGACAGGGAGACGGACAGACAGACAGAAAGAGAATGACAGAGAGAGGTGGAGAGAGAAAGTACCTGTGAGAGAAAGAGAGACAGGGGGTGGGAGGGAGGGAGAAAGACAGATAGATAGACATACAGACAGAAAAAGAGGAAACAGATAAACAGAGGGATAGATGATTATGTACAGAGAGAGAGAGAGAGAGAGAGAGAGAGAGAGAGAGAGAGAGAGAGACAGACAGACAGACAGACAGACAGACATAGATAGAAGGACTGAAAGAAAGAAAGACAGAGCACAAAGACAAAGAGAAAAAGGATCCACCTTTTTCCTCTGATTCACTCCAAAAAACACGTTGTAAAACACAAACTGTCGTGACAGCTTCCATGATAGAACTGTTCGGAAAAAAAGGGGAGGGGTGGGGGGGGGGGGGCGAGGGGAGGAGAGAGTCACGTTGAAACAGGGCCTAAGCTATGACGGCATTCCTGACAGTCATACCTGTCATTTCTGAGAACCGGATCACTCGACCGTGACCAGTCACGTCACGGTATGGCGGCATTCACTGTGCATACACAAGCCCATCTTTCACCCTGGGCCGGATCTGGATTTAAAGAAAAAACAAAATACAAAATGCAGAAAGCGAACAGACTGCCACGTGACTCCGCCACGTCGAAAAAAACACCCCACGGGAAGAGCTTGGAGTGATGGATAGCTTTGTACGCGCCCTAAGGAAAAGGTTGATGGGTCAGTGTACATTATTAAAGTCAAATGACATCATGGCTCTCAGCAATTTCCCCGATCCCTTCACCCCACTCCTTTGGCCGCCCAAGTTCGGAAGTGGAGCAGAATCCCGATCACGTTTGTCCATCAATCATACAGCGTTTCTGTTTTCTGAGGGTGGGGTGGGGGTGGGGTGGGGGGGGGGGGGGGGGGACAATGGCGGTACATGTTTATAGATTTCCTTTCTGACCACTATCTATAAAAGACAAATTTATCTTGGGATAACGGCGGTAAGTATTTATGAAGATTTTCTTTCTGACCACTAATTCTACAAGACAAATTTGTTTCGTCCTTACAAAATTTGAGAGATTTTTTTAAGTGAAATGAACCTCACAGGAAAACTTGGATATCTAAATGTTGTCCTTTGTTTTGCTTTTTTCTTTTCTTTTTACTTATTCAAGTACTAGCATTTTTACCGGCTCGATAACCTCCCTCCCCTTTTGCATCCATTCCCTCTTTTTCTCTCTCCCCCCCCCTCCTACCTCTCCCCTTTGAATGCATAGATCAACCAGTGGCTGTTCGAACAGTTCACCTCTTTCCACCTGGTTTAAACAAATTTATTTTCCACTTTAAAATCACGCAGCTTTACTAAAAATGTGAAAAATTGAACATCAACAAGCTAATGCTGTATATTGTGTGTGTTTGCGCGTATGTGAGTGTGTGCATGCATGCGTGTGTGTGTGTATGTGTGTGTGTGTGTGTGTGTGTGTGTGTGTGTGTGTGTGTGTGTGTGTGTGTGTGTGTGTGTGTGTAACACACTAATTACGCGAGCTGCAGAACGTTTTAAGTTCTGGTGACAAATATGAGGTTGCACCACGCACGCACACGAGTAATAAAAACTGCATAAACTCATAAAAGAAAAAAAGTAAGTGCTGAAATGGCCCAGTCTTCTCACCACTGTTGTCTTCAGTAGCCCAGGATACAAACTCTAACTGGCTACGACTAATTCCTGAAACTTCGAGGGCGTTCGCGCTGTGGATGTCCGAATCTGACCTTCACTGGGTACCGAAGATCCTGTGTACTTAACAGCACACCGATGCGCGCAGTCGTTTTGATGTGATGCTGGCACAAAACTTCTGCTATAAAAACACTGCTGAAAATGATGGCAATTATGTGCAAAGGTCCGGCTAGACGATTCGCCAGTCTGTGGACTTTCTTGCCATCGGAAAAAAAAAAGCGACGTACACCTGCTACCAGTTTGAAGGGGACAGCGATTAAGGGGTGGGAATTGTGGGGGTGAGGAGAAAGGGCAGGTGAAGGGGGTGGGGGGAGTGGAGTAATAGGGTAGGGAAGGAGAAGGGGAAAGGGCCAGTTTCCTCCCTCACCCAAATGGGGGCCTTTGGGAGCGAGTTTTCATGATGCTTATGAACAGACTTGAGTTTGAACTGGTTGGTAGGACGGTTGCAAAATTCGTTGAGTGTCCTTATAGTACGTTTTGTCTCTCTCTCTCTCTCTCTCTCTCTCTCTCTCTCTCTCTCTCTCTCTCTCTCTCTCTCTCTCTCTCTCTCTCTCCACTTCCTCTTCTTCCTTTACATGTTAGCACCATTTGTGGTCGAATCATAATTTGACACAATGAAGACGTTCCATTCGTTTCTATCATCAAGATGTTTGGAAATCGTTACAATCTGAATAAGGTCTATCCGGATATTCGCTGCCCTTACAGTGGATACCGTAGACAGCCTAACCTATTTTACTTTAATGATTTGGAATCATCCTTTCTTTTCTTTTTTTTTTCTTCTTTTTTGCTTGTCTCATTTCATTGTCTAAGAGGTACTGGGTGGAAATGCGTTGCATTCAGACAGCTTCTTCATACTCAAAGAGAGGAGAGAGAGAGAGAGAGAGAGAGAGAGGCGAGAGAGAGAGAGAGAGAGAGATTTTGTGTGTGTGGTGTGTGTGTGTGTGTATGTGTGTGTGTGTGTGTGTGTG
>JADBJO010001023.1:390000-392500 GCA_016801955.1 Conus betulinus
CCCTTTAATACCAGTGCCACTTCCATGGGATATGTAGCTAGTCCTCTCTTAAACCAGTAGTGCTTTCATGTAATAATTAAGTCCCCTGTTATATTGGCGTTGTGATACAAAGCGTTAATTTCATTATGCATTAAATTTGTTCGCTGTAACAGGTGGTGCTTTCATATTCATCTATACCACTGTAGTACACGTAGTACTTCCGTGATATGGGGGCCGGAATAGCTCAGTTGGTAGAGCGCCGGACTCGTAATTTTGATGATCCTGTGGTTGCGGGGTTCGAATCTCCACCGGGGCGTTTCGGTGCAGGGGGATTTTCCCTCGGAGTTAACATTGGTTCTGACTCCTTTTCCCATACAGTCCTTCGCACGCACGCATAAGATCTTGCACACACGTAAAATCCCATCACCAACTTTCGGAAGAGAAGGCCAGTTTGGCCGTTGGTATGGATGACATGTACACATAGCACGCACCCTGCGTAAGAAATGGGAAGAATGAAGAAAGTAAGGAAAACTGAGTAAACGATATTGAATGATACGGACTGGATGACACGGGAAACGACTGAATGAAGCGCCAGCTGGCAGCTCTTCAGACGGCACTACCCAGGTAGGCAGCCCGTTGTGTAAACGAGTGTGGATTGTAAAGCGCTTAGAGCTTGTTTTCTAGCCGAGAATAGGCGCTGTATAAATATTCATTGTATTGTATTGTATACAGGTTCGGTCGGTTCCCTTCAATACGTCAATGTATCAGGTTAGTCTTCTTTAACATGTGGTTCTTCCAAGACATATTTACTAAGCATTCTTTAATACACGGTATTTCATGATACATTTCAATAGCCCCCCTCTCTGTCCCCTTAATACAAAATGGTACTCAAATTATCATATTTACTTGGTCCCCCTTGATATATGTAATACTTCCATGAAATACTTAGTTAGCACCCTTCAATTTCAGTTGGTCCCCTTTGATGTAAGTAGTGCTTCCATGATATTTCTATTATTTTCCTCTAATACAAGAGGTGCTTTTCACTTGAAAATAAACGGAACTTTCATGATGTATTTTGATTTGCTCTCCACCCCCCCCCCCCCCACCCCCCTCTTAGCACATGTGATACTTCCACGATAAAAGCGGAACTTCAATAAAAGCGGGATTTCCTTTAGCACAAATCCGTCCCCTTTACTACAAATGATATTTCTACGGCAAATTTGCGCTGTCTCTGTTCAAGTCACTTTCATGCTTTCCTTAGATTGCCGAACTGCTTGTGTTCTAGCGCATCTTTATATGTTAACTGGAAGCACCAGAACATGAAAGAGTTCAGCCCATGCCAAACTCGCCTGTCCCAACTGACCCTGCACATGTGGGGCAGAAGACTCATCAGCATCATCGACATCCAGGCAGTCTATACCAGATCCAGAGAAGGATGATCGACCCGCAGAGTCTCTGACATCAAGAAGAAAATATTAACCAATAACAGCACGCCTTTCTGCATGGGGAAATCCGTTCTCCGTGGGATCAAGACTGATTGTGTAGTGTGCAGGGATGTGTGTGTGTGTAAGTTGCTTCTGTTTCTTTTTTAAGTCCTGAAATGTCACATCATTTTCGAAAAGTCTCTTCTGATGATTGCCAACATATTCAGGCGCGCAGTACGTCTCTCTCTCTCTCTCTCTCTCTCTCTCTCTCTCTCTCTCTCTCTCTCTCTCTCTCTCTCTCTCTCTCCACGTATTACAGTGCGTATTTTTCAGCATATTTCAGCATATATCAGATAACACACGAACATTTTCAAACGAAAACGTTCCATGGTCAGATCTGAAGTAGGAGGTACCGCAGTATCTAGAATTCAACACAGAGCTTCCCACCCACCCCCACCCACCCCATTTCCCCTACCTCCCATCTCACCTCACCTCCCTCTTCCCTGTCGATCCCACATACCAAGGAAGCGATCGGCACAGCTGAGGAGGAGGGGGCAAATTTTAATGAGGATCTAGGAGGTCACGGGTCATCTTTGCATCTGCCATCGCTCGCAGTTTGTTTTTCTCTCCCGTCAACACTGTTTGTTCGTCCTGTCACGGCTAGGGGGCGCTTCAGCCCCTCTTCTCTCTCCCCACTCTCCCCATTCTCTCCTCTCATTTCCTTCAACATGTTCTTCCGTCTTTGACCCCTAGTCCTCCTCCTTTATGCGCTTCCCGGATCTCTAGGATTGGTGTGTGTGTGTGTGTGTGTGTGTGTGTGTGTGTGTGTGTGTGTGTGTGTGTGTGTGTGTGTGTGTGTGTGTGTGTGTGTGTATGTGTGTGAAACCAGGAGTGTTTCAGTGGGATGAGGCATATTTTGGACAACTGGAGTTTCTTCGTTGTGGTAGCAAGGTTCTGAGTCATCCTCTTCTGAAACCTGAAAGTACTGGTCCTCCGAGAACATTGGGTTACTCTTTATTGAAATACTGAACTGTGGAAGTACTGGTCGTCTGATAACACTGGGTTATCTTTTATGGAAACACTGAACTTTGGAAGTA
>JADBJO010001023.1:400000-415000 GCA_016801955.1 Conus betulinus
TACCCCCCCACTTCCACCAGGTCAAAAAATCACTGCTTGTCCAAGAAAGCGCACGAGTCTGCGGACCATGAAGGGTACTTAGCCAGTGCACCTGGCCAGAAATGAGCGCTTTTTTTTTCCCTTCCCCACGGAGGCGCAGGGACCCGTGTAGAATTTTACTCCGCTCTACTTGGCCGGGAAATGGATGATCAGTCTTCCGGTACGCACCTTGGCAACAACACACCCAGGCTGCTTACAGCGCCTGGGACTTCCGCCAGGAGTCCGACTCTCCGCAGCTGGGGGGGGGGGGGGGGGGGGGGGGGGGCTGATGATGGGGTTTGGGCCAGCCTGCCACGTCAGCGGAACTGACCAATCGCCGGACCATCTCCCCTGGGCGCAGTCCACTGCCAGAACAATGCCAGCGAAGAACGAGATCGCATCTCTTCTCTGGCGTTGTTTGAAGAGGGTTTCAAATCTTCACCCTGGCAGCTTACACAGGTCGGTTACGTACATCAAGACTCCAATGGTTAGACAAGAAGGTAGTACAAACTCTCTCTCTCTCTCTCTCCTCTCTTCTCTCCCTCTCTCTCTCTCTCTCTCTCTCTCTCTCTCTCTCTTCCACAACACCTCTCTCCTCTCTCTCTCCACCTCTCTCTCTCCTCCCTCCCCCACACCCCTCTCTCTCTCTCTCCATGTCTCCATAAGAACCCTTAGCTTCACACTTTGTAAGATTTTTGCGTATGCGTCCGTACTTTCCACCATTATCATAGTAGCCAGATTTCGTTTTCAAAGATGATATTAAACGCAACGCTATTCTTCCCCGAAAGGTGATACGAAATTGAACAGGTGCGCGTTATGTTTATGCATGTGTTCACGCACGGGGGTCTCGGGTTTAAGTCACACTCCATGGACCAGAAGGAGGCTGGAGTTGCTCGCATGTTTAACTCGAAGAGAAAAACCTCTTTTCAACTTGGCCATTTTAAGAGTGATTCGAACACTAGACTTTAAAACACGAGCCAGACACCTTGTCCACCAGGCTAGCCATGCCCCCAATAGATCAAAAGATATTTGATCACTATATCACTAAAACCACATAATATAATATACAAACCGTGTGGTGAAATGTATTGTAAAACAAAACAACACATTGCAGTACAGTACAATACTATACAACGGAGCAGAACTTAAAAAAAAAAAAAAAAAAATGCAAAGCATATAAAAATACTCCCAGTACAGTGACAAAGAGGGGAGATAATTTCCAGTTAGTGGAAGAAGAAAAAAAAAAACCTCGACAGTGCAGTGGTTATTTCCCTTATTGGACTTGATTTTTTTAAAATGAATCATTTATAGCCTTTAGTAGCCACTATTCTGGTAAAATAAAAGATCGGGCATCATCCGTGACTCATAATGAACATACATACAAATTTCAGAAAGATCGGCCCAGAAGTTTTGTTTAGGGTGAGTGGAACATATTTTGACCACGGACAGACAGACAGACACATAGACAGCATTTCTTCGTTCCCATTGTAAAGCACTCCCTGTTCTATAAGAACTGGGAGTACAAAAACATTCTGTTCATTTCATTAACCAAATATACAAGTCACCAACACTGATGAGACCAAGAACGCAGCAACAATTACGTATTACACACACACACACACACACACACACACACACACAGCGACGGCATCTCATATACTGAAAGCATTATCCGTCGGCACCAACGCAGTTCTCTCTCCCAGTATCAACACCCCCGTCACTCCCTTACATCAGTTTCGTATCAATAGCGATGTCTGCCGTATCCCCACCCTACTCTCCCCACACAATATCAACAACATCCTCCCTCTCTCTAGATCAGTTTCATCCTCTTAAACCTCGTGTTGTTTTCTCAAACTATCAGCATTGTTCGGTGCCCAGTCCGCCGTCGTCCTATCCACCCCGTTCCCATTAACACGATACTCTTATCGTTTCACCGTCCACCTCTTCGCTGTTTACCACACCAATACGCACTCACAAAGAGCCGGCAGTTAAACCCCAACGAGCTTCTCTACCCGCTCCGTTAGAGCCCCGGGCTTGAAATCAGGACCCTCGTGATAGGCTCTGAAAAGCCCAGCTTTTCATCCTCCCCGCTCCTTACGGAAGCGTCGGCAGTTTTTCTTCTCGATTTCGGTCAAAAGACCCCCACGCAGATATCATTTCCTGTTGGTTGTGTGTGCTTTGGCGGCGCGGCGTGGCGGGTGAAGACTTGTGGGGTGTGGGGAGTGGGGAGTGGGGTTGACATGGGGGAAGTGTGTGTGTGTGTGTGTGTGTGTGTGTGTGTGTGTTGCGCGCGCGCGCGCGCGCGTGCGTATGAGTGTAGGGATGGGAGAGGGGGCGGAGGGGGTTTGTGTATTGGGGAAATATGTGTGTGTGTGTGTGTAGTATGTGTGCGTTAGTGGAATCGGTGAGCGAAGGAATCGGGAGGGGGGGGGGGGGGGGGGGGGGGGGGCAGGGTGACAGGGAGAGACATGGATAAAGGAATAGGTCAAACACAAAGCCCAGCAACCGCCATTGTGGCCAAGAGAGTATGTTGACACAATACTTGGAGTTCTCTTCCCTTACCCCCCCCCCCCCCCCTTCCCCCGGGCCTACCACATGGGGGTGGGAACGACGGAGGATAGGGGGGGGGGGGGGGGGGGGAGAAGCGGGGAAGGGGGAGTGAAAGGGGGTGAGGGTGCTGGGACGTACTCTCTGTCTCCAACCCCCCCCCCCCCCACACACCCACCCCCACCCCCCCCCCCCCCCCCCCACACACACACACACAGAGATAATGGTGTCTGCATGATACCCTTTATCCTCGGCCTGTGCCAACGGCGGAATGCTCTTATGATGGTATAATGGGCTTTGAAAAAGAGCTTTAGCTCGTTTGGGTAGCTGCTCAAAGGAAACCGTTTAGAAACGGTCCCAGCCCTCTGAGGGACCCTGGTGGTCAGCCAGGCCGTCATTAAACTGAAGATGAGACGTCTCTGCCTCTCTGTTTCTTCTTTCCACCCCGCCTGTCTGTCTGCCTGTCTGTCTGTCTCTCTGTCTGTTTCTCTGCCTCTTTCTTCCCCATCCAATACTACAATCTGTAATGCTGTTTCCAGAAAATCCCTTCAACAGGGACAAAAAGCCAATATCCGACTACAAGATACGAATCTCTTTCCCTCCCTCGTTCATTCTCTCTGTACGCTTTTTGTCTGTCTCACTCTCTTGTCTTTCTCTCCCCCACCCCCACCCCTACGCTCTGTTTGTTTCCCAGTTCTCTTAATTCTCTCTTCGCACCTTCCTCTCCCAATCGCTATTATTTCTCTAAAGTCACATCCCAATCGCTATTATTTCTTTAAGTCACAAAAAAACTCCCTCCACAAACACGTTGTACGAAAAGACACGATCCAGCTCCGTGACGGTAAAGATCAAGCGTGACCTTGCAGTACCCTCCACGTCACGTTCACATCACACATCACATCACCAACCGTCACATCGTCACGCTAGTTCTGCATTCTCCCCTATCTAGGTCACGTAAAGAGAACACTCGCCGCAACACCAGACGTCACGTCAATTACCCCTCCACCTCACCATCACCCGCCACATTAATTCAAAATCGGACCATGACAATTCATGCCGCTCAATCAAAACAGCACAAAACTACGATATCATACACTACATCTACACTCGCGTCACAAAATCAGAAGCCACACGATGACACCAGCACATCACAAGCCACACGATGACACCAGCACATCAAAAGCCACAGGGAAGAAAATCACATCGCACTGCCACACCAAAACTTCACGCCATCATAATACACGTCACTGAAAAAAAAAAAAAAACACACCACCACATTACACGTCACATCAAACACCACAACCACCACATCACATGTCACATCAGTCAACACACCCATCACAGTACACTCCACATCAAAAAAAAAAAAAAAACTTCACCAGAATATCATGTAAACCTCCCCTTGTTCCTACTGTAAAGAAACGCACAAGGGGAGATCGGGTTCGGGAGAAAGTTGGACCAGGTTCATCCAGAAAGACAAATGAGTCAGGCCCAGTGAAGATGTTCTTTCTCTTAATTCGGTCTACAGCTTTTTGTGCATAAATGGGGCTGGTGACAATGCCCAGCAAAAAGGAAACAGACGTAAAAAAAACAAAGAAGAAAGGTAAAACGAAAAGTAAAGCGAAAAGAAAAAACGTAAAGGAAAAGAAAAACGAAGGTAAAGGGAAAAATAAAGGGCTCTAGCATGCGTGGCATTCCTGGTGCCATCAGAACACCATCACCACACTTCACAGAATAAGGTGTAGTCCTCTCTGTTTGAGATTTGGGGCCTGACCCATTTGTCTTTTTGGACACACAAGAATCTCTGGTACACCATAGGCGGTGTACAATCGCACCCCACATCAAACCATCACAAGCCACAACACACACACACACACACACAAAATCACATATCACGTCACATACAGAAATCGCACATAACACGCCACATCACGTATCACACAACAAATCACACACACACACATCAAACACCACACCATCGCATTAACAGTTCAGCTGAAGCAGAGCACAGCACAGAACGCCATCACCCAACCACATCCATGCTCACCCCACACTGCACCACGTCACTCACACATATATGACACACGGCCACATCGCCACATGTGGACTCACATTCTCTCCAGCTTGGTCATGGTGGAGAACAGGCCGTCCGGAATGGTCTCCAGCTGATTCCGGTCCACACGTCTGCAACAACAACACCACCACCATCGTAAGTCTTTCCATTAATGGTTTACGTTATGTTCCAGATGAAACAGAGAAAGAGGAGAGAGAGAGAGAGAGAGAGAGAGAGAGAGAGAGGAGAGAGGAGAGAGGAGAGAGAGAGAGAGAGAGAGAGAGAGAGAGAGAGAGAGAGAGAGAGAGAGAGAGAGAGAGAGAGAGAGAGAGAGAGAGAGAGAGAGAGAGGAGAGAGAGAGAGAGAGAGAATGTATGGTTGCGCGTGCGTGAGTGTGTGCGTACGTGCTCACGTGCGTACGCGCGCGCTTTTGTGTGTGTGTGTATGTATGTGTGTGTGTGTGTGTGTGTGTGTGTGTGTGTGTGTGTGTGTGTGTGTGTGTGTGTGTGTGAGAGAGAGAGAGAGAGGAGATGAGAGAGAGAGAGAGAGAGAGAGAGAGAGAGAGAGAGAGAGAGAGAGGAGAGAGAGAGAGAGAGAGAGAGAGAGAGAGAGAGAGAGAGAGCGTGCGTGCGTGCGTGCTATCGTATTTCCGTGTGCGGGCGCTGCGTGTGTTTTTCAGATACTTTACAATCAGCACAAGCCACGAAGAGAGCAAAGGTCACTGCACAATACGGGATCACTCCTAAAAGCTTAAAGTGATATTTTATTGTCATTACCAATGAGGTCTTTTGACAAGGGGGGAGAGTAACAGAACAAAAAACATTTCCCTCTTCCTTTCCTGCAAACAAATAGTACACTTTCATTCCTAGTGTGTATCATCCAAAGTTAACAAAAACAAATAAAAATTCGTAACATTTCGTTATGTCCTCACCTCACGCCCAGGAGTAATGCAGTAAAGTTTAAAAAACAAACAAAAAAAAAAAACAAACAAAAAACAAAAAAAAAAACAAAAAAACCTTAAGACTGACTCGACCATCCACTCAATCAAATGATGACATTGTATTTTACCGATCTCTTCAACTTTGGGAAAAAAAAAAAAAAAAAAAAGACTGACTCGACCATCCACTGATCTCTTCAACATGCGATGAATGATAATATTCATTCAGATATCTCTTATAATGTATTATCTTAAACTTCACTATCCTTCATCTGTCTAATTTTCAATGCTTCCGCGATGAATTTCGCAACTGATTTAATTACAAGTTCATCATCTGATGATAACACGCCAGCGACATTTTGTCTTTCGCTATATCTAACTGGAAAAAATGAACAATTTGTCCGCACTTCATTATAAGCAGTACAGTGGAACAGAAAGTGTTCTTCGTCATCAATAATTATGCAGCTGAAATTTGGGGCTTACATGAAAATTTGCAGATGGAAAAAGTACATACGTATGCTATGAAGCGTTTCCTTCAAGTACCTATTCATTCATCCAACACCGTTTTATATGGAGAATGGGCAGATACCCGTTGTATATAAGTACATTTGTGAAATGTATTAAGTACTGGTTGAAGATCTTGAAGCTACCCCAGTCCCGTTTCAGCAGGCAAGCCTATGATATGATGCTTTTAGAAATGGAAAAAAGGTACAGAAAATTGGGCTTATAAAGTAAAGAAAGTTCTTTCAGAACAGGGTTTTGGAATAGTGTGGATGACCCAGGAAGTACGAAATGAGCAACAGTTCATTGCGGAATTTAAAGACAGGCTTATTTGTTCTTTTAAACAGAATTGGCACTCAGATATGGAAAGTAAAAGAAAAATACCGCTGGTTTTTTCTCATTTAAGAATGTGTTCCATCCTGAAAGTTTCTCAATGTCATAACAGATAGATGGCACAGAATAAATTACGCAAGATTTAGGTTGAGAACTTTAGTTTTTAATGCGAACAAAAGATGGTACATCCGACCCCCCACCTGTGGATGTTCGTTCGGGGGTGGGGGGTGGTGGGGGGTGGTGGTGGTCTTGGAGAGTCCGACTGATCTAGTCACATCCAAACTGCTTGAGCTGTACTGGTTGCAACACCTGAACAGTTGCATGCACTTTAAAGGTAACAAGATGCAAAGCATATAAACATACTCCCAGCTTATTTTGAATACGCGTGAGATATTCCATAAGGAGGAAACACCGTTTTTTGGGCCGTTGTAGCCGTTAGTAACGGCTATTCTGGTAAACATCGGCCATCACCTGTGATCCATAATGAACACACCTACAAATTTTCAGAAAGATCGGCCGAGTACTTTCTGAGATATTCCATATACAAGAAAAACCGTTATGGGCCGTTATAGCCGTTAGTAACAGCTATAACGGTAAAATAAAATATCGGGCATCATCCATGCCCCAAAATGGACATATCTACAAATTTTCAGAAAGATCATCCAAGTAGTTTCTGAGATATTCCATAAAAAAAAAACCGTTATGGATTATAGCCGTTAGTAACGGCTATAACAGTAAACTTAAAACATCGGGCATCATCCGTGACCCATAATAAACATACCCACAAATTTTGAGAAAGATCCGCCGAGTACTGAGATATTCCATAAAAATGAAAAAACCGTTATATGCCGCCGTAGCTGTTAGCAACGGCTATAACGGATACATAAAACATCGGGCATTATCCGTGACCCATGATGAACATACCTACAAATTTTCAGAAAGCTCGGCCCAGTAGTTTTGTCTGGAGCGGGTGGAACACATTTTGACCACGGACGGACAGACAGACAGACAGACAGACAGCATTTCTTCCTTCCCATTGTAAAGTGCTCCCTGTTCTATAAGAACTGGAAGTACAAAAAGGTTACGGTGAAAGTTCCTACAGCCTTTCGGAGCAACAGTCTACGGTCAGCGACTCATAGGGGAAGGAGAGGGAAGCCTGTCCCCTCTAGCCCCTGCTGAAGACATTACTTACCGAGTATGCATTGAAGATAAAGCGATTTTGAAGAGAGATATTATAAAAAAAAAGCTGAAGGTGAGATTATACTGTTCAATCTCTCATCTGCGTTCCCTTAGTAAGTACGTGTCGACAGATGTGATTTGCGGCACTGCCTCTACTTCCTTGTGACTGGTTCCTAAGAAAGACGCAGTTCACATATTGTCATTTCCTTTCGCCTATAGGGACTATGAACGAATAAAGACTGTTGGAATATATGACTGATTTCGCCAGGGACATCTACACTGTTGCCTTGGAATGTTTACGTTGGTTACGATGCAAACGAGCCTTCGTCTCATCCAGAGGACTAACATTCAGACGACCCCCATTTGAGATCTAAAAGAAAAAAAAAAAAAAAAAAACAGAAAAAGGAAGAAGAAGAAGAAGAAGAAGAAGAAGAAGAAGAAGAAAGATAAACACCATATGCAAGACTTGAACCACGAGTCTTGAAATCTCTCTCTTCCCGGAAACCTGTGCTACCACGTACTAGATCATCTTTTCCACCTCTCATCTTCATGAAGGTGTGGTTTTCAAAAACACACACACACACACACACACACACACACACACACACACACACACACACACACACACACACACACGACGTTCCACGCAGCGAGGTATAATTTATTTGGCATGGGAAGAAAAAAAAAAATCAACAGGAGAGAACTCCACACACAGGAAACATCCCCCCATCCTGACAGAGCCAATGGGATGCGAGAGTATCGCGAGCAAGCAAGGATAATGTGTTGTCAATCGTAATGCACGTGCACCTCGTAATGATTTTTCCCAGTGAGGGCCATCACCAGACTCCTGTTTCCCAAACCACCCCATCCCTCTCTCCCTCTCTCTCTCTCCTCTCTCTCTCTCTCTCTCTCTCTCTCTCTCTCTCTCTCTCTCTCTCTCTCTCTCTCTCTCTCTCTCTCTCTCTCTCTCTCTCTCTCTCGCCGGGTGTGCCAGCTTGATAATGAAAATGGGCGGAGATGACAGGGCTTGAGGGGCAGGATAGGGGGAGCAGGTCAGGGAAGGAAGCTATGGGAAGGGTGTCTTCACCGTTTGCAGAACGTTTGCAAGCATCGCGTGTGTCGCTCTCAGTCCATACCCCCATCAACCCCCTCCCTCCACTCCCCTTCCCTAGGCCTCACCCCTCCCCTTCCACTCCCTTCCTACCCCTTCCTCTCCCTAAACTCTTCCTACTGCCGTTTCCCGTCCCTCAAAGACCTCCCACAGACCTCAGCTCAGACGATGCCCTCGTGTTGCCCCTTACTAACCAGGGTCCGTTTACCGTGCGGCACACAGTCTTGAAGCCCGCGGGGTCACGGGATTACAGAGAAGAGGCGATGAGGTGTAGGCAAGAAAAAAAAAAAAAAAAAAAAAAAAAAAAAAACAAAGAAGGCCACACCAGACACGCAACGTTGGGCACAGGAAGATATCCCTTTAACATTGTCCCTTTAAAACACTGTCGGCAGCCCGGGGCTGCAGACTCACCGATCCTGAAGGTGCGGTGGCCTCTGGGAGGGATGAAGAAGGAGATGGAGGGAGAAGAGGGGAGAAGTTGGGAAACACGGATGGTAGAAGTGTGATACGGAGGTCGGGTCTGTCAAGAGAGATGACTGACACAGTGTGGAAGTATCGTATATACCCCCCCCCCCTCCCCCCCCTCCCCATGATCGGTTATAAATCGTTGGCGGTGAGCTTCCGGCACGAGTGGATAACTCTCGTTCACAACCGCCGACGTGTTTGGCGAGTTCCCCCCACTCCCGTGTCTTTTCTGCTTTTTTTTTTTCTTTTTAGTTCTGCCAAGAGGTGAAATCCGAGCGGCTCTCCTAAGAATCGGGTAAAAAAGTTGACCGCATTGAGGAAATCATGTAGCCGGATGGATGCACCAGCGTCTTTAAATGAAAGCGGCAGACATTAAAAGATGAAGTTTAAACGACCAAGTTTCTAGCTCAGCCTCTTTCTTATTCAAATGACATTTCACCTTCAATTTTAAAAACAACAACAACAACAACAACGACAACAAAACCCCAAGAGATTAAACAAAATCCTTTCTTTAGTATGTTCAACCATTACTCTCTAACCATGTATCACATATGGTGACGTCATCGAACTGGTAGTCCACGGATCCGCACAATAAATCAACCGTTTCATCGTTGGTCCACATTCCACCTCTCAACCAAGTTCTCTCCAAGTCCATTCCGTGGTTTGTGCGTCATCTTGCTGACAGACAGACAGACAAACCAACAGATGCAGCTGACAACATAACGTCGTCGCCAGGGGTAGTAGCCACGACAGGCAACCAGGAGAGCGCAAACCTCTGCAACGGTCGAACAGATCCCGGATCCACTTCACGGATCCATATCAGCATTCAGTGGCTTCGTTCTTGGGTCACAATCCATCTTTCTGCCAAATTTCGGTAGAAATCCGTTCACAGTTTGAGCGTTATCTTGAAAACAAACAAACAAACAAAAACGAACAAAAGTATTCCAAACAAACAATCAAACAAACAAACAGAAAAAAAAAAAACTAAACAAGACACAAACCCACACAGATGAATGGATGAATCTCTGGCAGAGGTCAAACCAAATCAGTTGTTGGATGTTAGTTGATTCCTTTTGCCCAGCGGCACAAGTCGTCGGACACAAACATGTTATGCTGGGCTCATTGAGTCTTGTGACAGTGTTTCTGTGAGGTACCATTCCAAACAGGCATTGCTGGGAGTGTGTCGCCGCTGTTCGGGAAAGCGGGTTGAGGATGAAGTTGTTCTGTGGTTCTGTGATGCGGACCTAAGTCTTCATGGAATACAAGCTCTCTCTCTCTCTCTCTCTCTCTCTGTATATGTGAGTGCCACATGCGCGCGCGCGCGCGCGCGCGCACACACACACACACACACACACAAACACACACACACACACATTATACACTTACACGCACTCACGTGCACGCACGCACTCGCGCGCACACAGACAGACAGACAGACAGACAGACAGACACACACACACACACACACACACACACACACACACGAGATCTTGTCACTTCATCCTATCCCCCCCCCCCCCTCCCCCCTTAAAGTTCCAGCAGGGGGTGCATGCAGCGATCAAAGGTCTCAGGTTAAGCCGACTAATCTGGGCTTTAACCCCGATCTCTGGCAGCCTAGACACACAAAGCCCTGTCACGCTGATACCACCAGCACGTGAATCACACTGAACGTAAACCCGACACCGTTTCCTCCTTCAACTTGCACACCTGAAACTGTCAGCAAAAAAAAAAAAAAAAAAAAAAAAAAAAAAAAATCTTTGTGATTGTTCGTCTCGGGGCAGACAAAGAGGCTAAGTCAACAATGTTCCGCCTGATCCCGGGGCTTCAATCGCGCACTGGGTGTCCACTTACAACCATCCACGAGGTTTAGGTACGGATCACAAGTCACGTGAGGTATGCACTTGCTTAACTCCCCCTGCACAGCTCATCAGCTTCATCCCCCCCTCCTCCCCCATTCTTCTCTTTCACTCCCCCCCCTCCAACTTTTTTTTTTTTTTTTACCCATCACCTGCTCCTCTTCGCCCCCCCCCCCCCCCCCCCCCCCCTCCTTCATCACTTATAAACCTGAAAGATCAGTAGATTCGTCTTCAAGTATTGGCAGAAGGAATCTACGTATGTGTGGAAAATAATGTAGGTTTGGTCAATATGGAGTGGGGCCGGAATACCCAGTGGTAGAGCGCCGGACTTGTAATCCTGGGGTTGCGGGTTCGAATCTCCGCCGGGCCGTTTCGGTACAGGGGGGATTTTTCCCTCGGAGTTTAACATTGGTTCTGACTCCATTTCCCATACAGTCCGAATGAGACTATAAACCGAGGTTCCGTGTGTGAACGCACGCATAACATCTTGCACACACGTCAAATCCCATCACCAACTTTCGGAAGAGAGAAGGCCAGTTTGGCCGTTGGTATGGATGACACGTTATACACAACATGCACCTTCCCCTGAAAGTTGGAGTATGGCTGCCTTAATGGCAGAATAAAAAAATCGGTCATACACACAAAAACTCCATTCCCGTTGTTGGGTAGATGGGATAATCCTTGCCTTTCTATACAGGGGGTGTCCGCACGAGTATCAGCCTGCGTACGCAGAAGAAGAGGTCAATATGGAATAGAATCAAAGAGAAAAGGTGGGTTAATAAGGGCGCGCACACAGTTTACATGGACCAGGGAGATCAACATGGAAAGGGATCGCAAGGACAGGATGGGTTTCATTAATAGAATAGGGATAGGATTAATGAAATACAGTTAGGACTAACAGGGACAGGGTTTACATGACAGATATGAGCTAAACAGGGTATGGGAAAGGTTGACAAGGTCAGGTTTACCCGACAGGGTTAAGGTTAACAGGGATACGGACAAGGTTAATAGGAACAGGACGAAACAGAAATAGGATACCAACACTGAAGTTAAAAACAAGTCCAATTCTTTGCCTCGTAACATAAACAGAGTCGCTGTTTCTTGTGTGCCCAATGAACAACAAAAATGCACTTGCTTACTCCCCCTGCACAGCTCATCAGCTTCATCCCCCCCCCCCCCCCCCATTCCCTCGCTCTCCCTCTTTCTTGTCCATTTTTTTCCTTCCCTTTTTTTGTCCGTTCTTACCCAAACGCCTATGCCCTAGTGCTAATTATTTTGTTAGTAGTTTCCTTCATATTTGTCCATGTGTTCTTTTTATTTGCCTGCCTCTCTCTCTCTCTCTCTCTCTCTCTCTCTCTCTCTCTCTCTCTCTCTCTCTTAATGGACATCTTGTTTTAATTACGCACGAGTGAATATATATATATATATATATATATATATTTATATATATATACCAAAATGGTACTAAAACGCCTATAAAATTTTTAAAGTGCTCAACCCCTTGGGGAGCAACATCTGTTAAAATAGTATGGTATGGTATGGTTTTTTTAAAACTTCCTTTTACCATACTATTTTAACAGATATATGTATGTATGTATATATATATGTATGTATGTATATATATATATATATATATATATATATGAAATGGAAAAAAAAATGTTGAAATAAAAGATATAGTAGTATGGTGACATGTCTCACGTACGTTGAACATCATGCCAAGTATAAAAGCTTTTCGTTTGTGTTTGGAAACGGAATAAAACTGTGTCTCTGTTGGTGTTTTTCATTTTCATTTTCTTTTTTTTTTCTTCCTTTACTAACGAGAGGTTATTGTCAGTATATTCAGCCATCTACGGTCAGCCTGCTCATCTGTGAGAGTACTCTTACAAAGTATGGCTCATCATTTGTTTGAAAAATTAAATTTCATGCAATCAATCAAAAGTATGTTACGGTAAAGTGCGAACATTCCTGTTGTTGCAACTTGGACAAAGCTCATATCGTCGAGAGTCATCATATATACCACACACACACACACACCCCCCCCCCCCCCCCAAACCCACCCACCCACCCACCCCACCCACAGATATGCCTCACATATACATCACACACAGACACTCTGACACACACACACACACACACACACACACACACACACACACACACACACACACACACAGAAACGCAAACACACACACACACACACAACACACACACACACACACACACACACACACACACACACAACACACACAACATACCACTTCCCCGCTCCCCTCCACCCCCACCCCTCCCACCCGTGCAGTGATGACAGGGGGAAGCCCGGAACCCCTCACCCTCTCATCCCTCATCAGTCTCCTCATCCCTCATCACCTGGCAACCACGCGCCAAAGGATCGGAATTCCGCCTCTATTAGCCCTCATCCCTCCCTGTCTCCCCCCCCCCCCCCCCCCCCCCCCCTCTCCTCCCTCCCTCTTCAGGCTATCACGTGTTTCCCTTTCTTTCTCTTCTATATATTCGCCTTGCTGAGGTAACATACCGGTACTTGTGTGTGTGTACGTTTCTTCTTTTTTTCTCTCTTTCTTCCTTTTTTTTTGTGTGTGGCTACACCATTGCTCTTGCTCTTCGCCTTCCCGCCTCCCCCCCCCCCCCCCCCCCCCCCCCCCCCCCCCCCCCATTTTTGTGTGTCATCAGTGTATCAGCTTTCCAGTGAAGATAAAACTCTTCACGTCTTTGGCGCTATCCATCTTCCCCCCCTGGGGGAGGTTGCAGAGGTGGACCTTTGGCAGCAGACTGATCCCCAGCCAAACGAAAACTCCACCAGGGGCAGGAGTGGGATTCTCGCTGCTTTGGGCGGTTTTTTAAAAAAAAAAAATTCTTCTTCTTCTTTTTTTTTTTAAACCTGGAAAAAACCGTCGTGTGACTTAGGTCCTAATGGGGTATTTACGTTCTTTACGAGGCCCTGAATGGCTTTTTTTTCCACTTGGAAACACCGCTATGCTTAAGACCATGGCCTCAACGGGTATTTCATCGTGTCACTTTGGCCTTAATGGGTATTTCACGTGAAAACGCTGTCACGAAACTTTCGCCTTAAAGGCTACTTCATGTGAAAACGCTGTCACGAGACTTTGGCCTTAAAGGCTACTCCATTTGAAAACGCTGTCACGAGACTTTGGCCTTAATGGGTACTTCATGTGAAAACGCTGTCACGAGACTTGGCCTTAAAGGCTACTCCATTTGAAAACGCTGTCACGAGACTTTGGCCTTAAAGGCTACTCCATTTGAAAACGCTGTCACGAGACTTTGGCCTTAAAGGCTACTCCATTTGAAAACGCTGTCACGAGACTTTGGCCTTAAAGGCTACTCCATTTGAAAACGCTGTCACGAGACTTTGGCCTTAATGGGTACTTCATGTGAAAACGCTATCACGAGACTTAATGAGTACTTCATGTGAAAACGCTATAGACTTTGGCCTTAATGAGTACTTCATGTGAAAAATCACGACTTTGGCCTTAATGAGTACTTCATGTGAAAACGTCACGAGACTTTGGCCTGAAAAATCAGTACTTTCATGTGAAAACGCTATCACGTGACGGCCTTAATGAGTACTTCATGTGAAAACGCTATCACGTGACTTTGGCCTTAATGGGTACTTCATGTGAAAAAGCTGTCACGTGACTTTGGCCTTAATGGGTACTTCACGTGAAAACACTATCACGAGACTTTGGCCTTAATGGGTACTTCATGTGAAAACGCTATCACGTGACTTTGGCCTTAATGGATACTTCACGTGGAAACACTGTTGTGTGACTCATTCCAAACGGACCCACACGATTCACAGCAATGAGCACTTCAAAGCTGTTTTAAAGGTATTGTCACACGGCGAAATACCAACAGCTCAGCGCCGCACACTCGCTGTTTGGACTACATCACACACTGCTCGACTGATGCACAATTATCCTCCTCAGTGAGACTCTCGTCCGCTAGGTTCTAGGTGCCCCGT
>JADBJO010001023.1:430000-435000 GCA_016801955.1 Conus betulinus
CAAATCTCACGAATTCAACGATCTTCAAGGATCCTCGGTGAACCCTGCCGCAGAGAACACGCAGGGAAAAAACAAACAAACAAAAGAAAATGATGACGAAGAGGAGAAAGAAGAAGGAGGGGGGGGGGGGGGGGGGGGGGGGGGGGGGGGGGGGGGGGGAGAAGAAGGTGGAGGAACAGAAGGAGAAAGGAGGGGTGGGGGAACCACCCTAGCCTCCCCCCAAAATGGAGAAGCACGTTTGACAGTTCTGCAGTCTCGTAACACAATATTCATTGCCAAAATATTGAATGCAAAACATCAACAAAAATATAAAATGTAGTTTGCCCCAAAAGATTCAAGAAACGAAATGGGCGTTTGACAACCCGGGCAGTCTGGTAACACAAACATTGATTGTCAAAATACCGAATGCAGACATCAGCTGGAATAAACCTCACAATGATCCAACAGATTCAGTAAATGAAATTAAGACGAATGTTAGCGAACCGCTTAGAGAAACGTGGACAAACGAGTCGCAATGTCTTGAGACTCGTTTGTCCACGTTTCTCTTGGCGGTTCGCTATCATTTATTTAAGATTTGTTTAGATTTCCGCCTGCAATCGTCTCACTTTGCAACTAAAATTAAGATGATTTTGAATGAGACTAACGCACAGGATCCCACTGATAAATGCACCGTCGGCACGCATGGGGCATCAGACCTGATGACTGACATACATTCTACCGACGCCATTTTACTCTTTGGAGATTTGTTCCAGCTAACACATTCTGGGAACAAGCAAAAAAATCAACAGCATGGCGAAGATCATCGACAAGACATAGAACGTAGACAAGACCAAGAAAAAAAAAAAAACGTTAAGGACAGGCTCAATAATAAGGACAACACAGAGACCAAGGACAAGACAAAATCGAGAACGAAACAAAACAAATATAAAAGACTACACAGAGACAGCGAACAATACCAAAAAGAAAAAAAAAAAAAGCACGAGACAAAAAGACAAAAATAACATCAAAGACAAAAACCAAGGACAATACAACAAGAGAAAGCAAAGACAGCCGCCACGACCATCCAGGTAATAAAGCTAATATCAGAGACGACAACAACACAACAGAAACCAAGGCAATACCGACCGATCACAAAGATAACACCACAGGCACTACAGAAGATACTTGTAGCCAATTACAACACCACAGAAAAGGAATAAAACGCCACCGTAAGGCACACCAGTATACCACAGACCATTAGAGAAAACAGAAACCAGTAAGCAGAACCAAACTCACACACCAGTATCGACACCACAGGCCATTAGAGAAAACACAGAAAGCCAGAAGAGAGCAGAACCAAACTCACACACCAGTATCGGACACCACAGACCATTAGAGAACACAGAAAGCCAGAAGAGAGCAGAACCAAACTCACACACCAGTATGGACACCACAGACCACCACAGACCAGAAGAGAGAGAACCACACTCACACACCAGTATGGACACCACAGACCATTAGAGAACACAGAAAGCCAGAAGAGAGCAGAACCAAACTCACATTCGGACCATCTCGGTGAGGTCGTCGAAGGCCCCTTTCTCTATCGTGTGGATCTGGTTATGCTGAAGGTGTCTGTAAGAACACAACAGAGGTCCAGGGTCACATCACTGCATCATCACAACACGTATCACATTCTCTCAAAAAAAAAAAAAAAAAAAAAACAAACAAAAAAAAAAAAGAAACTGACCACACTGACATCATACCGTTGTTGATACGTTGTATCAGCACATACACATACACACCAGTATACCAACGCTTACAGCTAACGAGGCTGGACAGAGAAATGGCCAGACCACCGCAATATTCACGACAGGGGCTCCTTAGACCCAAACTGTTGCGATCATCCCGGAACGAACAATCAAAAGCAAGGAGAGAAGTAGAGAAAAGCGACACAAACTTACAGCAGCAACCATTAAAATCACAAATACCAGTGTCCACCACAACCCCCCCCCCCTCCGCTCTCTCTCTCTCTCTCTCTCTCTCTCTCTCTCTCTCTCACACACACACACACACACACACACACACACACACACACGCACGCACACGCGCACACGCAAGCACGCACGCAAGCACGCACGCACAGGACACACACACACACACACACACACACACACACACACACACACACACACACACACACGCACGCACGCACGCACAGGACACACAGACAGACAGACAGACTGACTGACTGACAATGAGATATACAGATAGGCCCTTGTGCATGTATGATCAAGGCCGTCATTGATAGCTTTCTGTGTCTGGCGGCTGAATACGACGGGAGGGGAGCTAACACACAGGTACAGGACAACCAACAGTTCGACTGCCTGCATTTCCATATTCTTTCCTTGTCCGCTCAGCAGTGCTGCTCGTTGGGGGGAACACTGCAACTGCCACTTGCCATTGATAGTTGAATTGATACTAAGAAGCAAACGCGCTAGCGCGCTAGCACACACACACACACACACACACACACACACACGCCCCCCCCCCCCCCCCCCCACACACACACACACTCGCCCCATCCCCCACCACTCTACCCCTATTCCTACCACAGAGAGAGAGAGAGAGAGAGAGAGAGACAGAGAGAGAGGGGGTATGTTACAAGAACTGAGGCGGGAGGGGGAGGGGGAGTGGGAGGGGGACTGGGAGAGGAACTACAACAACGGAAACGGAAATGACGACGAAGACGCACTTCCTCTCTTTCCAAAGAGAGGCGGGTAGCTGAGGCTGACATCACGGGTCTAATTTCCACCAATGAGAAGAAACGCGAAAGGGCTTTTAAAGTGGAGGCTACAAGGCTCCTTCAATGCCCAACATCTTGACTCACGGTGAAACGCCTCACCTCCGGCCTTCCACCCGCAACATCCATCTGAGACGAAGCCAAATAGGATCTACCTGACTGGTGAATAGTGACACCGACCACCAATCACAAAATGCACTAGTGTGGTTTACCACCACCCGCTGCGCTGCGCGTGTTAGCAGTCTAGCGTTGCTTTCTTCTGGTTGAAACACGGACTGAACTCGTTGCACGTGCCGAACCATGAAACGTTTTTCACGTAGATTACGCTTTTTTTTTTGTATAGATCTGAATCTGATTAGTTTCTGTCCGTCCGTTTGTTCTTTTTCCGTTTTGTCTAGATCTTAATTAATGGCTTTGACTTTATTGATGATTTACGTCCGTCCGTCCATCCATTTAACGTTTTCCATTTTATCTGTATCTATCTTTCTTTGTATTTGTCTGTCTGTCTATCTCCAAATCCATCATCCACCCCTTCCTCACCGACCTACCTATCTTACCTCCCTGCATACCTGTGTATGTACCAAAATAATAAATCGGTCCACCCTGGCGGTCTGTCGATCTGTCCGCTGTCCACTCCATCAATCCATCCATCCACACACTTACTGGCTGATCATCCTTCAAAGTTCCCTCTTGTTCAACCCTTAGTCAATAAGCCACCGCATCAACATACACCAGTAACATTTCCCCACCATCTCTTCTCTAGGCCCTCTTACAATCAAGGCTGTTAACTTTTTTTTTTTTTTTTCTTTTTTTTTTTTTTTTTTTTTTCAATTTTAGTGAAAGAGCGAACCAAAGAAAGCTAAGGTTACATCGTTTTGCCTACATTTCTTTTTTCATTCCACAAAAGTTCAACAGTCTCTTTTATGGAGAGAGAGAGAGAGAGAGAGAGAGAGAGAGAGAGAGAGAGAGAGAGAGAGAGAGAGAGAGAGACGACAGACAGACAGACAGAGACAGAGACGACGAGAGACACACAGAGGTAGAGACAGACAGAGACAGACAGCAAGTGAGGCACACACACACACACACACACACACACACACACACACACACACACACACACACACAAAAGTTCAACAGTCTTCTTTTATGGAGATGAGAGAGAGAGAGAGAGAGAGAGAGAGAGAGAGAGAGAGAGAGAGAGAGAGAGAGAGAGAATTCATAAGTCTATAATTGCACCACATACAAAAGATTGCATGCCAGCCCATCTAACCACCCCCCCCCCGCCACACACTCACACACACACACACACACACACCGCACGCACGCACGCACGCACACGTACGCATGCACGCACGCACACACTATCACGCTGATCGGTGTTCGCTGTGACCTCGCTGTTGCACTGTCCAACCAGTCTTAAGACAGACCAGAACCGCAGAACCAAGTGAAAACCGAGGAGCGACACAACGCACAAGATGGCAGCAAAGAGATACGTCTAAACACAGGAAGAAAGAAAGAAAAAAAAAAAAAAAAAAAAAAAGCGTCTTTAAAACCAAAATACGCTGGGATTTCCTGGAGATGTGCTGGGTATTTGGGTACCATCTCTCAACGACGATCGTGTTTTTGTTGAGAATGGTATTTTCAGTGGGGAAGGAGTGGAAGGGATTGGCAGGAGAGTCGTTTATGGAAGGGGGTAGGCGGGGGGTGGGGTGGGGGTTGGGGGAGAGGGGGAACCTAAAGATGGCGTTGTTGGCTGATATTTTTTGTTTGGACAAGGAGGCACCCCCCCTATCGCGAGAAGCGAATGTCAAAACACCCCCCAGTCTTGTCGATCTTCGTATCTCTGCTTCCGACAGGAAAGTGACTAACGGAGGTTCTGGCCAAGATGTAGATTGCTTCAGCGACGAATGAAGGTCGTTCACTGTTGCTGCTGTTGTCGCTATCTATTTGAATAACATTTCTGTTGCTGCATCTACTAAACATTTATGTACAAAATGCTTGCAAAACAAGTAAAATCAGAAGAAACAACAACATACAAAAGAGAAGCATAGCAATGTGAATCGAAAAAAAAAAAAGAAGGAAAAGTTTAATCTGTTAACTCCAGTGGGATATAGAAGATAGTCAATAACAAACAAAACAAAACTTACACAACAAGAATCCGATCTCAAAGTACAATCGCGCAATCCGATCTCAAAGAACAATTAGCTAATTGCGGTTTGCA
>JADBJO010001023.1:440000-445000 GCA_016801955.1 Conus betulinus
AGAGAATAAGATGGCTACAAAAGCTGATCGGAAGGAAGCCTTCAACAATGCCTAGAAGGGCGTGCTGAAGAGAACGAAGGTCCAGATAGAGAACGGATTTGAAAGAAACCAGTAACCATTAATAGACTGGAAAAACACACACACACACACACACACACACACACACACACACACACACACACGCGCGCACGCGCGCGCGCGCGCACGCATGCACGCACGCACGCACAGAGGAACTAAACTTTGGACGATGCTTTCAAACAGCACTTGATGAGAACGGAACCAAATACACAACCAACCACAGAGTAAGATTGAATGGCAGCCTTTTAAACAACTTGTGATCTGGACTTTAGAGAACCGAGCACCAGCTAATGAAACCTTCAACAACACGCGATCAGGATTGAATAGAACAGAGCATCAACCAGAATCGCCTTGAAGGAAGCCTTCAACAGCAGATGATGGGGATTAAAGAGACCAGAGGACCAGTCACAGAGTGGATTGGAAGACAGCCTTCAACAGCGCGTGACAAGCGCTGTACAGACCACAAGACCAGCCAAAGAGTGGACTTGAAAAAAGCTTTCAACAAGACGTGACTAGGACTGAAACAACACAGGGGGTCTTGTGGCAGCGAGCAGTTTGGATCGGGAGAGGGGGAGGACAGGGCACACTACTGACGGCCGCACTGTAAACACTTCAGTCTGCCATGCCAGCTCTCAGGGGGGCTTAGTTTCCAAGGCTGAGCACACACAGACACAGACACACACAGACTCAGACACGCATAAACTGAGAACAAAAAAACATACAAAAAAGAGACAGATTCATCCTCCTCCTCACACACGCACGCACGCACGCACACACACGCACTCACACACAAACAGACAGAGAGAGAGAGAGAGAGAGAGAGAGAGAGAGAGAGAGAGAGAGAGAGAGAGAAGAGCACGCACGCACTCTTTCTCTTTCGCTCTGTGTGTGTATCTGTCTCTGCCTGTCCGTGTCTCTGTGTCTCTCCGTCTGTCTCTGAGAGAAACAGAGACACAGAATATATAGGTATATATATATACATGTACAGACACACACACACACACACACACACACACACACACATACACACACACACATATACACATATATATATATATATATATATATATATATATATATAGAGAGAGAGAGACAGAGACAGAGAGACAGAGACAGAGAACGCACGCGTGGGAGAAAGAGAAAGAGCGAAAAAAAGAAAGCTAGGATGAAGAGAGACAAACGATAAAGAGCGAAGGGGGAGAAAGGGGGACAAAAGTGAGAGACAGAGGAGAAAGAGAGAGACGGGGAGGGGGGGGGGGGGAGGGGGGGATGGAGGGGGAGAGAGAGAGGGGGGTGGGGTGGGGAGAGAACACAGACCACACAGAGGCAGAGGAACACTGGACAGGCATGAAAGAGAGAAGAGAGAGAGAGAGAGAGAGAGAGGAGGGGGGGGGGGGGAGGGAGGGAGGGAGAGAACGCACACGTCGGAGAAAGAGAGCGAAAAAAGACAGGGAGGATGCAGAGAGAGACTATAAAGATAAGGGTGGATGGATGGATGGATGGAGAGAGAGAGAGAGAGAGAGAGAGAGAGAGAGAGAGAGAGAGAGAGAGAGAGAGAGACAGAGAGAGAGAGAGAGAGACAGACAGACAGACAGACAGACACACACCACACACACACACACACACACACACACACACACACGCACGCACACGCACGCACACACACACTCAAAGACAGAGACAGAAGAGCACACAGGGTACACGTGAAAGATGACAAGAGAGACACACACAAGACGAGACAGACAGGACAGACAGTAAGCCTCCCCCTCCCCCCACGCCCTCCCTCTCAAACCCCCACCCCACCCCCTCCACCCCACTTCACACATTGAAGAGCAGTGCCGAGGGAAGGCACTAAGCACTGTCAACACAGGGACCACCACCACACCACCACCACCACCACACACCACAGTCCTCCATCCTGGCCTCGATCAACGAACGACCCACAGACTCTTCACAAAACGGCTCCGCACACTTTTCACGACCAGCCCTATTGGCTCAGCGGTTAGGGTGGGCCCCAAGTGGGGAGGGTGGCCCCTCTCTCTAGGTAAGTCACTGAGTCCCTTGTGTTTACCCTCCCCCCCCCTCCCCCACCCCCCATCCCAGGATCGTCAAAATTCGAACCCCCAACACTTCATTTCCATAGTGAACGAGCTAATGACAGAGGGGGAATGGGAGGAGATGGTGGGGGGGGGGGGGGGGGGGGGGAAGTAGAGACCAGGGAGGGGAGGAGGGAGAGGGTGGATGTGGATGGGGGTGGGGGTGGGGGGAGCAGGGAGGGATCTTCTTTCGCTCCCAACGAACGTCTTATCCCAATAATGCCCACTTCTTATGCACGAGCTGAAGAGACCCACTCATCCCCCCCCCCCCCCACCCTCCCCAAACTCTCAAAGGTCGTGGGGTGTAACTCCTGGCATAATTTAGGGGTTCAAACGGTGCAGGCCGGGATAAAGGGGGTGTAAGGAGGTGGGGGGGGGGGGTGGGGTGGGGTGGGGAGGGGTGGGGGGGGGGGGCCTACTCTCTAGGTTAGTCTAATCCGTCTGTCCAGTCTGATAGGGACGCGGGTGGTTCCACGGTTTATCAACACAGGTCGGTGTGAAACGTGTCCTTAATGCCAGTTACATATCATTCTCGTGTTCCTCCTTGACCGATGTCCACGCATGTTCTTCTTGTGGGTACTTGCTTGCTGACTTAACTTACTTAGGAACCTCTTGCTTACTTTCTGACCACTTGCTTGCTTACTTGCTGTCTTATGTCGAAGTGGGTTTAGCGCCCAGCTAACAGATTTTGTGCTATAGACACCTTTTCGTTCGTCTGGGAAATTTCTTAACTTCAACAGCAACTAGTTACGCTTACGAACTATGACGAGATATCTTAGATTCACGTCCCTTTCAAAGTTTTATGTCACTTTTTTTTTTTTAAATCAAATACATGACTATGATATGATTGGAAATCATCATTTCTTCTTTTACTTTCATTCCTTCGTCTCCTCCTTTCCTTCTTCGTTTCCTCTTCTAGTTTTCGTTCGAGACTTGTTTACGTTTCAGATGCCCCTAAAGGTTTATCAAAGTCCCACAAGCTAACAGCACAGGAGTGGTGGACTGCCGGAGGCTGACTGTGTCCGGGACATGGCATTACGGGAAGCAAAGCCAGTCCCTCTCCTTCCGCCGCCCTGGTGCCCCCTGGTCTGAATCAGGCGCCCGTGGACGGCTGCGTGAACACAGAGGGTTTACAAGCCATGAAGATACCACCTCGCGGGTGGTTCGAACTCAAGACCGTCCGTTCCGCCGGCAAACGCACCAACCATTTGACTACTGGTCCCTCTTAGCAGCCAAAGCGGCCTGTGTATACCACGGGCTGTGATGTACAGATCACTCTTAAATGATACGCATGTGACAGCTCAGCTGTTTTGCTGCTGCTGTCACTGGGTTCACACTGAGATTGTTTTAGTCAATAACCATCATACAGAAATTACTTTCCTGAACTGCTCTGTGTTGACGAGTGGCACTTCTAAGAGTTCTGCTGCTGCTGCTTCCTATAGACCTCTTCACGATGTTTAGAGAGAGAGAGGCAGTCGGCAGAAACGCCTGTGCTGGATTTAGCGTTTGCTTTGAGCTCTTTGCTGAAGTTGTTTCAAGTGGTGGTTGCCGGCTCCGATCCATCACAGGAGTGGAAACAAGCAATTGTAACAATACTGAAACATCCAAATAATGGCGGGGAGAGGGGTGGGGGGGGTGGGATGGGGGTGGGGGGGGGGGATGGGGGTTTGAGGCGGCGGCTGTTAAGGCCCTCTTGCATACTGTCAAGTTCACGTAATCCACTCACTCTTCTCACAAGGTGCTCAACAGATACATACACATGAATTCAGCAATCCCTCCTTCTTTACTGTTTACAGTTAGACTCAAAGACATAAGCAATAAACAAAATCAACCACACAAAACTACACAACACTTTCACATTTACTCAAAACTCTCTTCACCCTATACACTGTACTTGTTTTGCAGACTGCAGCGACGTGTCGCACTCGCCTTGTACATTGCAGCACTTCACCTCCATCACAACAGTTCACACCACACCCCATCCTGCAGTCACAGGGAGATACGTTCGGAAATCCTTCCCAGTCTCGCTCACAAAAGCCAGGCCATTCCCAGGAACGAGCGCTCTGGAATTTTCAGACCCGTAGACACCTCGTCTACACTAGCACTTGATGCTGTATTTACAAATTAAACTCAGAGGGGAATGAGACTTTCCCTGACCTGAAATCACTTAATAGCCGGCAACCAAGCCAGGCTAACTAACGGAGCCCATCCGCTCTCCAGGCCGTCTTCTTGCAGTCTGACAAGAAAAAAGACAGTCACACAATGCATGCTCTGAACAGCTCTCACTTTCAGAACGATTGCCTCTGACCACACCACAGGTGTAAGGGTGAATTTTCTGTCCCATGACTAAACGTACCTGGATAATTTCTTTTAACATCTCCAGAGCACTCTTACTGACAACCCCCACCGGGGAAAAAAACTTTGTCCATCAAAGTTTTACGAGACAAATTACCATTACTCTGTCCCAAAAATAATCACTTACAAGAAAATACGTACGAACATTGTCAAATTCATAAAATCCAATCTTCTATGATCATTCATGTACATTTTTTTTTTCAAAGAAAGAAAAAAATCCATGTACATAAGAAAAACCAAACATTTTTACCCAAGCGTTGGCTCTGTACAAGCAACACCAATGACTGTATCCACACACAGTTTCCCTACATGTCAGAGCAGACATTAAAAAAAAAAAAACATCAATGCTCCATCATCATCCTTCACACCCATCATGGTGCAGAACATACAGTGAAACAATGCAGTCCCAATCCAAATCACCAAGGCCAAACTTCATTCAAGTACATTTACAGTGTCGGCATAAATCACATA
>JADBJO010001023.1:452500-457500 GCA_016801955.1 Conus betulinus
CAGCAGCAAGCAACACAACAACAGCAGCAGCGGAAGCGGCAGAAATTCCTGTTACTTACCAGCCTGACTGCTGGACCCAGACAACGTTCCCATCCTCCGGCGTGAAATGACGTCATATTAGTCAGGGGCCTTTCCCCAAACGCACCCCCTCAGTCCCTAGAGTTAGCTTCAACCATCACTCAGTCAGCACGGTTCACCAGAGTTAGCTTCAACCATCACTCAGTCAGTCACGGTTAGCTTCACCAGAGTTAGCTTCAACCTTCACTCAGTCAGTCACGGTTCACCAGAGTTAGCTTCAACCTTCACTCAGTCAGTCACGGTTCACCAGAGTTAGCTTCAACCATCACTCATCAGTCAGTCACGGTTCACCAGAGTTAGCTTCAACCTTCATTCAGTCAATCAGTCAGTCACGGTTCACCAGAGTTAGCTTCAACCATCATTCAGTCAATCAATCACGGTTCACCAGAGTTAGCTTCAACCATCACTCAGTCAATCACGGTTCACCAGAGTTAGCTTCAACCATCACTCAGTCAGTCACGGTTCACCAGAGTTAGCTTCACCATCACTCAGTCAGTCACGGTTCACAAGCGCAGTCAGTGAAACGGTGAAAGACAGCGCCGAAAGAAAGCACGTGAAAACTAGGGACTGACAGCCAACAGGTGAACTGCCACGCAAACAAGTTGACGGCGAATCACACATTCCACCTTACTCTATATTACGGTCTGGGATAACAACAGTGTCAACAAAGAAACACAAACGTGAGCGTCAACAACCTTGGTTCTAATTCATCTTTTTGCCGCTTAAAATCCATGTCATATAGGACCTTAATGAGTTTAATGTTGAGGGCTTTTGTTGCTGTTGTTGATTTGTTAGAGGTCTCCAAGCACCAAAAACACTAGCGTCCTCTCACTGGAAGGGAGATCCGTCGGTATTTTTTTTTTTCTCTCCCTGGTTATAGAGGTTATCGTTTGCCGCGGCCGGTCCCCACATCTTCCCATTCTATCCCCCTTCACAGAGTGGAAGTACAGCAGAGTAGCCCTGGCGGTTCAATCAACTTAGAAACGACAGAAAAGCGTACTGGGGAGAATGCAGACCTCCGTGAAGTTCGAACGGGTTGTGGATCCGCTTTTTGATCCGGATCCGTCTGTCGAATTCCCCGTCAAACTTTGAAGAGGTTCGTCCTCGGGGTCTAGTTCCCTCTCTCCACCAGTTTCGGTAACATCAGTAATCAGTACAGTAAGTCTTTTAGTTTGTGCGTGTTTCAATGATGATTTGCCGACGGACAAACAAACAACAACAGCAAAAAAAGTACATCTTCCACAGTGGAAGTAACGAGATCACGTTTTTCCACCACCACCACCACCACCACCACCACACCGCCACCACCACCACCGCCACCAACGCTTCCTCTCTCCGAAATCCTTCCTCCCTCCCTCCTCTCACTCCCGTCTCCTGTCTTCGACGGAATATTCTGATGAAATTTTAGAGAACCTTGTACCCCACCACCCACTGAACAGTATTTGCCCCCCGCAATCCCCCCCCCCCCCCCCCCCATTTATTTATCAATTTCTGAAGAAAGCTAGCATGCAGAGAAAACAACACACCCCCTCCACCCCTACTCTCTCCCCCA
Organism: Conus betulinus; assembly: GCA_016801955.1. NCBI lineage: Eukaryota > Metazoa > Mollusca > Gastropoda > Neogastropoda > Conidae > Conus > Conus betulinus. Next base: position 454,131 of record JADBJO010001023.1, read on the forward strand.
CCCCCCAGCCACCCCCCCCCCCCCCCCCCCCCCCCCATCCCCCCTTCCTGCTCTTACCAATTATCTTGGAGGGCCAACTGATCCGCAATCGACGCGAGACTGGTGGGGAGTTCATAATGTTGCGAAATACACACCTTTTGCCTACCCCCACTCACGTCCATGCTCATACCCCCTCCCCTCCCCCCCTCCCCCCTCTCTCCGCATTATTTGTCAGCGCCCCAGCTTTCTGTAGCCATTTATATTGTGAAATGCCCCAGTGACACCAATATGAAGGTATGCAGCACTCCCGTGAAACACTTTATCTTCTTTCTTGGAAGGGAGCAAGAAGGTGGGAGCGACAGAGAGAGAGAGAGAGAGAGAGAGAGAGAGAGAGAGAGAGCGAGAGAGAGAGAGAGAGAGAGAGAGAGAGAGAGAGAGAGAGAGAGAAATGCGAATGCGAATGCGAATGCGAAGGCGAATATTTATTCAGATTAAGGACATAGCCCATACTGAAGGTGGTGGTACCCGCATATACATGATATCAATAACTGAAACGAAGGAAAAAGACACACAAGAAAGCAAGTACATATGCATCATACAATGTTATTAGGAATATACAGTACGTAACCTCTTTTGTGCTTCATAAATGTACATAGCAAGATTAAAGAGAGTGTATTGATTTGTTGACGCCAGGAGTAAGTTGCACTCTGAAAATACAAGGGTCAGAATAAAACGTTGGCTTTATGAATTTTTTATCCTGAGGTCATGAAAAGCAGGACAGCAAAACAGGAAATGGATTTCATCTTCCTTGGCCAGGTTACATAAACGGCATGTCAGTTTCATTATCACTCACAGCACTGTATCTGAAGCGGTGACAAGCTATATCAGAGAGAGAGAGAGAGAGAGAGAGAGAGAGAGAGTTAAAAAAGATTCCGTGATTAAAAAATCCGTGATTAAATCATTGATACCCTCAAACTTGGGGGGAAGGGGAGGGGGTTCACAGATTAATGCGACACCGTGGAAGAGTAGCAATGGTTATGCGAGTCCTGACCAAGAGAGTACCCAACACGCACTCCAGAAGGATTATTTCCCTTGCCCCCTTCTTCACTAGAACAGCAGTCATCGTTCTTAAAGACATGAATTGCAATGATTGTGATGTTTGTGACGGAAATTTGAGCGCAATCAAGGCAGGGTTTTGTTAGTTTACACGTCTATCCATCTCATTCATCCGTCCACCTATCTATTCATCTGTCTCTAACCACACGTGATGGAGATGGATTCTTTTTCTCCCAGAGGAAAAACTACATGTGATTTACTTGCTCTCTGAACGCGTCTGACTTTCTTCTCATTGTAAATCATATTGCACGAAAAGCGGACACAGGGGATTGTGAACAAACGCACGAGCCACTCGCCATGTCACGTATACGTAAAAGTCATGCACAGTAAATAAACCAAAAAAAAAAAAAAAACCCAACAAAACAAACAAACAACACACACACACACACACACACACACACACACACACACACACGAAAAAAAAAAAGCCCCCGCTAATCTCGTCACGCTTCTGTGCCTGACAGAAAGCTTCTCTCCCCTGTCCAGCCAGCGCTTTGTTTGTGTCCTGAGCGGCAGCGTCATAAATATGTCTGCCTTGGCCACGGCTGTGGGACATCGTTCATTATGCCCGCTGTCCCCCATCTCCCTCCCCCCCCCCCTCTCTCTCTCTCTCTCTGTGGGGAGAGGAGGGAAGAATGACGGCGACGGGTTGGGGGAGGGGTGGCGAGGGAAGCTTTATTATTATTATTATTATTATTAATCTGCTTTCTGACCATTCCTTTCTGGGCATTCTTTGCTACGACGGGACTCTGCAAAAACAAAACTTGTCGATGAATTCAAACTTTGCCGTCTGCTATGGTTTGACCCTAACCAAACTGTGACCGCCATCTGCTATGTCTTGACCACTTTCAGACTAAGACTACAATGTCCACTTTCAGAGTAAGACTACAATGTCCAGTAGCTTGACCACTTCTCGGCAGTTGCTGCACTACGCTCTGGTTTGATCGTTCCGGCACCGTGGCTGTTATTTGCTATGTCATGACCACTCCATGTCGTAGCTTCCAGTCTGCTATGATTTTTTCAGTGTTTTGACTGTGTAAGTTTTCTATGATTTTCCTGTCCCGAATGCTGATTGCAATCTGCTTTGGTTTGACCATTTCTGAATTGAGGCTGCAATTTCAAACAGCTTCAATATTTCCGAAGTATGACTGCACTGTACCGTGAACTGATCTTGCCCAAACGGCGACAGCAATCTGCAATGGTTTGACCATTTGGAACCTATGACTATAAACTGCTACGGTTTGACCATTTTCTAAACTGTGACCGTAATCTGCTGTGGTTTGACCATTTCCAGACTTGACCCGCAATCTGCTGTGGTTTGATCATTTCCAAACTATGACTCTAATCTGCAGCTGTCGGACCATTTTCAGACGATTACTCCATTCTGTGTGGTTTGACTGTTTCCCAAGCTGTCAACTGTCTGTTGTGGTTTGAACATCGTATGGTTGGTTATGCCTGCAACGTGCCGTGGTTTGACTATTACCAAACGGTGACTGCAGTTTCCAACAACTTGACCGTTTCCAAAAATTTAACTGTAAACGTCTCTTTGAGCAATCGCCACAGCTTGCCCACGTGACTGCGATTTCCCAATCGAAAGGAGCGACAACTCTTGACATTCCAACTCCTCCTCATACACCTTCCAACATGCAAATGAAGTGGAAGCACGAGCAATGCAAATGTTTGGAGTGCCAAACCAGGCAGAGGTGGGATGGGTACTAGCAAACAGAACACGATTCTTCACGTTCGCTGAGTACCAGGCGCAAACCGCGGTCCGAGCCCGTGCAGTCATTCATACAAATTCATTTCGTCATTCATTCATCTGAAATGCTAATTCTTTAAATTTTCTTTTTTTTTTCTTAATTTTCTTTCTGTAATTGTTTGTTTTATTGCGGCACAATTACTTGAAACACTTCTTTTTCCACTTTCACATTTCTCTCTCTCTCCACCCCTCCCCCCCCCCCTCCCCGTTGTCATCTCTGATCCCCGAAAAGTTTGTGAGGATGCGTGCGTGCGTGGGTGCGTGCATGCGCGCAAGCATACGTGCGTTCGTTCGCGCGAGCGCGCGCGCGTGTGTGTGTGTGTGTGAGTGAGTGCGCGCGCGTGTGTGTGTACGTGTGCGTGCAGACAGACAGACGGACGGTCGGACGAGGACGGAGGTACGGACGGACAGGCGGGAGGGAGAGAGAGAGAGAGAGAGAGAGAGAGAGAGAGAGAGAGAGAGAGAGAGAGAGAGAGAAGAGAAACAAGAAAGAGAGAGACAGAGAAAGAGATAGAC
>JADBJO010001023.1:470000-482500 GCA_016801955.1 Conus betulinus
AACTCCTGTCCCCTCCTCTACTCCTCCTCAAGACACGGGGAGACCTTGAGAATGTCAAGCAGGGGAAAGAGAAAGCTTCTACATCGTGTTCGTGTTCGGCCGAGCTTCGTGCATATCTTCGCGTTTCGCACACCCCCCCCCCCCCCCCCCCCCCCCATTCCCTCCCCCTCCTCCTCCTCTCCCCCTCTCCGTCCTCAAGCCCTCTTCTAGTTCCCTTGTCTCGTTCCCATGGCTAAAAAAAAAAAAAAGCAACAACAACTAAAAATGACCTGCATGTAACCCCAAACAAATGCTGTTTGCGTTACCTATTCGCCTGACACAAATGCCGACAGGAAAAGATAGAGTAAAACAAACAAACCAAAAAAATCCAAGAAAGTTTTAAAGCGGAGGGGAGAGAAGGGGAGTGGGGGAGGAGGAGGGGGAGGGGGAAGGGGGAGGGGGAGGGAGGAGGGGAGGGGGAGGGGAAGGGGAGGGGCGTTCCAATGTGGTCCGTATACCATGAGCCGAAACAGCACACAACGACCGCAGGAGAAACGTAGCCAGGTATCCAGACAAATTTCCGTTCATCCCCTCCCCTCCCCTCCCCTCCCCATCCATCCCCATGCCCGCCTCTCCCCCCCCCCCCCCTTCCTCTCGGGCGCCGTTTCCCTTATCCCTCCTCTATTTTTCTTTCCCTTTACTTATATTTTCTTCCTTTTTTTCTTTTCTTTTATGCCTCAACTTTCCGCCTTTTTCATTCCCGCGTACATTTTCTTTTTTTTTTTTCCATTCGTGTACCAGATCTGCATAGGGGGCATCCATATCACTCTTAAAATGTACTGATAATCTAATCATTCTCCACAAACCAGACAGACAGAAAGACAGGGACAGTGAGGGGAGAAAGAACCCCCCTCGTACCCCCCCCCCCCCCCCCCCCCAGAATATCAGAACACACACACACACACACACACACACACGCACACATACACAGACAGAGAGAGAGAGAGGAGGAGAGAAGAGAGAGAGGAGAGAGAGAGAGAGAGAGAGAGAGAGAGAGAGAGAGAGAGAGGAGAGAGAGACAGACAGAGAGACAGACAGGAGAGACAGAGGACAGACCAGAGAGAGAGAGACAGAGACAGAGAGAGAGAGGAGAGAGAGAGACAGAGACAGACAGAGAGAAGGACAGAAGACAGACAGACAGACAGACAGACAGAAAGACAGAGACGCAAATAAAGACAGAGAGAGAGAGAGAGAGAGAGAGAGAGAGAGAGAACGAGACAGACAGACAGACAGGGACAGACAGAGAGAGACAGAGAGAGAGAGAGAGAGAGAGAGAGACAGACAGACAGACAGACAGACAGACAGACAGACACCAAATCAAGAGAGAGACAGACAGACAGACAGATAGAGAGACAAATCAAGAGAGAGAGAGAGAGAGAGAGAGAGAGGGAGAGAGAGAGAGAGAGAGAGAGAGAGAGAGAGAGGACAGACAGACAGACAGACAGAGCAGACAGACAGAGAAGGAAGGGAGGGAAGGAGGTAGTTAGACAGACAGACAGACAGACAGAAGACCGAAAGCTCCAGACAGATTGAAAAACAAACACAGAAAGCACTCTGCCCCTCAACATTTCTTACTTTTCATCATTTCATCTGTCTGTCTGTCTCTTTCTCTCCCTCTCTCTCTGCATATGTGCGTGCGTGCATGCGTGCATGCGCATGCGTGTGTTGTGGGTAACGCACGCGTGCGTGCGCTGCGCAAGCGTGCGCTAGGCATACACGTGTATATGAAACTGTCTCACTATCAAACATGCACCTCAGCCTTCTAATCTTGATCAAACGGACGCCTCGCACCCCAGAAAGCACCCCGCTCCCTGCGTCAAGGGGGGCAACTTTTCCGCTGTGATGACAATCGTTGTGTATATCGGGACCAAAACACCTGCTCTGTTCGTTACAAAACCCTACCGTCTTCCGTCTGCTCCACAGTTCCTATCTGTCTGTCTGTCTGCCTGTCCGTCTGTCTGGGCCTTTACAGGAATGGTGAAGTGTTTTTCAACAGTCAGGTGGCGACAGGTGTCAGTAGCAATAAAGTTCTATAAACAGGGAGAATAGGAAGAAAAGAAAAAAAAAAAGGACGAAGAAGAAAATGAAGAAGAAGATGGAGAATTCATGAGTGAGTGAGTGAGTGAGTGGTGGGGCTTAGCGTGCGCGCGCGAGTGTGTGCATGTGCACTTGTGTGTATACGTTACGCTTGCTGCGAATGCGTGCGAGTGACTTTGTGTGTGTGTGTGTGCGTGTGTGTGTGTGTGTGTGTGTGTGTGTGTGTGTGTGTGTGTGTGCAAGAGAGAGAGGGGGGTAAGGGAGGGAGGGAGGGAGGGAAAGAAAGAGAGAGAGGGGGGAGACAAAAAGAGAGAGAGAGAGAGAGAGAGAGAGAGAGAGGGACATGTTTGAGTGAGTGTGTGTGTGCGTGCGTGTGTGTGTGTGTGTGTGTGTGTGTGTGTGTGTGTGTGTGTGTGTGTGTGTGTGTGTGTGTGTGAGAGAGAGAGAGAGAGAGAGAGAGAGAGAGAGAGAGAGAGAGAGAGAGAGAGAGATTCGTGAGATTCGTCACAAGTTTATGTATATGAATGCACATATGTGCACACATACGTGTGTGTGTGTGTGTGTGTGTGTGTGTGTGTGTGTGTGTGTGTGTGTGTGTGTGTGTGTGTGTGTGTGTGTGTGTGCGCGCGTAGGTGTATGTGTTGTTCTTGCTCGTTTTTGCTTGGATCCAAATGGCAAGACACAAAACGTTCAAAACAGAACATTCTGATAGAGGAAGAGAAGAACAAACTGTTGAACACTGCATCCCCTGTTAAGAGCTTTGAGAGAGAGAGAGAGAGAGAGAGAGAGGAGAGAGAGAGAGAGAGAGAGAGAGAGAGAGAGAGAGAGGAGGGGGGAGGAGGGGGGAGGGATGGAGAGGAGAGAGAAGATGGGGGGTTCTTCTCTCGTTTTTTAATGCCGACACTCAAACTTCATCTCCAGTTTCCCAGAAAGCACTCTCAAAAAAACACAACTCCCCACACTAGCCATTTTCACCGAAACCTAACGTCAACGGTCAAGCAAAGGCTCCTCGGACGCAGCCATCTGCATTTGCAGCCAGCTTAAAAACACCCCGAGAACCCTCGTCAAGCAAACGTTCCAGCAGCCTCATTCCACAAGTAAAAGGCCGGACGTCAACAGAGACATCGACACAAACGTAAAGTTTCCGGATAAGTCGTATCAGGAAATGGGGGGGGGGGGGGGGGGGGGGGGGGGGGGGGGCCGGGGGGGGGGGGGCCGGGGGGGGGGGGGGGAATTAGTGGTGGTAAAGGGTCGGAGAAGAGAGAGCCGCCATCCACATTCCGAAGCCCCCGTCTTCCCCGGCCATCAAAGCCTCTTTTTTCGGTAGCTAACGTAAAAGTGGGTAATGGGGCTCCCGCTCCCAATCCTTCCGCCACGACCTCGCCATCTTGTTTGACATCTGGGAAAACTCTGTCCGGCCCACTCCATTCACTGGCTGTCAGCCTGGCTGCTGGCCTCTTGGTGCCATACACAAATCCCCCCCCCCTCCCCATCAACCCCCCCACCCCCGCCGCCCCTCCCCCCTCCCCTGATCCCGTTTCTTTTCTCTGTTCAGAATCTAAGCTGGATCACTTGTCCAAGTCCTCCCTCCTCCCACCCCACCCCCACCATCCCCTCCCCAGTCCCAGTCCACTGACTGGTTAAATCCTGTAATGGGAGGTGGCGTGGGGGGAGGAGAAAGGGTGGGGTGGGGGTGGGGGGTGGGGTGCTCGTCGATGTTATCTGGCTGGAGTCTGGAGCTACTGCTGCAGGGAGCCAAGGGGGGGGGGGGGGGGAGGGGGGGGCGAGGGTTTAAAATCGGTACGGCACACGGCTGGAGTTAGTGACTGCGGGTGTCCTGGGTCAACACAAGGGTCAGATAACTGCGGCTTCAAATCGGCTGATCGGAGAGTGTCCGTCTGTGGAGGAGGAGGGGGGGGGGGGGGAGAGGAGGAGGAAAGAGAGACGGGGGCAGAGAGAGAGAGAGAGGAGAGAGCGAGAGGAGAGAGAGAGAGAGAGGAGAGAGAGAGGAGAGAGAGAGGAGAGAGAGAGCTCAGAACTCATAAAAACTTTATTCCATCAAGGATTGAGATTTTAGGCAGAGCCTATTCTTCCAAAATCTGTCCATGCTAAGCTGAATTATGCAATGAGATACAAAGACCAGAAAATGAAAAGAAATATGGAAAAAAAAATACAGGCACACAGGATTACAGAGTGCATAATTCACACGCACACGCATTTGTATGCAAAGGTTTGACAAAAGCATGCATATGTAAACAATCATAAGACGCAGACAAAAAACAACAAAATGGGGGTGGGGGTGGGGGACGTGAGAGACGGGAGACAGACAGACAAAACGGACAGAGAGACAGAGACAAAGACCGAGACAGACAGAGACAGAGAAAGAGACAGAAATAGTAGAATGGGAGCGGGAGAGAGAGACTGAGACAAAGACTGAGACAGACAGAGACAGAGAGAGAGACAGAGACAGAATTAGGAGAGTGGGAGCGGAGCAGAGTGGGAGACAAAGAGAGACAGAAGCCGCGAGAGGGAGAGAGACTAATGTGAGATTAAGGACAGTGGCATGCGACAAAGGACAGGACAAACAAGGGGGGGCGGGGGTGGGGGAGGGGAGGGGGAAAGAACAGGGCAGGACAGAGGGAGAATAATAAGGGGGGGGGGAGGAGGAGGGAGAGGAAGGGGATACTCGTGGACTTGGTACCCCCCCCCCCCCCCTCCCCCCCCCCCCCCCCCAGTTGAGTCACACGTATCTATCAAGTTCTCAGACGGAGGGCCGATTGAATCTGTGCTACATACAGACCGCCGCCCGTTCGTCCACCGTGGCAGGGCAACCGACAATCATCAATAGATCCTCCTCTTTGTGTTGTCTCAAACTTTTCTGACCGAGTAAAATGGTTCTCTGTGCTCGTCGTTAATTGTGACCAACGCTCTGACACAAGCAAAGCATGTTCAGTCCACAGAGCAGAGCGGAGACCTACATGATTGGGATGACTCACTCACTTTACGAGCAGTTCTTTGAACAGACAAAACGCTGCCAAACTTCTAATGCGGGGAAATCGTTTCTTCATTAGCGCTAACCTGAGCAGGACCTTAACGATTATCGCTTCATGGTGTAAGCAAGATGAAACCAAACAGGTTACGATTATTACCTTAACATGGCGTTCGAAGGTAATGGGGCTGATTATAGAGAAAACGCACGCGAAAGAAACGAATTCAAACAAAAAAACAAAATAAACAAACAAAAAACAAAGAAACAAACAAGCAAATTAACAAACGTAGGTAAAAGACGCTGTCTTTAAAAAAAAACATCTATCTTGCCGAAGTCTTTCAAAAATATTTTGTCTGTCAGCATGCACGATGGTGAAAAATGCGTCCGAATTTCCAACATAAATCTCTCTCTCTCTCTCTCTCTCTCTCTCTCTCTCACACACACACACACACACACACACACACACACACACACACACACACACATACACACACACGCACGCACGCACGCACACACACACACACACACACACACACACACACACACACACTCCGCCCGCCTCAAACAAAACAAAACCAACCAACCAACAAACACGTATACCGGCATTGCATGTAGACGGTCGCATGCTCAAAACCTGACCAGTGGTCAACCTCAGAGACCGAACCCCGAAACGAGGGAGAAGAAAAGAAGGAAGACGTAAATTGTTGACGGCCCCGTTGACCCCCGAAGCCAATCAGAGCTGAAACAGGACATTTTAATACCCTGGGTGAAAGAGGGGGAAGGGATCGAACTCTTAGTTCCTGTGGATTTGTCAAACAGGCTTGAAAGAAAACTGAATGGGGTCCTGTCTTTTCTTCTTGTGAGCGTGAAATGAAAAGACCGAGAGCAGTGTACCGATTGACCCCCCTTCGTTCCACAAGATCCTCTGCTCCGTACGTTCTATGGCCTTTATCTGAGGTCTGGAACTAACTGGCCTAACACGCAGACTTGCTGACGGCTGTTTGCTTTCTGTTGACGGGCTGGTTTCACGCGCACGTTTCCGCCAGTCGGTTAAAGACAGGAGTTATGTCACACTGATGCGTGCTGTGCTGCTAAAACAATCAGGCGTTTGTGGAAGGCCTGCGCGGGTGCTCTGTCCGTAAGGGGAAGCGAGTGTAGAGACACTGAAGCCAGCGTGAAGATAGACAGTACAGCCCACACTACGGTGGTCACTTTGTTTACTCACTTGTAGTCTAGTGAGCAGTCAGCTCTATTTTTTACCGCGTATTTCCTTCCGAAATGATTGGTTCAGGCAGCGCTACGCTTACCTGCTTTTCATGTGTAACTTTTAACAAGAAATATGAACCTTGCTGCCAAGGGGGGAAATTCAAACGCTCATAACTCCCAAACGGATGCTGCTCATAGCATCAAACTCCGAAGGAATGCAGTTTATAGCATCAAATCGTCCAGCACAATTGCAGACAGAAGGCATGCAGAACAAATAATGCACGTCAACGAAAAGAGATGTTCCAAGCTAGTCCATTATCCTGAAGTTGGCACATGCACACAGCAACAACTGGAGAAATTAGCACAACATAAGTTAACACTTCTTCAAGACGTCCAAATTTGACCTTGAACATTGTTAACTGAAGAAATGAGTACAACATAAGTTTAACACTTATGGCAAATTTGATCTTGGACATTGTTAACTGAAGACATGAGCACAACATAAGTTAACACTTATGGCAAATTTGATCTTGACATTGTTGACTGGGACGTACACAGAATAGAAACAAATACTGGTAACTTCGGTTTAACTGATATCACAGGAAATCTGAAGCGACACAAGGAGATGCCGGAGGTGACTGGCCAAAGCAGCACACTGGTTTGATACATCAACACTAAGGGACACGCAGCATCAGACTACCACAGTGACATTGTATCCACTTCAGGGATACTGACCACTGGTTCATTACACTGACATCATACCCACACTGAAACTGTCCGATGTTTTAAGGACGTATAACAGTGGTTCGCTATGTACTTTGGTTAGCGACGTGACACACTGGGTTTGAACCAATGACGTTTATGCCAATACCTTCGGGATATGGTACAAGTGTTTGGTGCATGAACACAATGCCAGTCTCTTCAGGACATAGCAACACTGGTTTGCTACCGTCAATACCTTGCCAGTATGAGGGGCACAAGACATGGCTTCCGCAGCACTCACGCTGTACTGACGCGAAGTACATGTAACACTAGTTCAATACAACGACACTAGACGGAAGTCCTAGAGATATGCGACATTACTTAAATAGTTTTGACGCTGGCCGACGCTGGCTTGCTACGATAGCGCTCGGTCGACGTGTAAAAACACGTGACACCGATCTGCGACTTTGACACCGGGCCGACGTTAGCGAGAGACGCGAGACTTGGGTTTCTGACGTTCACGCCGAGGTGCTAGAGCAATCAGGTGGCGCCACCCACAGAGCTGTGTGGACATTAGACCAACGGGGGTCGAGGTTCGTTTAACGGTCAGCTGAGACCCATTGGAGCGCCCCCCCCTTTTCCCCAGCACGGCAGGTGAAAAGCGACCTGCTTAATGAGGGGTCATTATCGGGCAGGTGAGCCGAAAACGGGTTGCGCAAAGCGGGCGCCAGCTCCCAGGTGGAACTGATCACATCTGGCCCGCTGGACACGCTGTTCGCCGTGGAGGAGAAGGGTGGCGTGAAATTAATGGGCGCGTGCTTGATCGAGGGTGAGAGAAGGGAAGTGTTGTGTGTGTGTGTGTGTGTGTGTGTGTGTGTGTGTGTGTGTGTGTAAGAATGTGTGTGTGTGTGTGTGTAAGAATGTGTGTGTGTGTGTGCGTGCGTGTGCGTGTGTGTGTGTGTGTGTGTGTGTGTGTGTGTGTGTGTGTGTGTGTGTGTGAGAATGTGTGTGTGTGTGTGTGTGTGTGTGTGTGTGTGTGTGTGTAAGAATGTGTGTGTGTGTGTGTGTGTGTGTGTGTGTGTGTAAGAATGTGTGCACGTGTATAAGAATGTGTGTGTGTATGTGTGTGTGTGCGCACGCGCGCGCGCGCGTGTGTGAGATGCAATTGCGCACGCTTATGTAAATGCGTGTCTCTGCGTGTGCCTGGAGGTGAGTGGGGAAGGAGAAGGAGCATGGGGGAAGGGTCGGGGGGGGGGGGGGGGGGGGGGGGGTGTGGGGTGGAGGTAGGAGCACTAAGGGGTACGTGGTACTATCCCAGGGAATGCGGGGCACTCCAGAGTACATGCACTGGGATTTCTGGAAACTGTGGTCCCCACCCACTGGAACAGATCAGCCACCTCGTTGGAATCCCAACACACAGCACCAGATCTCACCCCCCCCCCCTCCCCCTCCCCCACCCCTCCCTGCTCTCCTCCATCGCGCCTTAGCTGATGGTCTGGTGCCAATGTTTTCGCAAGGGGCGATAACTCGGGGGCTTATCTCTCCATGCATCGTCCGTTGCCGCACGGCCAGGATTCCTGGACGACTGGAAACGATGGGGCTGAACCGGACACCGAAATCCACGTTGAAAGACGTCCGCAACGAACAGACTCGGACACGTGTGAAGGAGAACGTACACCAAGCACTCAGGAGAGCGCAGACCTGTGCCAAAGTGAAACAGAGCCTGGCCCTCTGCGGTCGGCTGCGCTGTAAGCAACGTCACCTTACCTGGGTCAGCCCTTTGACCCGGGTCCAAACCATGATGTAAAGCCAAAAAAAAAAAAAAAAAAAAAAAAAGACCAAAAAAAAAAAAAAAAAAATCAACCTCTCAAAAACAAAATCGTACACACTAAACCCCACACACACATCAAAAGGAAGGTGGTGGTGGTGGTGGTGGTGGTGGTGGTGGTGGTAGGGGGGGGGGGGGGGGGTTGTGGGTGGGAAGGGTACTGTAACATGGGGGAAAAGGGTCTGTATGTAGGCTCTTATCTATTTTTTATCTGTACTTTTGTGCGAAATTCAGCTCACGAGTAAAATCATTTTTTTTTTTTTCCCCGCAATACTTGCGATGTATCTTCTCTTTAAAAAAAAAAAAGGGAAATGGAACAATATAAAATACCAATGTCTGTTAATCATGTCTTGAAAGTGTCTCTATTCGAGTCCATGGAGATATAGATGGATGCTTATCAATTTGTAATCTTGTTCGGCTGAAAATTGGGTATAACCTAGAATCTTGCCACACGAATACTGGGATCTGCTCTTTGCCCCCCTCAGCACCCTTTTTACACGCTTACACTGCACGTTATATCATCCTTGAACTAAATACCATCTTTCAACCACATTTACTTTGAATTTGTTCTGTAGTTTGGTGTAATCCTGCTGACAAACCAACCAACCAACCAACCAACCAACCAACCACCAACCCACCACAAACAAACCAACCCACCAACCACCAACCAACCACACTCACCCATCCACCCACCCACCCACCCACCCAGCCCACCAACCAACCAACCAACCAACCAACAAACGCGAATGAAAACATTATCTCGTTGGCACGGGTGGGAGCAGCATCTGTTCATACCGCAGTGCCGTACTCACACGAAAAGACAGGGTGTGACACAACACTAACAGGACGCAACAGTCTCTGGCGGCATCTTTTCTGCTTCAGGTCATTGTCTAACCAACACGTGACGGTTTCTCATCAACGCCAACGTCCACCCCATTGTGTCTAGTTATCGTCATCACATCATCATCATCATCTCATCATCATCATCATCATCATCATCATCATCATCAACAACAACAACAACAACAACATCTACATCACCATCGTCACCAAATCATTCCCAATTTTCCCCCACAAAAAAGCGTCGTAGCAGCAGCAACTGTTAAGGCTATATACTACTTGCAGTGGTCACTACTGTTGTACTACTACAGCGATACAACGTGCTGCGCATCATGTCGAAAGTGGTCTGGTTATATAAACCAGCGCGCCAACTTCCTGAAGACTAGACGAAAAGAAAAAAAAAAAAAGAAAAGAGAAAAATTCCGATTGCTGTAGGGAGGAGTGGAAGGTGTTATGGAAGATACTAAAATGCCGACAGGCAGTTTTAAAGCACCTGTTTCACGTTGGAGAATAAGAGATGAGCTACTTTCAGATACGTTTTCGACGCTTTTTCCTTAAAGATGTCGTATTACGGGTGGGGAAAAAGCTGAAAGTAGAGGTGGCATTCCGAATAATTATGTCAGCTGAGAGAGAGAGAGAGAGAGAGAGAGAGAGAGAGAGAGAGACCTGAGAGAGAGAGCCAACTGCCATGCCCTGCCATGCTATGATGACGTTTCCCAAACGGAGCGTCAACAATGACCGGTTCCATCACAGACCGATTGTTTGCTGATGTACTGTGTCCATCGTGGGGAAATCACCATGAACGGATTCCGCGTGGACAGAACGGACACACAGCTAGAGCAGCAGACCATCACAGGTCAAACAGATCCACGCTGCACAGACCGAGCCCAAAGGGAGAAAACTGAAGAGAAAGGGAGAGAAGCAAGAAAGGCAATGAAACTCCGCACCGGATTCTTGGACGCTTGAACGTTTTGTTGCCCCTATCAGCCACACAAGCCTTAACAACAAGGGGGGTTAAACGCACATTTTAACAAAACACGTCATACAGTACTTAAAAGACATAAAGTTACAATTATAATACTGTTCCAACCCAATGAATAAAAATCGCTCACTCTCGGCATATAGCTACAAGTATTGCGAATAACATATTCAGCTGTGTTATTGTGTTGTGTGAATTAACTCCCGTGTCAGCCAGATTGAACACCGACCGCATTGAGCGAAATGGCGAAACGGGGGGGGGGGGGGGGGGGGGGGGGGGGGGGGGGGGGGGGGGGGGGGGGGGGGGGGGGGGGGGGTTAGTTAGTTGACCTCTTCTTTGTATAAACAGGCAGAAGACGGCAGAAAGAAGACTGGCACAGGGCAGTGAAGATGAAAGACATCACAGAGGGAGACGGGGGAGGGAAGACAGATGGGAGAGGGGAGTGTTAAGATGAAAACTATTCAAAGATGGAGACGAAGGCAGAAGGGAGAAGGAAGAAGGGTAGTTGAGGTGAATGAATCTCTACTCCGTCAAGAGGGAGAGGACACGGGAGATGAAACGTTAGTCTGCTGCAGGAGACAGAGAGAGAGAGAGAGAGAGACAGAGAGAGAGAGAGAGAGAGAGAGAGAGGAGAAATCCCGAGGGCTGATAGGAGAGAAAGGGAGAAGGGACGTGAAGTTGGGGAGATGAGGTGAAACTCCACTCTGCACTAATTAGGAAGACGAGGGGAGAGAGAGAGAGAGAGAGAGAGAGAGAGAGAGAGAGAGAGAGAGAGAGAGAGAGAGAGGAGAGAGCCTAGAGCACAGAGGCGAAAGCCTAGACACAGAGAGAGACAAAAAATAAAATAAAAGGGAAAATGAAACTCCATGCCGCACACAGACGAATGGAGAAAGGTGAAAGGGCAGGGGAGGAAGGAGATGACACGTGATTCCCACACCGCCCAGACAGGGAAGAAGACAGAATAGGGATGTGCAGAAGACGACGAACAGGAGGAAAGGCGGAAGAAGACAAAAAAAAAAAAAAAAAAAAAAAAAAAAAAAAAAAAAAAATGGCGGTCATCGAGGCGACAATTGATTTGCATAAGATGGCGGCAATGAGCGACGGGCGGCGACACTGTGATGGATGGGTCGGCCTGACTGTCTCCTGCCCACCCCCCCCTCCCCACCTCTCTCTCCCCTAAACCCCCATCCCACCACCCCCCCACC
This sequence comes from Conus betulinus, assembly GCA_016801955.1. Classification (NCBI taxonomy): domain Eukaryota; kingdom Metazoa; phylum Mollusca; class Gastropoda; order Neogastropoda; family Conidae; genus Conus; species Conus betulinus. Next base: position 481,826 of record JADBJO010001023.1, read on the forward strand.
CCTCCCCCACCAACCTTTCCTCCTCGCTGCTCCGCCATGACACCGGAAGCCGAGATAAAGGCGATACCACTCGTGTCTGGAGAGGGTTGTCAGGGTGGCATTGTCTGATGATCAGGACTACACGTCCCCCCCCCCCCTCCCCCCCCCCCCCCCCCCCCCCCATCCATCTCAATCAGCTTTATCCGGCCAGTCCCTCCTCGCCCTGGCGGCCGTCCCGTCCCGTCCCGGGACGTTGAGTCATTCGGCGTGTCATCTCGGCTGCCGTCTTATGCAAATAAGCTCGCGAACTGCCCTGACGTCATGACCCCGGCTTTATCTTGGTGCGCCTCACCACTTCCGAAAAAAGAGTGCAACGAGGCTGTCCTAAGCCCTCTTCCGGCTGCTTGTCTGAGCAAGGCCACCGGGGATGGTGAAATTGGGCAGGAACTCTTAAATCAGCTCGTAAAAACAACAGGGAGGGTCCGACACAGCCCCGGGAGATCACAGAACGTCAACAGGGACGTGAAGGAGATGTCTGCAGTCTCAGCATCAAACAACATCATAAAACCGTCTGTTGATTCCAGACCTTGTTGTGCCCCGGAACCAAGCCCTGAAGGTTTCTGGGTTGAGGTGTCTGGACGCTATAAAATTCCAGCCCGGGTTTGAGCGGGTTGGTCACTGGCCAGATGCGGGGCC
>JADBJO010001023.1:492500-497500 GCA_016801955.1 Conus betulinus
GATATGGGAGGTTCGAGAGAGGAAGAGAAGAGATACTGTGAGACCACACGGTGTGCGGCGGTTTGGTGTGTGTGTGTGGTAAAGCGAAGAGCGAGCTGAGTTAACTGAATGCTTTACCGTAACACCCTGGTTTTATATAGGGAACGTTCTTTTCTCGTCGAACTGGCAGAACACACGGGGTCGGGATGGGGAGGAGAGCCGGGAGGGAAAGGCATAGAAGAGAGAGGAAGGAAAGCATACAGAGAGAGAGAGAGAGAGAGAGAGATGAGAGACGAGAGAGAGGAGGAAGGAGTAGAGAGAGAGATCAGGCTATCCTTTAGAGCGATAGAGAGATCAAGGCATATAGAGAGAGCCTATTCTCTCACATATCGAGAGAGAGATAGAAAACATTTAAATGAAGAGCCGGGAGCATGGATACTACACACACACCACATCACAACACACACATTTCACATTCGATCAAGCAATCAAGGTCTTAGCAAACGTTGACTGAAAAAGCTCTATTCTTCCTCAATTATGCAATAGGAGAGACAGAAAAATTTAAAAAGCGCTCGGGATCATGGAATACTCAGCACACACACACACACAACACAACGACACACACACAACCACACACACACACACATGACACATGACTTTTATGCTGATGAACGTTTGATGATGATAAAAAGCTCTCTTCACAAAAGAAAAAGACAATAGGAGAGACAGAACCAAGATGATGAGAGAGAGATCAAATCACAGAGACTCATGGAGGACCAACGAGGAGAGAAGAAAATGAAGAAAAAATGATGAAGAAGAAGAAGAAGAAAGATGATGATGTGATGATGATGATGATGGATGATGAATGATGATGATGATGATGGAGGATGATGAAGAAGAGAAAAGAAGAAAAGAAGAAGAAGAAGAAGAAGGAGAAAGAAGAAGAAGATGAGATGATGATGATGATGATGATTGATGATGATGATGATGATGATGATGATGATGTGATGATAAATGAAGAAGAAGAAGAAAGAAGAAGAAGAAGAAGAAATGATATGCTGATGATAATGATGGATGATGATGATGATGATGTGATGATGATGATGATGAGGACGACGACGGTGATGAAGATAATCAAAAACGGGTGAGGAGAAGGAAAAGGAGAAGGAGGAGGAGGAGGCGGAGGAGGAGGAGGAGAAGGAGGAGGAGGAGAAGGAGGAGGAGAAGAACACAAAGCCGGCGGGCAGAAAGGAAAAAGAAGAAGAAGAAGAAAGATGACAAAGACTTAATGTAGAGAAACAAGTAGTAGAAGACCAAGAGGTAGTTACGAACAGCAAGGAGAAAGCACAATCCTTAAACTAACAAACGACACAACCAATGGAGCAAGACACACCAACTTTCCTCTCCCAACGACAACTCCATCCCTTACACCCCCAAAACCATTCCCGTCCCCGCCCCCCCCTCCTCCCCCCCCCCCCCCCCCCAACGCCCGAACGGCTGCTCACCACCCACCGCTCCCCTGCCCTTTCCCCCATCGCCAGGGTTACGGCTAATGGGCATCACACGCGCCATAGGCATCCCCAAGCCTTACAACCTGACACTCCCCCCCCCTTCCTTCCTGCCTCCACCCCCCCTCCCCCCCCCCCCCTTCCCCCTACACCCGCCTCAGTCCCGGAGAAACCTCGTATCCCATGTCGGGAAGGGGAACAGCAGGAGTGTGTAAGACGACGAAGCAATCTTTGTACAGCAAGAGGCAAGAGCTAAGGGTTGGGGAGTGATAGTGGCGCGATGGGGGGTGGTGTGGAAGGGTTGGAAGGTGAGCAAGAGCATTGGGGGGCAGGGGAGGGGAGGGGAGGGGAGGGTAAGGAAGGGAAGGAGCTGTGGGAGGAGGGGGATGAGGGGGGAGGTAGAGGAAAAGAGTCATGAAGACATTCACTTCACCACCCCCTCACGCCCCTCCCCACTTCAACTACCCAGACTCCACCCTTGTTTGATCTGTGGAAAGAACCCCAATGGTTCTCCACAGTAGTATTAGTAGTAGTGGAGTAGTGGTAGTAGTAGTGGTTTGAGTAGTAGTAGTAGTAGTAGTATTAGCTAGTAGTAGTAGTAGTAGTAGTAGTGGCAGCTACAAACTGATGAGTGCCTCCAAACCGCCCCCCTCCCCTCCATCCCCCATCCCCCACCCCACCCACCCCAGCATCTCCCTCCCATCGGTCTCGATTGATTCTACCGCCCCCTCTTTACCCTGTCCACACCCCCACACTCCCCGCACCCCAGCCCCTTCCTCCCCTTACCCGTTCTCTCTCCTCTCTCTCTCTCTCTCTCTCCTCTCAGTCTCTCAACTCGCGTCTTTCTCTCTCTCTCTCTCTTCTCTCTCCTCTCTCTCCCTCTCTTCGCTCCTACACTCTCTTTCTCTCTCTCCTTTCCCCTCTCTCGACCCTACTCTCCGTCTCTCCCACTCTGCCTCTTCTCTCCCCTCTCTTCTATCACTCCTCTTCTCTCCTTCTTCTCATCCCCTCCCTCCCCCCCTCTCTCTCTCTCTCTTTTCTCCCCTTCTCTCTCTCCGATCCCTCTCTGCCCCACCCCCCTCCGCACCCCCCCACTCTCCCCTCTCTTTGTCGGTCCCACCCCCCTTTCAGAGATTCCGCTAACAGGAATCCTCCCCTAGGGGAGCGGCTGTGGAAGCCAAATTTGGGCCCATCTGCTCGGCAAGTCTAGCAACCTGGGGGCTGTAGCAAACAGCTAGCTCTCAGACAGCAAACAGCCGGAGCAGACAGCTCCAGTACAAAATATCCCCCAAAATACGCCCCTACCCCCACCGTCACCACCCCTCTCCCCCTTCCCCTGTTCCACACCCCTTTCACATTCCCTCTCATTCCGCCAATATCCGCTCTTCCTCTTTCTTTTTTCCCCCCCCCCCCCCCCCCCCCCCCCTCTACATCCCCCCATCTCCATCCCCCCTCCCCCCCCCTCTCTCATCCACCCCTCCAGCCCGTTAGTGAGTGAGTTGGAGGGGTGGGTGGGCGGAGCGCTGTTCCTTTCTTCGGAGAGGAGGTTAAAAGAGGAGATGTCGTAGGTAAAACACAACTGAAACTGCTGTAGTACTCCTGATGGTCTGGGTTTAGTTTTGTTTGTTTCATTTTGTTTTGAGTTTGTTTTAAAGGATGGTGTGTAAAACTGAAGAAGCTGCTGATCTCTCTCTCTCTCCTCTCTCTCTCCCCTCTCTCTCTCTCGCCTCCTCCGATTCACCCCACTCTCGCTCCCCTCTCGCATTCCTCGTCTCTCTGGAGCATCTCCTCTCCGTATCGCTCCTCCCTGCAACTCGCCTCTCCGCTCCTCTCCACTCCCTCTCATCTACTCTCCAGTCTCTGTCCTCGCCGGCCCCCGCCGTGCCCTAATTTTTGTGTGCAATTCCTCTCCTTCTGCGTGTATTGTATTTGTTCCTAAGCCGCGTGTGCGTGCGTGCGTGCATGCGTGTGTGTGTTGTGTGTGTGTGTGTGTGTGTGTGTGTGTGTGTGTGTGTGTGTGTGGTGTGTGTGTGTTGTGTCAATCTGTCTCAGTACACGCGAAAAAAAGTTGTTTTTAAATCTTACAATACATTGTTAGACAACAAAAGATGACGAAACTGGCCACCTCTTGCAATACGGACATTGCATGATGATTATTGTTGTTGTTGTTGTTGTTGTTGTTGTCGGATTTATGTGGCGAAACGAAGGACGCCGAAAAAACGCGTAGTTTCTTTCTTGGTGCACATCGTCAAAGAATGACAGACTGTTGGTGGCTAGACGAGGTACCAGCTGGGACTGCCAATTCAGAACGCTGGCAGGTTTCATTCCAACAAGAGTTTCTATCCTTTCCCGGCGTAGCTCGGTGGATATTGCACTCATCTTGGAAGCGACAGAATCCCGGGTTCGATTATCGTACAGAGAGAGCATCTTCCTTCCTCGTTTCATTAGATCTGAAGTTGGGGGGGTCTGAGTCTAAATCTTTCGGAGGAAACGATAAAACGATGTGCCTTGTGCACGCAAAAGAACACACGGCAGCACGGGAAATGTCCTCCAGTAGAAATCTGTTGGAAACGATTCAGACAGGAAAACAAAAATGTAAGCGGACTGCACGTGGGAGGGAGGGGGGATGTGAGGAAGATGTATGGGTATCGCTGTACCATGGCTATGCGGTAACCCAGGGTACAACATAGCGAGGGTCACACACATACATCTGTTGTGGCTGTGATGCTATTCAACACAGTGCAACGCAACACAATGCAATAGCATGCAATGCAACACAGCGCTCTACAAACGCAGTAAAATCAAACTATGTATTGCAATGAAGCACGAGGCAACACAACTCAAGCCAATATACAGCACAATGCAATGCAGTACCAACAGAAAACAACGCACACAGAACAAAAACTAACAACCCAACAGCCCAGAAGCCCGAACGGCTCAGTTGGTAGACCCGTCAGATTTGTGATCCTGGTTTTTGTGGGTTCGAGTCTCCACCTGGCCGTTTCAATACTAAGGGATTTCTTCCCCCCTCGGAGTTCACATTGATTCTGACTCCATTAGCTGAACAGTTCTTCGAATGCGATTACAAACCGAAGTTCTTTGTGTGAATACTAGCATAACATCTGGCACACACGTAAAATCCGATCACCAACTTCCATCAGAGAAGGTCAGTTATGCAATTGGTATGGATGTCACGTATACGTATAGCATGCATCCTTTGAGAAAAAAAAATCAGGGAAAGAATGCGGGGGGAAAAAACTGAGTGAATGATATTGGACTGAAGGACACAGGAAATGTATGACCACAGCCCTCAGGCAGCTCTTCCATCAGCACTACTTAAGTGGGCAGCCCGTTGCGTGGACGACAGCGTGGGTAGTAAACGCCAGAGTTTGGTCTCTTGTCGACGACATACGCCATATGAAAACTCTCAACAACTGTCAACAACAACAACAACAACAACAATGATGATGATGACAATGATGATAATAGTAATAATAATAATAATGATGATGA
>JADBJO010001024.1:0-12500 GCA_016801955.1 Conus betulinus
AACATCGGCCAGACAAGGTTCAGACCGTCTACACTGGATTATTCTTACCGGCACAGACTAGGGTGACCTTGACAAACTCTCTGATTTCAGGTTAAAAGTTCACACGTACACCAGGCTGAAGTAAGACAGACGTTGGTATCCAACCTTGTTACAAAGAGCGGGGAAAGAGGTGGGGAGGGGCCAGAAAAAACAAACAGAGAAGAAGGGTGGTAGAGTGGGAGGGCGGGAGGGAGAGAGGAGGAGAAGGGGGCACATGCAATGCCAACACCAGTAACACAACATCAAGGACAGGGCAGCAATAGTGCCAGCTCTTTTATGTCGAGCGCCTGTCGGATTTGAACAGGCGCACTTCGTGTGCAGGCGATCGTTGGTGCTAAACAACCAATTACAGGCCTACTAGGACAGACAACAGGGGTACCAAACGACTAAATTTAATTATACACTTCTTAAAACTGTCTGTTCTTCGTTATTTATTCGTTTATCCACGAGGTTTTCACTCACATGCGCAGTGTGGTCTCAAAACTTAGCGGGTGTGGTGCAAGCGTATAGGGACTAGTCCGCACGCAGTGACACCTCTTTGAAGAACTGAAACTGAAAATTATAGATCCAATCGAAACACACCTCTGTGAAGAAATTGAAACTGAAAATTATAGATCCGATCGAACACCTCTGTGAAGAAATGAAAAACTGAAAATTATAGATCCAATCGAACCAGCGTTATGCTTTACTGGTCCAGCATAAAGAGCAGTTAGATACTGCGAATTTGCCTCCTACAGTTTCCAGTCTACACTTTTGTTGTCCACCTTTAACCAGTAATCGTTCTGGTTTTGCCGGTAAGGAAAGTATCAGACTGCTTCCTTCCCGTCACTAACTTAAATTGGTTGTCTTCGTCTAGGTGTCGAGAGGTAAAAACCATAATGTAACGGATAGAAGAAGTCGCATAGCCCCACTCTCTGTCGAAAGAAACTTCAAACAATCCCTCTTGTGTGTTACCCTTATTTTCGTTCTCGGTGGATCACAAAAGAAAAAAAAAAGAAAAGAAAGCACGGCCAGAGAGAGAGAGAGAGAGAGAGAGAGAGAGAGAGAGAGAGAACGGGGACAGATATCCGTGAATTTCACACAGCTGTGTGGTGTGTGTGTGTGTGTGTGTGTGTCTATGTGTGGGTGTGTGTGTGGTGTTTGAGCGCACGCGCGCGAAAATTGGTGGTGTATGCCTGCATGCATGTTTGCTTACGGGAGGGACAGAAGCAAGGGGGAAAGGAGGGGCAGGAGAAAGCAGGAGGGACTGGAGGGGATGCGGAGATGGAGGAGTTAAGGGATAGTCCCCCCCCCCCCCCCCCCCCCCCCCCCCCCCCCACCCCCCCCCCCCCCAAACAAGAAACGGTCATCCGTCTTGGTTGAAAAACGATGCAGGGGAAGCAACTGCCTCAAAAGAAGGTTATGTACATTCATACGGTGTTATGTCCCATTCAATGTTGTACTTCAGCTGTGTGTGTGTGTGTGTGTGTGTGTGTGTGTGTGTGGGGTGTGTTGATGTGTGTGTGTTTGTGTGTGTGTGTGTGTGTGTGTAGCGGCAGCGCAGAACAGGAGAAGGGGAGGAGAGAAGGGGTGGGGGTGAGTGAAGAGAGGAGATGGAGTTGGGAGAAGCGCTTTAAATTGCACATATTTCTGAATTCAGCAGACATGGACCGTGGCTACCTTTCCATTGTACATGAAAGAGGATGGCGTGGGCTTCATGCTTCTATACAATTTGTCTAATGAAAGTCAGAGAGAGAGAGAGAGAGAGAGAGAAGAGAGAGAGAGAGAGAGAATGGGGACTGGATATCCGTGAATTTCACACAGCTCTGTGCGTGTGTGGAGTGTGTGTGTGTGTGGTGTGTGTGTGTGTGTGTGTGAGCGCACGCGCGCGAAAATTGGTGGTGTATGCCTGCATGCATGTTTGCTTTATTGGAGGACAGAAGCAGGGGGGAGGAGCAGGGGCAGGGGAAAGCAGGAAGGACTGGAGGGGAGGGGATGGAAGATGAAGGGGTAAAGGGATAGTTCCCCCCCCCCCCCCCCCCCCCCCACACCCCCTCCCCAAACACCCTACCCCCTGCCCCCCCCCCCCCCCCCCCCCCCCCTCTCCTCCCCCCAAACGGTCATCCGCCTTGGTTGAAAAACGATGCAGGGGAAGCAACTGCCTCAAAAGAAGGTAATGTACATTCATACGGTGTTATGTCCCATTCAATGTTGTACTTCAGCTCTGTGTGTGTGTGTGTGTGTGTGTGTGTGTGTATGTGTGTGTGTGTGTGTGTGTGTATGATGTGTGTGTGTGTGTGTGTGTGTGTGTGTGTGTGTGTGTGTGTAGCGGCAGAACAGGAGGAAGGGGAGGAGAAAGGGGTGGGGGGTGAGTGAAGAGAGGAGATGAGTTGGGAGAAGCGCTTTAAATTGCACATATTTCTGAATTCAGCAGACATGGACCGTGGCTACCTTTCCATTGTACATGAAAGAGGATGGCGTGGGCTTCATGCTTCTATACAATTTGTCTAATGAAAGTCAGAGAGAGAGAGAGAGAGAGAGAGAGAGAGAATGGGGACTGGATATCCGTGAATTTCACACAGCTGTGCGTGTGTGTGTGTGTGTGTGTGTGTGTGTGTGTGTGTGTGTGTGTGGTGTGTGTGTGAGCGCACGCGCGCGAAAATTGGTGGTGTATGCCTGCATGCATGTTTGCTTATTGGAGGGACAGAAGCAGGGGGGAGGAGGGGCAGGGGAAAGCAGGAAGGACTGGAGGGATGGGAAGATGAAGGAGTTAAGGGATAGTCCCCCCCCCCCCCCCCCCCCCCCCCCCCCAACGGTCATCCGCCTTGGTTGAAAAACGATACAGGGGAAGCAACTGCCTCAAAAGAAGGTAATGTACATTCATACGGTGTTATGTCCCATTCAATGTTGTACTTCAGCTCTGTGTGTGTGTGTGTGTGTGTGTTGTGTGTGTGTGTGTGTGTGTACGGCAGAACAGGAGGAAGGGGAGGAGAAAGGGGTGGGGTGAGTGAAGAGAGGAGATGAGTTGGGAGAAGCGCTTTAAATTTGCACATATTTCTGAATTCAGCAGACATGGACCTTGGCTACCTTTCCATTGTATATGAATGAAAGGGGGGGAGGCTTCATGTTTCTATACAGTTTGTCTAATGAAAAAAAGTCAGAGAGAGAGAGGAGAGGAGGAGGAGGAGAAGGACGGGAAAAAGCACGGTCATAAATGGGGGGGGGGGGGGGGGGGGGGGGGGGGGGGGAAGGATACGTGAAAAATAACAGGGTCGAGGCAAGCTTTTCCAATTAAAAATGATTATGACTGTGGTTGCAATCAAACGCATGCAGACTAAGAAAGGCAAGAGAGCGCCGACTTCCTTATAAATTCACGTCAAAGGAGAGGATTTGAAGCCACAGTGAGAACACAAATACACGATTTCGGAGATCTGCAAGGGAGGTAATCTGGTTTTATAAGCATTCAGCAGTGATCCGGCCGTTTTTACGGGGGATGGATGTTGCAGGTGAGCACACTCAAAGCAATTTTGACCCGTCAGTTCAGTCAGAGAGACGGCAAGCCAAAACATGAGTATGTTTGGATATTGACATGTCTGCATTTTTTTTTTTACGTTGTTTGTAATTTGTTTCACAATTTAAAAGAAAAAAAAAAATTTAGAAAAATAAATGAGAACGGTGCGCCTTTAATGCTGATAGTCAACTCAAATACCAAATTCTCTAGATCTGTTTGCTTGGCCCATAAACTGAGAAAAGGTAACTCTCTCTCTGCAATGGAAAGACTTGTGTTATCTACCTCCCCCTCCCCAATGATGCCTGCGCAAATTGCAAATGATCCTGACCCATGAAGCTTAGGGAAAAAAAAAAGTAACTTGTTCGTAACAGACAGACAGACATTATCTTCTCCTGATTTTTTGTTTGTTTGTTTGTTTTTGTTTTTTTGTTTTTTTTTTTTTTTTGGGGGGGGGGGGGTTTTGTTTTGTTTTGTTTTTTGGTTTTTTTTTTTTTTTTTTTTTTTTTTTGGCTTGTTTTGTTTTATGGAACAATGGCATCTGCCAGGGAGCAGTTATCTCCCTTGACGTCTTAATGGCATGCCCTGTGCGTGCCTGCACCCTATGTGAACACAGCACAGGCTTCCAAGGGTGGTACAGGTTTGCTCCTAGCTAGTATGTACACACAGTTGGGGACAGTATTTCTCTGGGTCCCACTCACACCTTCGGGTGTATCATTTTTTTTCCCCCAAAGCATCCCTGACAGAGATTACAGTCCGCTGACTCTTGGTTTAGTGAAAAGTTCTTTTCACTGGTGCTGCGCACCGTATGCCTGTTGATGTCTGGTACATAACGCTCAGAACAACCAGCCACACAGATTGTCTACACTGAGACATACACCAGTGGGGCTTCTCCACCGTACACACACACACACACACCTAGTTGGCTGCTTGGTGCGGTAGTAGAACACCAAGGTTGTTATCTAGCGCCTCGAGTTCGGATCACGATGGATTATTCTACTTACAAACTCCCATTTTCACAGTCCATTTTAACACGTTGTGGTTCTGTTATACGAGTGTGGTTAAGATGGGCCATATATACCCACTTCTGTGAGAGGGTACTTCTCTCAGCCATATCTTTTTTTTCTGTGGGGGGGGGGGGGGGGGGGGGGGGGGGGGGCGGGGGGGGTAGACGTTAAACTTGAATGTCACTAGCCATTGAACAGCGGGTGTAGGGATTGCGGACAGGAGAGAAAGAAAGTTAACAATTTACCCGTCTTTTACCTCCCCTAGCCATTCAGATCCTTAAAAAGTAATCGCCCACACACACACACACACTCACACACACACACACCCGCATGCAAACACACACACACACACACACACACACACACACACACACACACAGGCAAACACACACGCATGCACGCATACACGCACACTCAGCACGTACGCACGCACTCATGCACACACACGCATTCCATGGTTATGTGTTCCAGCAAATAAAACATTTGTCTTGTTCACATCAGAAATACAGTGCGTTGTGTAAACGGATTCAGCTCTCTCTCTCTCTCTCTCTCTCTCTCTCTCTCTCTCTCTCTCTCGGGATACTGAACTGTGTTCAGAGACGACAGTTGCTTTGTTTTTTTGCTCCTAATTAATTCGTCAATTATACCGAATTAAGACGTTGTCTGTTCATGAGACTTTGCCAAGAGCTGTGAAGAACCATGCCTTCTTCTAATGTGGATTTTCGCGCCCAAGATGTGGCTGTTTTCACCCCGTATTTATCGCTTTCATGTTGAAGAGAGCCAGCAAGCGAGTCGCCATTCGGACTTTGAAAATCAAAACCATGGTGGGCGGTGTCACCGTAGGTTGCCTCCTCGTGTATTTGTTCTGGGGAGTTTTTCTGCTGCAGTGTGGAGATGTTGAGCAAAAACCAGGACCACCTAAGAACGCTCAGCGACAGAGCACACTGACCAGTGCAGGACGCAGAGCTAGCGTGGACACTGACAGCTCCTCTGCCAGCACGTCCAGAACTTCGTCGTCTGCTGCGGAACCCTCCAACTTGGAACTGATGTCCTTGCTCCAGTCCATGAACTTCAAGTTCGACCAGATGACGGGCGACATCAGGAACATCCGTGACGGCCTCTCTGTCCTACAGGAAGAGATGTGTTCCTTGAGGGAGGAGATCGCGGACTTACGGCGTGAGAACGACGACCTCCGTGGCAGCAATGAAGACTTGAAGAAGAAAGTGCAGGAACTGGAACGAAAGACTGATGACCTTGAGGGACGTTCCAAGAGGAATAACTTAATATTCTATGGACTCTATCGCAGGGAAAAGGAAACTCCATCAGACTCTGAAGGTGTGTTGAGAGACATGATTGTTGATAAGCTGAATTTGACCGGGGACTTCCAGTTTGACCGCGTGCATCGTCTGAATGCAAACCGAACTCTCCTGTGATAGCACGGTGCACTTTTTTCAAAGACAAAGAGCAGATCCTGAAAGCCAAAAATAAGTTGAAAGGTAGTCAAATTTTTATCGTGAGGACTTTTCTTTGCGCGTCAGAGAGGTGAGAAGACAGCTGACTCCCCATTTGAAAAAGGCACGCAGCGAGGGAAAACGTGCAACAATGGCTTTTGACCACCTCCTAATAGACGGTAAGAAGTACGGACTTGGGGAAGGGCAAACTCTTAGAGAAATCGGATAGGGGTATGGCCAGCCCGAGTTGACACCGGTTAAATCACCCAGTTGTGAAAATTATAATCGTGCGACACGGATATACAGAAAACACGGACAGTGACCTTGTACTGCGAAGGGTGCACTGGGTGAACATGTAAAAACCGGTTTTTTTTAGAGGTCAGGGGCTGGGGGGAAGCGAAACGTTTGGTTCTACTTGTAAACATGTTGCTTCTGTATATGATACTGGTTGTATGAATGAATATGATTTACCTTTGTGTATGATGAAAGATGATCTGTTTGACGGAAAAGAGAATGAGCAAATATCTTTATCAAATACTAAGCATTGTTTGTTGATTAATGGTGTTGCTACGGAAAATTGTGATCAGGGGGGCATCGAAAAAGTATTATTGTAATACCTCAGCGAATGACAATAGCTCAAATGCTAAAAAGGGGGCGTCTCAAAATAAAGATACTGCTAGTCATGTACATCGTGATCGTTCCCATTTTGACGAGGGTATAGCCCCCAAAGAGAGACTTTGATATTTTTACAGACGTTGACTGTTTTGGAAACCAACTTGGTAAAAACCTGTCTCTACAGAGAAAAGAAAAATGTACAACTCCAGAGACAATGTCACAGAGTGCCTCTATTAATTTATGTACACATAACAGAGGAGATGATGTATATTCAAATAACAAAACAGATACAAAACATATTTCCTTCTTACACTGGAATATCAATGGTCTTCTTTCCAAACTTACTTGTCGAGATTTCCTTTCGTTTTTGTTTAAATTTGACTTTGTATGTTTGGTTGAGACATTCGTTGAACATGTGCAGTTGTGTGTTTTCACTGGATACACAGTATTCAGCAAACCTGCTATTAAATTTAGTAAGCATGGCAGACATTCAGGGGGAATAATTTGTCTAATAAAAAATGAATTTTTGTCATTTATCCGTGAAATCAAAGTGAACTATTCCAATATAATTGTATTTTTAATCGATAAATGTTTATTTGGTGTTACAGAAGATGTTTTGTATGTATGTGTTCGTGTGTGCACCAGAAGGTTCACCTTACTATGTACACTTTGACATTGACAATGGTATTAGCCCACTGGAAGAATGCATTTTTGATTGCATGCTTCAATATAAAGATGCTTATGTAATGATATCTGGTGATCTGAACAGTAGAACAGCGAGTGTTTCGCCAGATATACTAAATGACAGTGATTATTATGGTGTCGGTGGTGGTAGTCATTCGGGGTCTTCTACCAGAAGATCAGCTGACAATGTGCTTAACAGTTATGGAAAACATTTGTTGAATATGTGTACTGCACTTGGTTTATACATCCTTAATGGTATATGCGATGCAAATTTTGATGGAAGTTATACCTATATATCTGATTCAGGAAATAGTGTCAACGATTTATTTTTTACTATCTAAGGATCTTTTTTTCCCTTCGTTGTCTCTTTCTTGTAAATTGATAGTTTCAGAAGGTTGGAATCTGATCATTTACCTGTTGAGCTACACTTCAATTTTGTTGAGGAAAATGCTAGTTCTGAAAATACTGATGAAAGAGATGAGTTCATAGAAAATATGTGTGGAACTGTGATCTGGAACAGTCATATGTAAGCGCACTTTATTCTGAGGAGGGTTAGCATTGCTAGATCATGCTACTGATCTAATCAGTCATAACTGTACTGATGCCTTAAATGTGTGTTTAATGAGTATATAAAAACCTCTGGAGGCTGTATGAAAAAGAAAATATACTTAAATACAACTGATAAAAACAGCGATTGGTACGATAAGGAATGTAAAGATAGTAAATCAGTTGCAAGAACATTACTCAAAATATGTCGAAATTCCGAAGTACGAGAAGATAGTGATGCCTATTGTAGAGCAAGACGAGAATACAAAAACCTGTTAAAAAGAAAGGAAAAAGAACATAATGAGTCATTAACTGAAAAGCTAGTTGCCTCTGTGCACAATCAGAAAGAGTTCTGGGACAATGTTAAAAAAAATCTCCAATAAAAGAAACCAACCGCATAATAACATAACAACTAATGACTGGTTTAAACACTTCCAAAATTTGCTGGAAAGAGGAGATAATTGTTTAGCACAAAATGATGAAGAGATGTTTGATGATGAAAATGAACAGGATGAAGAACTGAATTCAATGAATCGACCTATATCAAAGGAAGAAGTTTATATTAGCATTACGTAGATTAAAGAATAATAAGGCTGCTGGGCCAGATGGTATAGTTTGGGAAATGTTGAAAGTGTCTGGAAGTCGTGTCATTGAATTTCTTGTGAAATTATTTAATACATTATTTGACAAAGGTATATATCCAGAGACGTGGACAGAGTCTATTGTAATCCCTCTTTTCAAAAAAGGTGATATAAACGACCCAGGTAATTACAGAGGTATCTCAATTTGTGACGCAAGTAGTAAAATCTACAGCACAGTTATTAACAGTAGACTCCAAGAGTATATTGAAGAACATAATCTTACAGGCGAATACAGGCAGGGTTTAAAAGAGGATATTCTACAACTGATCACATGTTTACATTATTAGCTATGGTACAGAAACAGTTTTCCTTTAATCGTAAATTATATGTTGCTTTTGTTGACTTTGAAAAGGCCTTTGATTCCATTGAAAGAAATATATTATGGCCTGTTGTTCTAGTAAAAAATGGAATTAAAGGCAAGCTATTTAGATGTCTTCATAGTATGTACACAAACGTAAAAGCTAGAATTCGGTGTGTGAGCAAAATTGACAGACTATATCAACTGCACTCGTGGGGTAAAACAAGGTGATGTGACTAGCCCTGTGTTGTTTTCATTATTCATAAATGAGTTAGCCTTAGAAGTGATCAGAAAAGGGAGACATGGTGCTACATTTACCCGTGATTATTCTGAATTATTTATTTTATTGTTAGCAGATGACATAGCGTTAATAGCTGAAACTGTTATTGGTCTACAGACACAACTTGATAGTTTGTATAAGGCTGCATCAACACTACATTTGAATGTGAACATGAATAAAACTAATGTAGTTGTATTTTTAGAAAAGGCGGATACTTGGCAGCAAGAGAAAGATGGACTTACAATGGGGCCACACTATCAGTTGTGTGAATATATATAAGTATCTTGAATTTATTTTTCCACAAGACTGAGTTTTTTTCAGTTGCATGCCAGGATTTGGTGAGCAGAGCAAAAAAAAATGCATTGATGTGTATTCTAAAGAAACTGTATAGACTGAAGTGAAATTCTCTTAGTTTTTATTTTTGAAACTTTTTGACACACAAATTCAACCAATGGTTATGTACGGTGCTGAGTTATGGGGTCTAGATAATGCTGCTCTTCATTCTGAAAAAAAATACATTTATTTGCCCTTAAAAAATTTTTAGGGGTTGAAATAAGAACACCAAATGATCTAATATATGGGAAACAAATCGATATCCAATATATATCAACTCAGTAGTTAGATGTGTTCGATTTTGGCTAAAACTTACTCGAATGGATGAGTCAAGACTACCACGCAAAGCCTATAGGATGCTGCTAGATTTAGATTCACGTGACAAAAGAAACTGGGCTTCAAACATCCGCTGTAAACTGTTTACGTTTGGATATGGTTTTTGTTAGGACAAATCAAGGTGTAGAAGAAATAAATGCTTTTCTGTATGATTTTAAGGAAAGATTAATTTCATGTAGATGGCAATGGGATTATCATATTAAGAATAGCGATAGATTTAGTGTATACAGAACATTTTGTACAGTACCTGATGTGAAAATTCATTTGTTGCTAAGTTTAGATAGACATCTGAAAGTTGTAATGACTAAGTTCAGACTCGGGGTAACAGATATTGCTCAGCATTACTACCAATATCGATCTCATAATGAGAATGACTTAATATGCCCACTGTGTAAAAGCAGTAAAGAGGATGAAGTTCATTTTGTCTTATGTTGTCCAGCACTAAAAACTTAAGACAACAATACATTCCTGCAAAGTTTTATAGATTTCCAAACCTGTTTCGACTAGTTTACTTTTGGCATGCAAACGTGAAAGAACAGTTAGAAATCTATCAATTTACCTGTACAAAGCATTTCAGTTGCGTGAAATTGCCATTTCGTAAAATATTGTTCTGACTGTATAATGTGTATAGAAAAGTTTGTGTGAAATGAGTGTTCAATTACTCCCCTTCATTAGGGGCAATGGCCTAAATATGAATTAAACATCTGAATCTGAATCTGAATCTCTCTCTCTCTCTCTCTCTCTCTCTCTCTCTCTCTCTCTCTCTCTCTCTCTCTCTCTATGTATTGTGATATTTCGTGACACGTTGAATACTCTATATAAGCTTTTTCGTGATTGGCGCCCACTCGGCTCGGCCTTTACCCGTTGACACCCAGGACAGAACACCCGTTTCCACAGCTTCAATGACAAAGGAAATAGGAGTGACGTGGAGAAAAGTGGCGGAGGGCGGGGTTGGAATGGGGTAGGGTGCTTGTTGAGTAAATTGCCCACGCCCCTCGAGTATCCCTTGAATCGCTAGACATAATACTACAAGAGTGGTGCGGGCTTCTTCTTCTTCTTCTTCTTCTTCTTCTAGTTGTTCTTCTTTTTGTTAAATGAAAATTTCACAGAAAAAAGGGTTTGTATGGGAGATCGCTAGCTTCAAAAAGTCAGACTTACTGTTTTCACAATGAAAACCGTGACGATCGTCACAAAAAGCAGTCACTGTCACTGTACGAGAATGGTAATCTTGTGACACTTATTCTCACTGGATCTGACGCTGTTAGGACACCACAAAATGAATTTTGATGGGGTAGGAGGGGGTAGAGCTTTGACACTAGTAGGTCTTGAGCAGAGAAAACAGTTGATTATAGCAGTTTTTTCCCGGCATCCGAGATTTGGCGCCTTCACAAAACAGTCCTATAAACGTCTAAAGTCCGCGCAACGATACCAGTGCGCCCGTGAGTCATGGGTATCCGTTTCTCGTTGATCATAAATATCCGTTTTCCTGAGTTATGGCTACCTATTTTCTTGGATCATACATCTGTCTGCACAAGTCATGATCATATGTGTGCACGAGTCACGATTATCTGTTTTCTTGACTTGTGATTAATGCTTTCCTGATGATCATATTAAAAACCGCCATATCAGTCTGAAAAACAATGAAACAATATTGATTATGAATGTATAACCGTAATAACAACTGTTATACTATAATCATCACTATCTTCTGGTAGAAAATAAATGTTTTAACAAATACAACGACTTTTATGGGCTTTTGAGCCTAGTAAAACCTCCATAACTTCACATCGGTGTTTCGTGATGAATGACTTGAATGCTTGTCAACCGAACAGGTTGCGATCGTAACCTACTTTGAGCTTGTACGCGGCAGTTTGGTAATGGCAGCGCCTATAAGGATTTGATTTCAGGTTTTAGCGTAAGATCACAATGTGAATGTAGTTTTCTGGTTTTGATATGGCTTCCAATCCTGATATGACCTCTGACCTCAGCTAGCCAATAACCAACAGGATTTGAAATGGTTGTCTTAATGGCGCTAATTAGGCTGAATAACGCGGTTTCTAGTATGGTGGTATGAAGGGGACGGCGAGTTGGGGTGGCGGAGAAGATGAGGGGTGGGGGAGGGTCAATTAGTTGGGGGGAAGGGAGGGGTAGTTGACTGAGTGAAGATCAGTAAGAATTCTTCACAACGTGTTCAAGATCAAAAACATATAGACGACGTACAGACAAAAGGTAAACATATCGAGTTTAGAAATCTGTGTGTGTGTCTGTGTGTGTGCGTGCGTGTGCGTGTGTGTGTGTATGGACCCATGTATGAGCGAGTGAATGTGTGTGCATGTATGTGCGCACACGCTCGCCCGCGCGCGAGCGTGTGTGTGTGTGTGTGTGTGTGTGTGTGTGTGCGTGCGTGCGTGCGTGCGTGCGTGTGTCCGTGCGTGCGTGCGTCCGTGCGTGCGTGCGTGCGTGCGTGCGTGCGTTCATGCGTGCGTGCGTGCGTGCGCGTGCGTGTGTTTGTGTGTTCACACCAAATAATGACAGCATTTGACCGAGGTATTCCGTTATTTATCATGACGTATCATTGTAAACATCAAGGCAGTGACAACAAGGTACATGAACACTGTTGTAAACACAAGTAATCAGCATCGTTTTCAACATGGTAACAGACAGATAACAAATAAGTAAATCATGAGGTCAATAACTGTGTACTACCGCTTATGTCTCAATTGTCTTTGTGACAAGAAAAATGCAATCTGAATCAACATGATTTCTCCCGACAGTCTTTGCCT
>JADBJO010001024.1:17500-32500 GCA_016801955.1 Conus betulinus
GGCGTGACCGTATGTTCACCGATGACTGGTTTGCGAAACTTCATGTTTCATGGGGGCCGTGTGCATCAAGTAACTTTCGATTTGGATTCTCTGACATTATTGGCTATCCGCATGAGATACAGATTTAGCGATGATCATTCATTGCGATGCTGTTTTCAGCCGGTTGATTGGTTGTCTGGTTGGTGGATTAGATGTTTTTCTTGTCCTGTCCTACATGGCCTTTTGCTTGCAATCAGTTCAACACAACTATCACAACGTCAACCTCGTAACATTCGAATGAATCTGAAGATGTCCTCCAGAAAGAGACTACCATTTTCAACCTGGCGGTGTACATCGATGATCTGTGCAGAGGCTTGTGGTATGACGTCCTCATATATAAGTTCGTGCTCCTTTTACAACATGTCTGCGCTACGAATTTCATATAGCACTGTGTTCAAACGATTGTTAGTTTTTAAATGCCTTGTATTATGTGGGGCTTGGCCTAAAAACTAATGAAACATTCTCTCTCTCTCTCTCTCTCTCTCTCTCTCTCTCTCTCTCACAACACACACACACACACACACACACACACACACACACACACACACACACACGCGCGCGCGCGCGCGCGCACGCAAACGCGCGCTCTCTCTCTCTCTCTCTCACACACACACACACACACACACACACACACACACACACACAACACACACACACACACACACACACACACACACACACATACCACCATCACCGCCGCCGCCGCCGCCGCCACCTCCACCATCACCACCTCCACCGCCGCCACCACCACCACCACCACCACCACCACCGTCACCATCACCACCACCACATCCACCACGAAAACCCACACCCTACCTGCAACATACTCCAATCCACCACATCCTGCCCTCTCTCCGACACTGGGCCGGGCCCTGACGACCTCCGCGCTGGTACAGAGGGTCGAAGGGACTCCCAGGCATCCAGATGCTGGCCACGCACAGGGTCAGGACAGACACCTCGCAGAACAGACCGATGAAGCCCGTGCGGACCACGCCTGTGCGGCGCCGAATGAACGTGTAGCCAAAGGTACTCAGCACGCCGAACACGGCTGATGAACTCATGGTGATTCCAACGGTGGATTCCGACAGGCCTTGGGTCACGATGTACGCTGGTTGTAAGACAGACAAGAAAAGGGGGTGTGTGTGTGTGTGTGTGTGTGTGTGTGTGTGTGTGTGTGTGTGTGTGTGTGTGTGGGGCGGGGGGGGGGGGTGGGGGGTATACAAGAAGAAACATTAATAAAAGAAATCATACGTAATTCTTATTAAGGGAAAAAAATACAAAAAAAAAGTGAAAATGTGAATGGACCCATTCTGAAATAAGATCAACAGAGTCCAAAGGAGAAACGCTTTAAAAATAAGTGTTAAACAAAACAACGAAAAGAAACAGAACCTAAACAGAAAATAAGGAAAGATAGAGAGCTGTGTGGAGTTGTTCATGATGAAGCAGAGAAAAAAAAAAGTGGTGACAGAGAGAGAAGAAAGGAAAAATAGCATTCGTCAAGGGGTGATATAAAAGGCAAGAAACCACCCATGACAGTAAAAAAAAAAAAGAGGAATTCAGAGGACCATTGTCATGTAAAACGAGCACAACCATGATGAGGGACAAAAGGAAACTTAAAACTAAAGCCGTTATGAGTGTGGGGATGAGTAAAGTTACACAGCCTTCATGAGTGTGTCATAGATAAGAAACCGAACCATGATGGAAGTGGGGGGGGGGTGTGTGTGTGTGAAGAAGTCATGTAAAAGAAACAAGACAATGATGGGGGGGGGGGGGGGGGGATCATGGAGCCATCATAGGGGTCACGAAAAAGAAACGGAATAACGGCGGGGAAAAAAGGTTAAATGTACGAATATGACTGAGTCATGTAAAACGAACAGCACCATTAAGAGAGAGAGAGAGAGAAAAAAGAAGACAAGTTAAATGGCCATTATGAAGGGGTCATGAAAAAGGCACAGAACCCCTATGAAGGGGTCATGCAATACTAACAGGATCACGCCAGGCAAAAATAAAAAAGGGAAACTGAATTATGATGGACTGGATCATGAAACTGAAGACATTCAGTGTCAGAAAGAAATAGGAAAATGTTAAATATTAAATGAACCTTCAACGTGACGGAACCATCACAGCACACAAGAAAGAACGTTACAAAGGCAGAACTGTTGACGTTAAGGGCTCACAGAAAAGGGTCATTGAAAAACGTTCATTGTGAAGCACAGCATCACAAATGGACTGGGCTACTAGAAGAAGAAAAAAAAAAAACGAGAGACAGGGAGACTGCCAACCAGCAAGCCAGCCAGCCAGCCAGCCAGCCAGACAGACAGAGATCACAGAAATCGCGGAAACCTTACCCACTGTGATGTTGTCAAAACTCAGCACCGTCAATACAGGCATGCCAGAGACAGACCTGGCAGTGCCACCGTGTAACTCATGTACGTCTTCCCGCCCCTGTACAAAGTCACCAGTTGGTGCAGTACTCCGAGTCGGCTGGCGCGTGCACAGCATGTCTCCTTGTCAACCGGGAGCTCACGCGCTTCTTGGACTTGCTTGTTATGCCCCTTTTCCGTGTGACCGTGTACCTGATGAGAGTACGTTCTTTCGGTTTGGAGATAAATTGGGTCTTCTGTTGTCGCGGAGCAGACGTGTGTGTCAGGTCCTCCGGTCGCTTTTTCGTCGTTATCGATGTGGAAGTCATGGGTTTGAAGAGTCAGGTGAGTGTGATCCGGATTAGCTGCTACTGCACGACTGTTCTCAATGTGATCTCTCCGTTGTCAGCGTTGCCCAGAAGTCCTGACTTCATTTCTGTCGTCTGCTGTTCTCTGTCTTGCTCTGGGCCAATCAGCTCCCTGTCTGTCAGTGAAGAGATCATCCCATAATGATGGTTGTTTTCATTCATTATTTTGTCATTTATTTCATGCATTTAAGAATTCATTTATTCATCTCTGATTCCTCAAACACATTACACCCATTCCACGTAGATACCCGCCTGTCATTTTCACAGTGATGCTTAGTTTTGCATGGAACATGCCGACGCTGATATCTTGCGGCAGGGAAATCCAAGTTTTCACACTAACTAAGCCGAACATTAACACACATGACATGCCATGTGACTCGCACATTGCTTGACCTACGTATCCATTTGGATGCATTTTTCCTCTGCTCGGAGTGTGCTCAATTCATATTAATTCTTTCGGTCAAATGTTGTAGCCTGCAATTTTGTCCACCCCTCCATGCCACCCCTCCCCTCCCCTCCCCCCTCCCCACCCCTTTCCCTGATATCCAAGTGAAGACAAAATAAAATGGTGGAGCTCTGCATGGCTTGGAGATAGAACAATGATCAATTTGTAACAAAATTTGTAACAAGAACATATGTTTGGTATCGAAATCTTGCAGCATCATTCAAAGTGAAATGATTAGCCTATATACAAATTCAGTCATTTGTTTTACCTAACACACAAGAATCTTACGAAAAGCCAACTTTCACATGAAGAAAAAATAAGTCTTGGGACGTATTAATCTGGACAAGCATGCGCGTGCACAAGGCGGGATGGGGAAGGGGGGGGGATGAGGGGTGGAAGGAACAAAGCTGCACATTACAAACGTCAAGATCGAGTGCCTAATTCAGTGGGCATCTGTCAACTCAGTATTCGACGGAAAAGTGTATTCTAAGTGAGTCACGAGTTCATTAGATATATATATATTAGACTTATACCTCGATGCTCAGAAATCGGTGGACATCAATCATGGAGGATTAGAATCTGCCTCCTTGTTTGTTTAAGAAAAAATATGAAATTTCGACCGCTTTCAGTTGTTTGGATCAGCCAAAAGAATGCAATAGACAATATATAAACAAACTCCTCTACAAACGCCGTCTCAATACTAACATACTAACCTAACGCATCACCAATGAATACAAACACGGAATAAACACGAGCGCGCGCGCGCGCGCGCGCGCACACACACACACACACACACACACACACACACACACATACACACACGCACGCACGCATGCATGCACGCACACGCATACACACACACGCACGCACGCACACGAATGCACACACACACACACACACACACACACACACACACACACACACACACACACAGTCATTACAATATACTATGCATGCCGGCATTCAGAATTTCCAAGAGCTAACTGTATTAAGTCGTTGTTCGTAGAGAATCTTAACTGTATTACTTTTGAATTGAATTTCTCGTTACATTGAGTAAGGGGGGGGGGGGGGGGGGGGGGAATGACGTAGTTTGAAATTGTGATGAGATTTTCGTATGTCAATGTCTCAAAAAAAAAAATCTTTCTATCCTACAATAATGTTTGTTTTAATTGGTGCAGAAAATGAATTCTCGTGCTCATCTTTGCTGTGTATTTTTGATATCTTGGACGTCGAAATGGGTTAATATTTTCTGCTGATTAAAATTGTTGGAAACCAACAAAACAAGTCAACTGTTACTCACCGCAGGTCTCAGCATCGCGGCGTTGGCGTTTTACAGACTTGAGGGCCGGCACTATGCGGTACACCTTCCAGGTGAGGAGGAGCTGCACGAATAGGGACGCCAGGATCCAGCCTCCCATGAAAGAATGCCCCCCGGACCAGACCAAGGTGCTGCATCACTTGGCCCATGGCCAGGGGAGACAACACCATGGTGATCAGGTCCAGGCGACGCAGCATGGCAGTCATGGCTGAAGAGAAGTTAGTAAATAGATGAATACCCCACCCTTAATGAATTATATATGCAAATTCTGTAACATAAGAACAAAAAAATGAATTGAGACTCGGGCTAGATGGTTCGTACCCAAGGGGTAGGTCCGCCTCCTGCACAACAAAACACGCACGCACGCACGCACGCACACGCAACACACACACACACACACACACACACACACACACACACACACACACACACACACACACACACACACACACGCACGCACGCACGCACGCACACACGCATGCACGCACGCACGCACGCACGCACACATACTTTCGAAGTGTGAAAATGCTAAATGAAATATGTTGGGGGCGGGGGGGGGGGGGGGGGGGGGGGAGGGTGAAAAAGATGGGGAAGTGTATGAGGAGGCGGGAGTCTGTGTAATGGGCGTGAGTGGAAAAGGAAAATTGAACGAGTGGCAAAGAGCAGTTTAAGCGTATGGGTCAGAGAATATGTAAGCAGAAATTTTGTCAAATCATTCCTTTAAAAACTACTAAGTTGCTGGCTGATTTCGAATCAATGCAGCTCTTCCTGTAGATCGATGCGGCCTTAATGGAAAATCCAGATACTAAGATAAGATTGTTTCACTATGGAACCCACAAGTGATACTTCAGAATAGCTCAGTTGGTAGAGCGCCGGACTCATAATCTTGATGATCCTTAGGTTCCTGGTTCGAATCTCCGCCAGGCTGTTTTTCTTCGGAGTTAGCATTGGTTCTGATTCTATTTCCCATATAGTTCTTCGAATGAGACTATAAACCGAGGTTCCGTGTGTGAACGCACGCATAACATCTTGCACACACGTAAACTCCCATCGCCAAGGTCAGTTTGACTGTTGGTAGGGATGACACGTTACACACAGCATGCACCCTACGTGAGAAATGGAAAGAATAAAGGAAGTAATGAAACTGAGTGAACGATATTGACTGGAAGACTCGGAAAACGACTGACTGAAGCGCCGACAGGCAGCTCTTCAGTCGGCTCTACCCAGGTGGGCAGCCCGTTGCCTACACGAGAGTGGATTGTCAGCGCCTAGAACCTTTGGCAAGGCGCTTTATAAATGCAATGTGGTCATGATTTATTATTATTATGCTAGTATATTATTATTACTATATAATTATGTTTATTATTATCATATATCATTGTTATGTAGTAGCGTTATCATTATTGTTATAGTAGTAGTAGTAGTAGTAGTAGTATAGTAGTAGTAGCAGTAGTAGTAGTAGTATGCGTTATAATTACTATTGTTATCATTATTATATATTATTATATATCATTATCATTATTATTATCGTTATTATCATTAGTGGCGTTGTGTTGTTATCATTATTATCATTGTTGTTCGGATTGAGACTATAGGTTCGTGTTATCATATATTACATCATTCGGAAGAGTAGGCCAGTTTGGCCGTTGGTATGGAGTATACCCTGAGTGAGAAATGGAAAGAATGAAGGAAGTAAGGAAAATGAGTAATCGATATTGAGCGATAAGACTGGATGACACGAAAAAATGAAGCGCCAGCTGGCAGCTCTTCAGTCGGCCAGGTAGGCAGCCCGTGTGTAAACGAGTGTTGGTAAAGCGCTTAGAGCTTGGCGTCTAGCCGAGAATAGGCGCTATATAAGTATTCATTATTATATTACCACTGAAAAAAAGAAAAACTCACACGCCAGGTGGTCGGGGTCGGAGGAGCAGATCTCCACCACCCAGTCTCTCTCCACTACGATGACCCGGGTCTGAGAGGCCAGGTCAGCCAGCACCCCCAGGCAGACGATGCCTGCCCTCATCAGCGGCGCCAGCCAGCTGGTGCTGCTCTGGATCGGCTGCTGGAACAGCAGGTAGACAGCCACGACAGCCGTGCAGCCCAGCGTCAGCAGGTACTGCAGGGCCAGAGACATCTGCGCCGCTGTGCAAAGAAGTCTTCTGGTTGTCAGTGGGGTGCTGGAAGGGTAAGTGTGTGTGTGCGCGCGCGCGCGTGTGTGTGTGTGTGTGTGTGTGTGTGTGTGTGTGTGTGTGTGTGTGTGTGTGTGGTCTGTGTGTGTGTGTGTGTGTGTGTGTTGTGTGTGTGTGTGTGTGTGTGTGTGTGTGTGTGTGTGTGTGTGTGGTGTGTGTGTGTGTGTGTGTGTGGTGTGTGTGTGTGTGTGTGTGTGTGTGTGTGTGTGTGTGTGTGTGTGTGTGTGTGTGTGTGTGTGTGTGTGTGTGCGTGTGTGTGTTCTCCAATTTAGGGTCTTTTGTGACATATGATTTTAGACAAAAAGGGAAGAATGTGAATAAATAATTAAAAAGAAATTTAAGATAGCATGGCAACTACAATAATCAAAGTACCTTAATTGTTAATATAGATAACAAAGATTCAGCATCTAAGCCTTATTATAGATTAGCAAAAATTGGAGTCCGAGTGGATGATAATCCAATATCATATAATAGAAATGAATTATTCAACTTTGGTTAAGAAAGTGTCAGGGCAAGCTGGCAAGTTAGTTGTTAGATGCTAACATTGGAAAAGTATATGCATGTAAGACTTCTCGTCACAAACGCAGTTTATATGTTCAGAAAATTTTGTCGTTAAAGCATTCAGTTTAAATCTATAAATCATAAAGGCCAATGGCCTAACATGAAATAAACAGTGACGAGTTTTTAAATACATTTGTGTGTGTGTGTGTGTGTGCTGTGCGTGCGTGCGTGTGTGTGTGTGTGTGTGTGTGTGTGTGTGTGTGTGCGTGCGCGCGCGCGGTTAAGTGTGTATGTGAGGAGGGGAGGGGGCAAATGGAGTTGGTGACTTATTAGAACGGAATGTTTTATCAACATCACAAAACGTCATATGTTTTAGAACGGAAACTTTTCTCAACTTGACGAACGTAAGATTTTTACTAAACACAAAAACAGTGCATACATACATGCAGCAAACATAGTATCCTGATTTGTTGTTTTCCATGATGTTCATAGGTGCTGATCACTTTATTTTCCGTCAGCTGTTCTACAAAACATACATGTATACCTCAAAATTGAGGGACTCGGAGTCCAGAGACGAAACAATCGAACTAAAGAGAGTTATTAGCCAGTCGCAACATGTTGACTCTTCATATTCTTCAGCATCACATCATACATCAGACAGCTTGTCATGAATCATGTAGCGTATTGTTAGGCGAATGTTGTGTCGGCAATATTGGCGTGTGGCCACCTGACGCTCACTAACAGCCTACCCTTCAGACGCGGGGTGCGGTCCACCCAGTCGCCCACGATGGCGCCGAGAAGAAAACGGCCAGCCCCGTCGCCAGACCGTAGGTGGCTGACAGCTGCATGCTGTCTTCTGCCACGCGGACCAGAAACATGCTGATCGCGAACATCCACATACGCGCCCCCTGTAATGGAGTTTGGCAACACCGAATATATATGTCAGAGCGCGGTGCTTGAAATGATGTCATTACATCGTCATCATCATCATCATCATCATCATCATCATCATCATTATCATCATCATCATCGTCGTCGCCGTCATCGTCGTCGTCATCCTCACCATCCAATCATATCATGCTCTCACGGAAAGAAGGAAAGGGAGGAAAATAAGAACGTAGCGATACAAGTTGTTTTCAGTTGACGACAACAATTTGAACAGAAAACGAAAAGAGAGAGAGAGAGAGAGAGAGAGAGAGAGAGAGAGAGAGAGAGAGTGTGTGTGTGTGTGTGCGTGTGTGTGTGTGTGTGTGTGTGTGTGTGTGTGTGTGTGTGTGTGTGTGTGTGTGTGTGTGTGTGTGTCAGACAGACAGGTAAACTTACAGATAGAGAGACAGACAAACAGACAGACAGAAAAAACACAGAGAGAAGGGAGAAAGAAGGAAAGAGGGGGGAGGGGGGAGGGTTGAAAACATTACAAGCCGCGGTGTTTGTCATGTGAGGACATTGTGGCTGACGCATGATTTATGGACGTACATTACAACTACCATCCACACAACTTTAGATTTACATCCCTTGAGCCCCAACAGTAAACTGATTCGCAGCTCGACGAAAAGAAGCACGAATGATATTCAGATAACATTAAACTCTGATACATTGAGGGAAGTATTACTGTGCACGTTTCTCTCACAGAAATACATGTATATAGATTTGATCTGAAGCATGGTGTGCAGCCTGTGCTTGCCTGTAAATACCCCTTCATGAGAGTGGCAGTGCTTGTTGTGTTCTTTTATGCACTTTTTTTGTAATCCTAACAGATTTTGAAGTAAATAGAACTTGCACACAGGCACCCTCCCCCTCCCTTCCCCTCCCTCCTCTCTCTCTCTCTCTCTCTCTCTCTCTCTCTCTCTCTCTCTCTCTCTCTCTCTCAATCTCTCTATGCATTTCTGCTTTGAGACACTGGATGCTCTAATACTTTAAACATATTGTCAACTGTCAAACTGGTTTTTGCGGCAATGGGGTGGGTGACAACAAAAAACAACAAAACGATTCAGCTTTAACAATCCTCTGTATGCTAAACAGGACACATAGTAGGAGAAGATTCACAAATGCAGACAAAAATCAAAGTTAGAATAACTCAAAACTAACATAAATTCTCTGCCGTACACATTTACATCCAGAAGAAAAACACAAGACTAGAATAATTCAAGTATCCAAAACATGCGAAATGAATACCGTATTTCCTTCTGTGTGAACAACGTTGTCTACAATATCTTTTTTTTTTTTAAAGAAAAATCCTTTATCAGCCTGATGCACCACGCATCTGTAATAAATTTAGCTACAGACTTTAGAATTAGTTCAATTTACCAAGCAGATCCGGCATTTTAGCTATGTTTAGTTTGAAAATTTTACATGGATTCTGATATTATGACACATTCAAAAACTTGACGTCGACATAACCATTTATTTTAGAAGCAGCAGCATACTCACACATTTGACAAGGCAATAGACGCTAATTTGAAATATGCGCCATATATCCAGTGTCGTATATTTTTGGTAGCTTAAATGTGTTTTTACCTGTTTGAAAAACTGTTTTGATTGAATAGAAAACAGTTGTATGTATGCTTGCATTCCTTATTAATGTGCTGCAGATCAGTCGATATTGAAATTCATAAATGAAACTATGTTCGCGCCATACCCCATAGGATACCTATAGGATCCCGCATCTATTCTTTGATACAACTTTTTTTTACACGCTATGCATGATTCATCTGCCTCATTCCATCTGTCTTAGCATCATTATCGTATGC
This sequence comes from Conus betulinus, assembly GCA_016801955.1. Lineage (NCBI taxonomy): Eukaryota > Metazoa > Mollusca > Gastropoda > Neogastropoda > Conidae > Conus > Conus betulinus. Next base: position 27,471 of record JADBJO010001024.1, read on the forward strand.
CTGTCTACAAGAAAAAACGGATTGAGAGAGAGAGAGAGAGAAGTGGGAGAGAGAGAGAGAGAGAGCGAGAGGAGGGATCCGAGACGAGAGAGAGAGAGAGAGAGAGAGAGAGAGAGAGCTTGTTATTGAGGATAATGAATACTCATGTCCTACGTGTTCTTTTGCATCCAGCCCTCCACCATCCTTCTCTCTTACCCTCTCTCAACACATCCACCATCCACCCCACCCTATCACTCCCTTTTTTGAGAGGAGAGATAAAAGGAGGGTGGAGGACTGAAGAGACATGATCTGATTACACGAATACTTGCTTTTTTACGTTTCCTTTTCAGTGAACTTCACAGAGCTCACAGAACCGAAGTCTAAAAGCCTATTACCAAACGACTCACCCAGGAGTACAGAAAATGGCTGCAGTAGACAATAAGGTTGGTCTTGGTCACCCACATCTTCAAGATGTACCTGGTCTCCTTCTCTTGGTGTGTGTGTGTGTCGGTGGTAGAATGGAAAGAACTTGATCAATCAGTGTCCGAAGTGTTCTCAAAGCTGCGGACAAATAAGATGGCGTATCATTTGGTTTGTTATCCTTCTCCCACACCCCCTTCTCTGGCAGTCTCCTCTCAAGATAGCTCTACATCTGCTCTTTCTACTTTTATCCCCCTCCCCAACTCCATCCCCAGCTTCTCCCCCGCCCTATGGCCTAGATCGACAGATTCCATTATTGTTATGGAGAAGTGGCTTGTAATTGTTCTCTATGTTGCCGCCCGCCCTATTCGTCTCTCTCTCTCTCTCTCTCTCTCTCTCTCTCCTCTCTCTCTCTCCTCTCTCCTCTCTCTCTCTCTCTCCTCTCTCTCTCTACCTCTGTGGTGTGTGTGGGGGTGGGGGGGGGTCGGTAAAAAGTAGGGGAGGGGAAAGTGGGGGGTGGGGGAGAGGGTTGGTGACGGACGGTAGAGGGAAGCTGTCTTAGTAATATACATGGAAAATGTACGACAGAAAGAATAATGCCGGCTGAACAAGAAAGGTGATGGGATAAAAGTAGGGGGGGGTTGGGAAGCGGAAAAAAAAAAAGTTGATTGAACAACGCGTGTTGTAAATCATCAGAAAATCTACATTTAGCTGACTAAATACGTTTTCTAAAAGCGTGGAAAATGTGTGGAAAAAGTTGATCTGACCAAAGAACGCATTTCGTTAAACCAGGAAAATGTAAGAGAAAAGAGAGCTGACTACAAATACGTGCATTAAAAGCCATGAGAATGTAGGGGAACAAAGCGGACAAAGCATACATTTCGCAAAATCCTGGCAAATGTAGGTAAAAGCTCAGCTGACCAAACAATACATTTAATGAAAGCTCTCGGAAAATGAAAGAGAAAAAGTACAACTCTTTGAGGAATATTTTAGTAACAGGTACGAAATTCCACGGGGAAGCAGATATATATGGGTGACAGATACGTTAATTAAATATTATGAAAGGAAAAATACAGCTGGCTGAACAATGTATAAGCAAAAGGTGGGTCATTTTGGGAGGAAATAAAACTGAACTGTTTGGAAGGTTACATTACAAAAAAAAACAAGAAATTTCATGGGAAAATAGAACTGGCTGAGTGATAAATTAGAAAAGGGATGAAATTTTAGAGGGAAACTAATAAATTTCAGGGGAAAATAGAACTGTTTGAGTGATAAAGTAGAAAAGGGATGAAATTTCAGGGGGAAACATAACTGAACAATACAATAGCATCAGGTAGAAAAGTTCAGGGAAAATTAGAGTTAGTTAAACAATCTTGTAGCAAAAGGTAGCAAATTCTATGGGAAACAGGAAGAAGGTTGAATAACATATTTGCAAAATAGCGGGAAATTTTAGGGGAAAATAGTGTTGGTTGAACAATACACAAGTAAATGGAAACATTAGGGGGGAATAGAACTGATTGAAAAACAAACATTAGTAAAACGAGAGAAATTTTAGGGAAAATTAGAGCTGGTTGAACAATACACTAGGAGAACGGTAGGATATCTAAGGCAAAAACAGAGCTGATTTTATCACTGCATCAGTGATTTTAGGGGAGAAGACTTGTTTAAAAACAGGGTATTTGGGGAGAAAAATAAAGCTATTTGAATTCGTAAAAGATAGAAAATTTTAGGTTGGAAAAGAGCTAGCTGAACAATACATAAGTAAAAAGTAGGAACATTCGGGGGAAGACAAAGTGGACTGAAAATTACAGCAGCGAAAGGTAGGAAATTTTAAAGCACAATAAAGCTGGTCGAACGACGCATCAGTAAAAGGTAGGAATTTAAAGTGAAAATAGACCTGGCTAAAACCATGCATTAGCAAAAGGTATGATTTTTTAAGTGAAATAGTGTAAGTTTTAGTGATGTTAGTAAACGGCAGGATAAAGTAGCATAAAATGGATCTGACTGGGCAATGTATTTAGTTAATGGGGAAACTAAAACTGGGTGAACGATGGGTATTGTAAACTCTAAGAAAATGTAGGGGAAATCAGAGCTGACCAAAATCTTAAGCAAAAGACAGGGCAAAGAAAGGGAAATTGGCGCTGACCGAACGCACCGGTCGTTTCACAGTTCAGTAATCCTTCGTCGTGTTTATTTTTTAGAATCAATGTCATAGGCATTTTCTATTAGGTCAACATACAGTTCGGCCTATTTTGCTTGGTTGGTTCGTCTGTGGCTTATCATTCAGTTCAGTGTTTTGCGTTTATCTCTTACCAATTCCGTGGTGGTGTTTTTTTTTTTTGTTTGTTTGTATGTTTTATTTTGTTTTGTTTTTTTTTCTATTTCAAATTCTTTGATCTGGAAACAGGCAGAAGATGAGCAATTCTTAAGATGTGGAAAGTGACATTTCTGGTTCCTGGATGGTGCGACAGGCTGCTCAGTTACGATGAGTCTGCTCACTCAATCGCATTCGTCATCCAATGAAGGTCATTTCCCCTGCAGACTGGGACATTACTGGTGTCAGAAAACTTAGTCTGACATGCTGCTTCTTACATGCGCATGTCCTCAATCTCGGACTGGTCCAGAAGTCTACCCGACCAGTGGGGGCACTGCAATGATGAATGCTGTACCTCTGACCTTTGTAGGCAAGTGCTTTGATCGCAGCAAAGATCTTTCCTGTCCACTCAGCAGTGACCTATGTCCATCTGTTTCTTTGTGCACCCTGTCACCTCTTCCCCTGCAACCGACCTTGAATGATGTCAGAGAGTCCAATAGATCTTACCACGTGTCTGTGCCATATGAGCGTTATAGTTCTCACTGCGGCCAACAGGTCTCAATAATTGACCAATCTTGTCTAATTGTTCTGCAGACTTTGTCGTTTATGACATGTTCAGTTTAGGAGATGCCGAGAGCTCTACTGAAGCATTTACCTAGCTTCACTTCTCGAATCTTTCTTCGCAGTGTTGTGGTCATACTCGCTGATGAATATTCATAGAGAACGATGCACAGAACAGTTGCTCGCAAAAGCTTAAGCTTAGGTCTGAGAATGCCGTTCTTGTCTTCCCAGATTAGTTTTAAAATTTCACCACCACTGCCGCTGTCTGTGCTAGGATTTCAGTCTGTGACTCGTCTCGACGGATGATCTTGATATTTGAAACCGTTTCACAATTTCTGATTCTCGTCCACTGATTTATCTTAGTCCCAGAGGGCTTTGTGCTGTTTGTCATTGGCTTTGCTGCTCTGATTTCCATGCATTATCCGGCACGATGCGTTCCATCTACATCCATTTTGCGCCCAATTTGAGGAGATAAAGTGACCGTCTGTTCGTTCTTCTTTTTCATTGTCTTGAATGTTGTCTATCTCATCCCTACAAAAAAAATATCAAAGATTGTCTTGAATATTGTTTTATTTTGCCTGAAGAAGACGCAAAAAGTCGAACCGCGTCATGTTTGTCTTGTAATTTGTTCGCTTCTTCCATGAGTCTGTTTCCATTTCCGCCTGCAGTCGTCTCTCACTTTGAAACTAAGGTGTTTCATCAGGTTGAAGAGTTCCACTTCACTTCCTGCCAGTCTGTCGATGTCACTGACGAGTTGATGGCTGTCGTGGTTTATCTACCGATGCTTACTGTGCCAGTGTATTCTTCCTGCAGGCCTGGTTATCTGCCGTTTATACATTTCCACAGGACGCTAAACAATGTGGTTGAGAACAGACTACCCGACGGACTCAAAATCATGTATGATAAGGAATGGGCTTCATTAAATTATTCCACCTGACGGCTAAGCTGTAGTGCACGAAGATCAACAAACGTTGGCCACTTACCTCAAATTCAGCTCTGTGTTCTGTGTGCACTCTCTAGGTCCCCCGCAAAATGCACTCTCATGTTTGAGCGCATTTCATACGATGAGATGATTGCAATACATGGCCGTTTTTACCCGCAAGCCACACTCCATCTTTGTAGGAAAGGCCCGTCTAAAAACCTCGTTTCTGTTTTCAGCAGACTGGATTTGTTGCGCTTAGCAGTGTACCAGTGTTGACTGCGAGACCATTCATGACAGTGCATGAGAGTGTAATAGGGCTCGCGCTCCCTGCTTGTTATGAACACTGACATGAAAGGTCGAGGCCTAGTTCTCTCTTCCAACACGCAGGATCATGCGCAAGCACGGTGATTACTGTGCATGAGTATCGTGTAATGCTTCAATGTATTTCGCAGCGTGTCACCTTTCTGGGTCGTCTTACCAGTGTGTGTGACAGTGAGACCTCCCACAACAGTCCACGGCATGCACGGGGGATGTCAATACTCTATGCCGTGTTCCCACAGTGCGGGCCCGCCGTGGGGGTGTCCGTGTCCTAAATTCTCCGAAAGTGTTCTTTCATCGGGTCGGGCCGCGCTAAAACCTTCTTCACAGTGCAAATAGACACAGCGTCAGTACAGAGACAGCTTGAAATCAGCAGTAAACTTTGTCTTCGGTTCTGACTGCCGTCATGCAAACATACTGAAAGATCCCGTACATACTTACCCCTATATAAGCACAAAATGACCTGTTCATCCAGAGGAGAAAGGATATGCAGTCTTACCCAATTCACTGCCCGAA
>JADBJO010001024.1:42500-87500 GCA_016801955.1 Conus betulinus
TGTGTGTGTGTGTAAACTCATGTGCAAACACATGTGTGCTAGTAAGCGCACATGCGTGCATGTATGTTTGGTGTGTGTGCGTGTGTGTTTGTGTGTGTGCGCGCGCGCACATGTGTGTGTACACATTCAGTGTATTGTTTTCATTAATATGCCTTGCCAGTGTTCTTTGGTTATTGTTTAGGTTTTCTTTCACATTAAACGACAGTTCAATACTTAAATGACCCAAACAAAAAAAAAGAAAGTAAAAAGACAAGAGACTGGGTTTCAGACATTGAATGAGAATTCTTTATTGACATTAGCACTGTACAACTACAGAACACAATATCTAGAAATTCCTGTACACTCACAAGCACAAGCACCTTCTTTCATCACCTAGCCCGTTTTTCTTACTCTAGTATGTACCCATATAGTATCAGCCATACGTTCAACCATTATGAATTCATTCCTTCATTTCTGAGGTACACAAAAACCTGCATACATGTCATGTATCTCTCTCTCTCTCTCTCTCTCTCTCTCTCTCTCTCTCTCTCTCTCTCTCTCTCTCTCTCTCTCTCTCCTTCCCTCTCTCTCTCATATTCCAACACACACACACACACACACACACACACACACACACGCGCGCGCGCGCGCGCGCGCGCGCGCACGCACGCACGCACGCACACACACACAAAGCAGAAAAAAGTATCTACAATGTCCCATATTCTGGCTTTAATTGCCTTCAAAAGGGGGTACAGCCTGTGAAAGTAAAAACGCTCACACCCTCCACTCTCAGTCCTTGAGCATGATTCACAAATTGATGTAGTTCACTAAAGGCACATTATATATATATAAGATATAAAACATTGTGTATAAACTTGAACGCATCACAGGGGAGCACTAAGCTGCGAAGGAAGGGAGGGGGAAGGGTGGGGCGAAGGGGACAACACGGCAACAGCAGGTAAGCAGTCATATTCGCATTTACCCGCACACACCACCACATTGAAATATGCAACGTGTGAGTGAGAGAGAGAGAGAGAGAGAGAGAGAGAGAGAGAGAGAGAGAGAGAGAGAGAGAGAGAGGATTTCATGTTTGGAATAATTGGGAAAAAATTCAACAAAGTGCCTGTTGCATTGGAATGCAGTGAAAGAGACGATGCACAAGAAACACCAGTAACCTGTTCCTTTTTTTGTAATAAGCGAACATCAATGCGCACGTGCTCACATAAACTTAAATTCACGAGCGCGTGCGTAGGCACACACACACGTACACACATAAACAGGTGGGCGATAATCAGATTATTCAGTTCATTAAGGGCAGGGCTGAGGGGGAGGGGGTGGGGAGAAGGGAAAGGGAGGAAGAGAGGGAGAGAGGGGGGGGGGGGGGGCTGACAGACGGGTAGACAGACAGTGACAGAGACACAGGGATGGGCAGGACAAAAATAAGAGAGGGAAGGGTGGGGGGGTGGGGGGGGGGGGGGGGGGGGGTCCAAGCTAGATAATTAGAGCTGGGGGAAGTTTGAGGGGAAGGAATGATGGGAAGCTGAAATGGTGACAGGGGGGGGGGGGGGGGGAGAAAGAGAGAGAAGAGCTGGAGTGGAATAGAGGGTGGGAGCAATTGGGAGGAGGGGGGGGGGGGTCAGAGGAGAATAGGGAAGGGAATGGGGGGAGTAGGGAACGTTAGGTGGGAGAAGAGAAGAGGCGGGAGGAAGGAGTAGGGAGAGAATGTAGAGATCGATGGGGAAATTAAGGGTAGGAATGGGGAGGAGAAGAAGGGTAGGGAAGGAAACGGACATGGTAATAGAAATGATACTTCCTGAGTAACTTCCAGCATCGTACATCACTCACTCCCCTCCCACCATCTCGTAGAATACATCGCTATTATGCATACAGGTGTACATTGTATGCACAAATATATATATATATATATATATATATATATATATATATATATATAGCACACACATACATGTGACGAGAGTTGGGGGTGGGTCGGTGTGTCCTCTAAGGGAAGGACTTGAAAATATTTTCTCTATGAGAAAGTACGTTAAAATTTCACCTCCACCCCTCTCTCTTACTAGTGAATGAAGGAGCAACTTTCCGGTACTAGTCATCGAAAGAAATGTTTGCTTTTCTCGCACTGTTAAAATACTCAATAGTGGCTGAGGGATAAATTTTCTTAGGCTTGTACTTTTAACAGTACTTGTAGCTCCAAGAGACAGAATTAGAAAGAAATTCAAACATTCAATTCAGATTGAACAACAAAGAACTGACACAAGTTAATTGCACTTTTACACATCAACTTTACTTGTTTACACAAGGGTAAATAGTTAAAGTTAGCTCACATTAGACATGCCAATTTCTAAAAGCTGATTTTTGGTTTTCACTGTTTCATCATTAAGTGAGGGAAAGTTCTGGATGAGTTGAGTTTGAGTCCATTTGGAATATATCAGCACTTATCTGATATCAGAGAGGATAGTTTGATCTCTCTTGTGGCTGGTGGCTGATCCTGTTGTGCTGGGCTGTGCTGTTTAGTCGCCACCAGACTTGCCCGGGTAGCCAGGATCCCAGGTTTATTTCTGGGACTATGGTGATACTTCGACTCAGAGTTTCAAATCAGAAGGAGATAATGATGTCCTCTCTCTTGATTACCCCTCTGGTCTTTCTTCATACACTGTTTTGATCTACAGTTGGTCTTGAGGAATCTGTGAGTGTGAGAGACTACGTGTTTCTTATTTATCTGCTAACAGTCGAGTCAGGTTTCTGATCTGACTGACATGGTGTCACTAAAGATACTGAAAGGGAAGGGGGGGGGGGGGGGGGGATTTTGGTATCCGCCACCCCTTACCGTGGATTGGACCAGTTTCGAACATTTCAAACTACATGTGTGTTGCCGTGTCTAAATCAACGTATGATAATTCGCAAACGCATCGGAAGAACGAATGCTAGGTGAATGTCAGCAAGCCGCGCACACAACCTAGTGCCTTTGTGTCACCACGAGAGAGAGTCTGAGCAGAGAGAGAGAGAGAGAGAGAGAGAGAGAGAGAGAGAGAGACAGTGACACAGAGAGAGTTCCAAAGTGCGGTATTCCGAAGTTGTAACATATGGTGTTAAGCAGGGCGGCCCACCTTTCACTACCAGGGTTGGAGAGTGAGGTTGAGATGGGGTTTGAGGGGGGGGGGGGGGGGGGGGCAGGTGAGAGAGAGGGCGAGGGCGACTTAGTTACGACATGACATAAACTTTCCCGTTGTTCTGAGAGAAAAGGGGGAGGGGGGGGGGGGGGAGGGAGGGGAGGAAGATGGGTAACATTGTTACCAAGAGACGTAAATTTTTCCCTGTGTCATTTCGCCACATCACGGAGTGAGGTGGGGGGGGGGGGGGGGGGGGGGGGGGTGAGAGTGGAGAGTTGGCATAGATTTGAATAAATTTGAAGTCTGTACAAGCCACCAATGCAAAGTGGTTAGCGTCGCAGACTCCTTGCTGGGAGGTCGTTAGTTCGATTCCTATCAGAGTCATGTGGGATTTTTCTGCTCCGACTGGCTCCTACCCAGAGTTGAGTTTGCTACAGACCCAGCTGAGAAGACTCGGACCACACAGTCGAGTTTCATCCACTTACTGGATGCATCTCTGAGAGTGTTGCTCAAATCTCCTGACCAACACTGCAGGTATTTGTATCCCTCGGGCCTGGTTAACGCTGGGATATATTATGAAAAGAAGCATAGAGTACAACCCTGTCATGTAGTCTCAGACCGGAATGGAAATCCATAGCTTCATCTTAATCATCCTCATTCTCATCGATCAGCATTTAAAAAAGTCTCAAATTCTGTGCCTTTTCATGCCCTGCCCTCTTTGTGACCTCAGTTTCAATGTCCTCTCCACGTCCATTGCCTTGATTTGGTTCCGTCAGGGTTACCAGTATCGAAGAGCCCAAGGGAGTTCTTGTTGGATGGAGGTGGTGGCATCCTCCGGAGGGATAGCTCACTCACGTGGGCTCCGCGACTAAGCAGTTATTGTTGTCAGTAGGGGTTTAGTAGGTGGTGTCCTACGTATGTTGGATCAGAACCGGTGCCACTGAACACCACCAAAGTGACTCGGCAGCAGTGCAGTGTCTCCTCCAGTGGGTTGCCTCTTGACAACTTGACATTGACTACTCCCTGTGGATTACTGGTGCTGGGGCTGCAGCATGACTGGCCGGACTGTGGTGGTGGATGGGTGTCAGAATGAGTGGCGTGGGTGCAATGCCACTGAGGTGGCACAGAAGATGGGACAGCAAAATAAAAAAAATGAAATCTGTACTGCCATTTGTGAGACAGAAGGGATATAGAGAAAGGGGGGAGGGTGGGATGGCGTGTGTGTGTGTATGTTTACAATTTGTACAGGAGGGGTGGTGTTTTAGGACTGATCGGGTTGAGTTGTCAAGTGACTCGTCACAATACGTATATGCGCATGCGCGCGCACATACACAAACACACACATGCACACACACACGTACGCACGCACGCGCCCGCACGCACGTACGAGCACACACACACACACACACACACACACACACACACACACACACACACACACACACACACACACACACACACATGCATAATAGATGGATAGAGACAGATATACATATGTATATACATACAGAGAGACAGAGGGAGGGAGGGAGGGAGAGAGGAGAGGGAGAGAGAGAGAGAGAGAGAGAGAGAGAGAGAGAGAGAGAGAGTGACTTCTGTTCAGTGTGTAATCGTCAATTTATGTTTCTGTGCGCTTTTGTTACTGTACGTCTTGTGCATGTATAGACAGACAGATAGACAGACTGACAGACTGACAGACAGACAGACAGACAGATCGGGAAAGAGACTTCTGTTCAGAGTGTGTAAGCGTCAGCGTATGCTTTTGTGCGCATTTGTTACTGTACGTCTTGTGTATGCATATATGTACACATCTGTCCATGTGCATAAGTGTTAGTGTAAAAAAAAAAAAAAAAAAAAAAAAAAAAAACCCGAAGAATTCGTCTTAATCTTTCTAAGCCTGGCAAGAATTAAATGTAGAACATATGCTTCACATGATCGATATGAACGGATAACTGAAGCTTGTATGATTTTGGCTCCTGTCAACCAGCTGTGCACACACTACCTCCATAATGTGGTGTGTGTACTGACTCCAGGCGACCACCAGTGGCGTGCTCACTGACTGCACACAACCTCCGAAATGTGTGGTGTTCACTGACTCCTGTCAACCACCATAGTGTGGTGTTCACTGACTCCTGTCAACCACCATTGTGTGGTGTTGTTCACCGACTCCTGTCAACCTCCATAGTGTGGTGTTCACTGACTCCTGTCAACCACCACAGTGTGGTGTTCACTGACTCCTGTCAACCACCATAGTGTGGTGTTCACTGAGTCTCGTCAACCACCATAGTGTGGTGTTCACTGACTTCTGTCAACCATCATAGTGTGGTGTTCACTGACTCCTGTCAACCCCCATAGTGTGGTGTTCACTGGCTCCTGTCAACCATCATAGTGTGGTGTTCACTGACTCCTGTCAATCCCCATAGTGTGGTATTCACTGACTCCTGTCAACAACCATAGTGTGTGGTGTTCACTGACTCCTGTCAACCATAGTGTGGCATTCACTGACTCCTGTCAACCACCATAGTGTGGGGTTCACTGATTCCTGTCAACCACCATAGTGTGGTGTTCACTGACTCCTGTCAACCATAGTGTGGTGTTCACTGACTCCTGTCAACCACCATAGTGTGGGGTTCACTGTTCACTGACTCCTGTCAACCATAGTGTTGTATTCACTGACTCCTGTCAACCACCACAGTGTGATGTTTACTGACTCCTGTCAACCACCATAGTGTGGTGTTCACTGACTCCTGTCAACCATAGTGTGTGTTCACTGACTCCTGTCACTGACCACCATAGTGTGGTGTTCACTGACTCCTGTCAACCACCATTAGTGTGGTGTTCACTGACTCCTGTCAACCATAGTGTGGTGTGGTCCTTCACCGACTCCTGTCAACCAACCATAGTGTGGTGTTCACTGACTCCTGTCAACCACAGTATGTGTGGTGTTCACTGACTTCAGTCAACCACCATAGTGTGGTGTTCACTGACTCCTGTCAACAGCCATAGTGTGGTGTTCACTGACTCCTGTCACAACCATAGTGTGGGGTTCACTGACTCCTGTCAACACCATCAGTGTGGTATTCACTGACTCCTGTCAAATCATAGTGTGGTGTTCACTGACTCCTGTCAATCATGGTGTGGTGTTCACTGACTCCTGTCAATCATAGTGTGGTGTTCACTGACTCCTGTCACCACCTCAGTGTGGTGTTCACTGACTCCTGTCAATCATAGTAGTGGTGTTCACTGACTCCTGTCAATCATAGTGTGGTGTGTTCACTGACTCCTGTCAATCATAGTGTGGTGTTCACTGACTTATGTCAACCTTTGTGTGGTGTTCACTGGCTCCTGTCAAACACCATGGTGTGGTGTTCACTGACTCCTGTCAACCTTTGTGTGGTGTTCACTGGCTCCTCTCAAACACCATAGTGTGGTGTTCACTGACTCCTGTCAACCACCATGGTGTGAGGTTCACTGACTCTCGTCAACCACCATAGTGTGGTGTTCGCTGACTCCAGCTGTCAACCATAGCCTATAGTTCAGCCTTTCCTGTCAACTCTTTTGGGGTTTTGGTCACGGGCACATCACCTGTGCCCTGCACGTTAGTAGTTGACTCGTTGTCTCCTTCATTGATCTCTTCACAGTTGTTGATCTTAGACTTTCATTAAAATTGAACTGGAACCCCTTATTCTGTGAACACAACATCAATAACAGCGCTGCTTTACAATCTGTGTGTGTGTGTGTGTGTGTGTGTGTGTGTGTGTGTGTGTGTGTGTGTGTGTGTGTGTGTGTGTGTGTACACGCGCACGCACGCGCTCTCTCGTTTGTGTGTGAGTGTATGTACGCGTGTCCGCGCGTGTTTGTGTATTCAACACAACTTTATTGAAGTTATACAGGCCGACCAAAGGTCGTTGGGAGGTGAGGAATACATATACATACATAGATAAATACGTACAGTATGGAGAGAGAGAGAGAGAGAGAGAGAGAGAGAGAGAGAGAGAGAGAGAGAGAGAGAGACTGACAGACAAACTGACAGACAGACAGACAGACAGAGACAGAGAGAGACACAGAGATACACACACACACACACACACACACACACACACACACACACACACACACACACACACACACACACACACACACACACAAGAGAGAGAGAGAGAGAGAGACACACACACACACACACACACAGAGTCAGACACAAAGAGAGAGAGGGAGAGAGAGAGAGGTACACAGTGGGACGTGAAGGGAGGGTGAAAGAGTGGTAGGACAGGTTCGAGTTGTCAGTAACAACCATGCTCTGGATATGGTTGGCATTTTGCTGACAGCTGTCTCTCTCCCACCCCCATCTCCATATCACCCTCTTCTGGTCCCACCCTTTCCTGCCTCCCCGTGGAACTACTGTCCCTCCAAGGGGAACAGGTACAACACCTCGTCGTTGTATTTGCCGCTTTTGTCGCCATTGCTCTCTCTCTCTCTCTCTCTCTCTCTCTCTCTCTCTCTCTCTCTCTCTCTCTCTCTCTCTCAAATTATCATGCACAGACAGAAAGGTGGGACACACACACACACACACAGAGACACACACACACACACACACACACACACACACACACACACACACACACACACACACACACACACACACACACACACACACACACACACACACACACACACACACATACACACCTACCCCATCCCCAGTCCACTCACATATGCAGTGTGTGTGTGTGTGTGTGTGTGTGTGTGTGTGTGTGTGTGTGTGTGTCCCACCCTCTCTTTCACTCTTTCGTTCCGTCTCACCTTTACCCCCTCCTCTGCCCCCATAGTAGTTTTCCAATCAGTTCTATTTCAACAGAAAATGATGTGGGATGGGGAGGGAAACGAAAAGCTAAGCTGTACCCCCTTCACCTCCTCCTCCCACTTTCCCTCTCCCCTCCATTAACATTCCTCCCTACTTCAATATTGTTACCTTACCAAATGAAGCCCCCCCCCCCCCCTTCCCCCCACTCTTCAGCTCAAAAGACGGACAGATTTTCAGACAAAAGATGGAAGACTGACAAACAGTCATGTAAACTGACAAATCCAACACAGAAGACAAATTCTGTCTGACTTTGCCTACGAAACTTTGTCTTGGCACCTATCTCCTTGACTTTGCCGTTGAAACCTTTTCTTTGCACCTGTCTCTTTGACTTTATCTTTGGAACTTTGTCTGTGGACCTATCTCTTTGACTTTGACTTTAAACCTTGTTTTTGCACCTGTCTCTTTGCCTATAACACTATCCCTTTGACTTTGGTCTTCAAACTATCCATTTTACCTTACTATTGATCCTATCCTTTTGATCTCATCTTGGCCTTTATCCTTTGACCTCGCCTTTGGACCCATTCTCGTATCTCTACTTTTGAACTTCCTTTTTGATGAATTAATTCGACTCTGACTTGGAACCTATTCTTTTGATTTGGCCTTTGCACCTATTCCTTATTTTGTCTTTGGACCTATACTTTTGAGTTTGCCTTCAGACCTATCCCTCTGATCTTGCCTTGGAACCTTTTTTTATTTTTGCCCTTGAATTGATCTGTTTGACCTTGCCTTTGGTCCTATCGTTTTGCCCTTTCCTTAGCGCCTATCCTTTTGACCTTGTCTTTTGAACCTGTCCTTTTCACTATGGCTTTGGACATGCCATTTGAAATATTTTGGACTTTGCCTAGGACACATCTCATTGACCCTATCATCAGACACGACCTTTCGGCCTTGTCTGTGGACCTGACCATATGCCTTCGGACATGTTCTCTTGACCGTGACATCCGTAGAAGTATCTCATCAATTCTTAAGAACTGTCCAGTGAATATCAAAGCAAATTTGAATGGAAGAGAAATGACAGAAAGAGAGGAGAGAAACACTGATAGACAAGCAGAAACAGAAATATTGACTGGGTTCTTTGCACATAACAGGTTGGGTAATACTGCCCCACCCTCGCAGTATTCCCTATCAAATCTCCACTTGGGCGGGTATACTGTAAGCCTGGTTTGTTCTGAAGAACCTCCGATCTTATGAAACGGGTCACAAATCTTCCCCTGGGAGAACTTCGAATGGGGAACCTATGTCCTAATGTTACACAAAGCAAGTTTATTATTCAAAACATGCAGATTTTTTACTTAGCGTGTAATCCGTCCCCAGCTGGTTCATTCTGCTATCGTAAGCCTCACGAGCCGGTCGCAAGTGAAATTCTCTCGGTCCTCTGAATTGAGCGCATCCCTGGAAAGAGATCGTCATCCGCCATGAGAACCAGCAGCCAACTCCTGTTTCTCTGCGTCTCTATGGGACTGGTGTTTGCGCTTCTGGGACATCCCGTGAGTGAATTAGTCATTGTTGCTCTGGGGTTAAGGTACATGGTTCCTCCTTTTGGCACAGTACATTTTATAATACCACATTACTTGATTACAAAATTCTGTCAAATAACTTTATTTATATTACATTTTATTTTTACATGGGATGTGTTCAATATCAAGTCACTGTATACAACAGACTTGACCAAGGGGGGTATTATATCAACTGGCATGAACAAGGTATATGAACCCGCCACGTTGGCATTGCATTGATGTATCATGCTGGTATTTTTTTCACACAGCATCATTGACGCGCTTTTTACATCTACCATATGTTGCTTCCTTCCTTTAGCTAACTTGACCAAAGGGGCTGTTACATCAACTGGCATGAAATAGGCATATGAACTCGCCACGCTGGCATTGCCTTGAAGTATCATACTTTTTTTTTTTTTTTTTTTACAAACATTGGCATGCTTTTCCAGCTAACTTGACCAAGGGGGCTATTACATTAAATGGAATGGACTCAGTAGATGAACCCGCACATTGGCATCGCCTTGTATCATACTGATTTTTTTTTTTTTTTTTTTTTTTTTTTTTTTTTTTGCACACAGCATCACTGACGTGCTTTTTACGTCTACCATGTGTTATTTCCTTGCGGAACCCGCCACGTTGGCATCGCCTTGTATCATACTGATTTTTTTTTTTTTTTTTTTTTTTTTTCATTTTTTTTTGCACACAGCATCACTGACGCGCTTTTTTACGTCTACCATATGTTATTTCCTTGCTTAGAAAATATTTGAAGTATCATGTCTTTAGTCGAGTTCTTAGGAGCATCAGTGAGGTACTTTTTATCGTATTTATGATTTCCGCTAATGACTTTTTAGAACATCATCGCATTGTTACTTCGCATAGCAAAGCAATGACATCACAGTTGTTTACTCTTGCTCCACCCCGCTTCTCCAAAACATACCTAGCTACCATTTTTCTTTTTCAAATCTTATAGCAGCTCTGATGTGCATTTTCACACGTCAGATTATAAGAACACAAAATTCGTTGAACTAACCTTTTAAATAATGTTAATTTTTATTAAGATGTGTTATGTCTCAAGTCGCTGTATGTAGCTGAGAGGACTAAGGGGGCTATTGTATCAACTGGCATGAACTAGGTATATGTACTTGCCCTGGCGCGCTTTTTACATCTATCACATGTTACTTTCTTGCTTTAGCTAACTTGACCGGGGGGGGGGGGGGGGGGGGGGGGGGGGGGGGGGGGGGGGGGGGGGGGGGGGGGGGCTATGATATCAAATGGCATGGAATAAGTACATGAACTCGCCACGTTGGCATTGCCTGATGTCGCATACTGATATTGCCTTTTACACAGCATCATTAACTCGTTTTTTTTTTTTTTTTACATCTACCATATGTTGCTTCCTTGTTTTGGCTAACTTGACAGCGGGAGAGGGGGGCCGGAGCGGAAGGGGGGGGGGGGGGGCTATTATATATCAACTGGCGTGGAACAGGTACATGAACTCGCCACGTCGGCATTGCCTTGATGTCGCACACTGATATTTTCTTTCGCACAGCATCATTAACGCTTCTTTTACATCTACCATATGTTGCCTCCTTGCTTTATCTAACTTGACAAAAAAGGGATGGGGGACTATTATATCAACTGGCATGGAATAAGTATCTGAACTCGCCACGTTGGCATTGTCTTCCTGTCGCACACTGATGTTTTCTTTCACACAGCATCATTAACGCCTTTTTTACATCTACCATATGTTGCTTCCTTGCTTCAGCTAACTTGACCAAAGGGGCTGTTATATCAACTGGCATGGGATAGGTATCGGAACTCGCCACGTTGGCATTGCCTTGATATATTATACTGATTTTTTTTCTCACACAGCATCATTGACGCGCTCTTTGCATCTGTCATGTGTTACTTACTTGCTTTGGCTAACTTCACCGCGGGAGGAGGGAGGGGGTGGGGGGGGGGGGGTGGGTGGGGGGGAGCTATTATATCAACTGGCATGGAAAAGGTATATGAAATCTCCACGTCGGCATTGCCTTGATGTCTCTCACTTTTTTTAAACAATCATTGGCGCGCTTTTTGCATCTACCATATGTTGAAGTTACGTCCTTGCTTAAACATATTTGAAGTATTATGCCTTTAATGAAGTTCTCAGGAGCATCTCCGAGGTACTTTTTAACGTATACATGATGTCCGCTAACGACTTTTAGAATATCATCACATTGTTACTTGGCATAGTAAAGCAATGACATCACTATTCTCTACTGCTACTCCACTCTGTTTATCCAAAACCCACCTAACCACCATTTTTTTCTCAGCTTTACAGCAGCTCTGATGTACATTTTCAAATAACTGATTACATGAATACAAAGTTCTGTAAAATAATTTTCTTTTAAAAAAAAAAAACGGTTTATTCTCATATGGATGTGTTACGTCTCAAGTCACTGTGTATAGCTAAAAGGACCAAGGGGGGGCTGTAATATCTACTGGCATGAACTAGGTATATGAACTCGCCGCGTTGGCATTGTCTTTGTGTATCATACTGATTTTTTTTTTTCACACGGCATCATTGGCTCGCTTTTTGCGTCTACCATATGTTACTTGCTTGCTTGAAAACATACTTAAGTATCATGTCTTTAGATAATTTCTCAACGGCATCTCTGAAGTACCTTTTTAACATACATGTATGTCCGCTAATGACTGTTACAACACCCTCACTTAAACACCCTGTTCTTCTTTTTTTTTATTCTTTCCGACACATCTTTAGAACAGATTTAACCAATTTCGTGTGGTACAAACATTGTAGAGAAGCCTGCAAGCACATTTGAAGTATCATCTTACTTCAATACAATAATACACAACCGTATTTTTTGTATATGCTAGATTTTCCACCATCTCATCTCATTCTCCATTGACCTTGCCTCCATCCCCCGCATCCCTCTTTAACCTCACTCCTCCCCCCACTTCTCCCCGAACCAGAACAGCTGTCACGCTGTCACGCCAAAAGGGTGGATCTTACAGGAATGCACACCCCATCAACAGCAGGAGAAGAGTGAACACCATCCAAGACTTTTGTCACACTCACATTCAGGGCAGATAGAAACCGGAGATTAAAGGCAGGAGGACAGGTGGAAACGGAATTAGAAGGAAGGAATAGAGATGGAAACGGAATTTGAAGGCAGGAAGACAGATGGAAAATCGAGTATAGAGACAAATAGGAAAGAGTTTAAAAAGTAGGGAGGGAGGTGAAAATGGGGCAGATGGAAAAAGGACTTTGAAGGTAAAGAGACGGAGCGAAATGGAGTCCAAAGGTACAAAACAGATGGAAACAGAGTTTGTAGGTAAAGAGTCAGTTGGACATAGAGTTTAAAGGTAAAGAGACAGATGCAAATTGAGTTTAGAAGTAAAGGGACAGGTGGAATTTGGGTTTAAAGGTGGGAATGCATAAGGAGATGAAGCTGAAAGACAGGAAGACAGATGGAAATAGAGATTAAAGGCAGGAAGACATTTGGAAGCGGAGTTTAAAGTTGAAAAAGAGGTATGTAGGTGAAAAGAATCATTCTATGAATGGAGGGGTCAAAGGATAAAAAAGGAATGCCACAGGTACCCACACGGTCCACCATGCCAACACCACAGGACGACAAATATTGCTTACGCATCGTTAAATGAGATAAACGCAGAACTTTCTACAAGCAGCGCATGTCACCGCACGCCACTTTCTTGCCATCAAAGTAAAACCTTGATATTAAGAAAAAAAACAAAAAAACAGCAGTTGACAAAAATAATGAGTTTCGCTTGTATGTCAGTCACACAAGGCAAATCCAATCCTCCATCTCCCGAATGACGTCTAGCTTAACCATTCGGGCAAGAACAACGCGCGGATAATACACTCCGCAGCACAATGAAATGGTTCTTACATGTATGAGCAGTGGCTGAAAGCAAAGATGATAGTATACAAAAAACACTGGATTTATGTGTCAGGTACAGCCATACGATAGTCCTACCTCAAAACAACACATGTAATTCTTATTAAAGATTTTGCAAACATTATCCATGCATAGTACATTGATAAATTCTACAAGTAATGCATTATGATGCATGAAGCTTTCTCTCCACCCAAAATAACGGTTTAACGCTCAGAGAGGGAAGGACGAACGACAATAAATAAAACAATGGGTTTAGATTGAATTTTGCACATTGTTATCGGATATAAAACTATAATTGTGGATAGAATAATCTCAATCATAAGTGTTACTATCTTCAAAATAACCCCAGCAAGACAGCCTTTTATCTATGCATTGCGATCTTATTAACAGCCATGGCAAGCCTTTTATCTACACATGGCTATCTCAAAAACAATCTTAGCCAGATAGCCCGCCATCTATATATTGCTATCTTAAAAACAGCCGCGGTCAGAGAGCCCCCTGTCTGTGTACTTTCATCTGAAAAAGAGCTCTGGTAAGACAGACTTCTGAGTACATATTCCAGTCTTAAAAACAAACGCGCGAAACAACACTCTATCCATTTTGAATTACTGCTACATTTTCCTCATATAATACACACATGCAAACACGGTGTGTGTGTGTGTGTGTGTGTGTGTGTGTGTGTGTGTGTGTGTGTGTGTGTGTGTGTGTGTGTGTGTGTTGTTGATCTCACCTATGACAATGATCACCATCCATCAGCCATTGATCATTTCCAGTTTTTTCTCCAACTGGCATTATTATACCAATGCCATTATGTTATTTCACTTATGACAATGATCAACATCCTATCTCACACACACACACACACACACACACACACGCGCGCGCGCGCGCGCACGCACACGCGCACACACGCACGCACGCACGCACGCACACGCACGCACGCACGCACGCGAGAGAAAAAGAGGGGGGGGGGGGGGGGGGGGGTTGGTATTTGGATAAAGAATGGATAAAGTGAATGGAAGGAGTATAAAGTGTGTGTGTGTGGAGGGGGGGGGGAGGGGGGAGAGGAAGGGAGGGAGGAAGGAACATGGCTGTACGTTAATGTGAGGTAAATGCTTGGGGGGGTAAGTGGTGTGAGTGTGAGTGTAATTTGATGGAGGATGTAGTGGGCTGGTGAGAGTTGGGGTTACGGTGGTGTGGGTGTGAGTGCGACTCGGCGGCGCGGGATACAGTGGGCTGGTGTTGCAGTGTGGATAGACGTATGTTGTTTTAGGATGTTGATGATAAGGGGGTGGAGGGGCGGAGCAGGGGTGTGTAAGGGGGAAGGGTGGAGACGGGAGGGTCAAATACCTGCCACCTACACTTATGCACCGGAAAGATGGGAGGGGAAAGGAGATTCATGTGGAGGTGGTAGTAAAAGAAAACCAAGTGTAGGAAAAAAAAAAAAAAAAAGGTGGAGGGGGGGGGGGGGGGGAGGAGGGGGTAAGTTTGTGGGTAGGCAGTGGATTTGGTAGTAGAACAAAGGGACAGCGGGGTGGAACGTGAAGGGTGAAAGGAGGGTGGCTGTAACTTCTGTGTGAAGTGGGCAGTGGGGGTTATGGTGTTGATGTTGTGTGTGTGTGTGTGCATCACAATCACCACCCATTAAAGTGTTATTATATATATATATATATATATATATATATATATATATATATATATATATATTTGTTAAAACTTTGATTAAAATGTAAATGCAAAGCAACACAATTATTATATATATATATATATATATATATATATATATATATATATATATATATATATATATTGAATTATAAACAAAGCTTGCTCTTATGTCTCAGATTGTAGAAATAGGGGGGGGGGGGGGGGGGTAAGCCTTCATATCAGCAGTGGTAGATGATTCTGCCTAACTAACAGTATGTGCTTGAGTGCTTACTGTTAGTTAGGCAGATTCATCTACCACTGCAGATATGAAGGCTTACCACACACACACCCTATTTCTACAATCTGAGACATAAGAGCAAGTTTTGTTTATAATTCAATATTTCTTGCAGTCATTGCAACACCTAGCTGCTCTGTAAGTTGCTGGAACGGTGCTCGGTACTTATCCTTGGAATTTATTGTTTCATTATATATATATATATATATATATATATATATATATATCAATTATAACATAATTACTACCATCACATAATATACCATCACTAATATATCACGCATACCATTGTACAAAACACACTACAAACCCGACTGTTTCACCCTCGCCTACCTCCACACACACACACACACACACACACACACACACACCTTTTTCTTTTTTTTTTTTTTTTTTTTTTTTTACTATTTTTCGGCTCCCATGATCCCCACCTGGGCAGCCTCGTTTTCGTCCAGCAGCCATTTTGAACTTGCACCTAATATGAGAACAAGTGGTTTCTCGTTCTTCGTTTTCACTCTCATAAATGTTAATTGTTTTTGCCTGAAGAAGACCAAAGAGGTTGAAACGCATTGTCTCTGACCTCTACTTTGTTTGTCTATGTCCTTGGCGGTAACTAACCCCGTCTCTTTCTGAATTTTGTTTCATTTCCCGTCCTCAGTCACTTCGTTTTGAAACTTAAACAATTCAGTTGGTGCAGAGTCACAAATGAATTCTGTTACGAATCACCTGCCCCAGCTGCAAGCCACTCTGCACACAAACAAGTCTGAATTTGAAATTGGAACAAACGATGCAAGCGAGAATAAGTCTACTTTACATGTAGGTCTACGGAACCCTGTTCGTAAAAACGATACCGTCGGTTCACAGTCTTCCATCACGAAAGATAATGGATATACCACTCACTGAGACGACAGTCACAGCAGGCACAGGTAATTCTCCATCAAACCCAGAAGGTCTTATGTGATTGGTTTTAGAACCGAAGCAAACTGAATGTCCAAAATAGTGGGGTTCAGACATGGTGAGTTTCACTGGAAACCGTATGTTATTGATATACATTTTTTTTTTTTTTTTTTTTTTTGCTGTCCCAGCCTCTGCACCACTTCAGAGGCAGTGCACCCACGCCGATCATTCCGACACCCCGTCCACAGCCACAGCCTGGTCGGCCCCGCCGCCGCCCCAGCACCGGCCATCCACAGGGAGCAGTCAATGTCAAGTCGTCAAGAAGCAACCCACCGGAGGAGACACTGCACTGCTGCCGAGTCACTTCGGTGGTGTTCAGTGGCGCCTGTTCTGATCTAACATACGCAGGACACCACCTACTAAGCCCCCTACTGACGACAATAATTGCTTAGTCGTGGAGCCGGCGTGAGTGAGCTCTCCCTTCGGAGAGCGCCACCACGTCCGTCCAACGACAGCCCCCATGGACTCGCCGCCGACTGGTGACCCCGACTGAACCAACCCAAGGCCACAGACATCGAAATTGAGGTCACCATGAGAGCAGTGCATGAAGGGCCACAGAATTTGAGACATTTTTTTTATGCTGATCGATGAGAATGAAGATGATTAAGATGATGCTACGGATTTCCATTTCGGTCTGAGACTACATGACAGGGCTGTACTCTACGCTTCCTTTCATAATATATCCCGGCGTCAACTAGGCCCGAGAGCTACAGGCACCTGCAGTGCTGGTCAGGAAATTTGAGCAACACTCTCAGAAAACGCGTCCATTAAGTGGATGAAACTCGACTGTGTGGTCCCAGTCTTCCCCAACTGAGTCCGCAGCAAACTCAGCTCTGGGTAGGAGCCGGTCGGTGCAGAAAAATTCACATGACTCTGATGGGATTTGAACCCACGACCTCCCAGCCGGGAGTCCGCGACGCTAACCACTTCGCCACGGCGAATGGTCGTAGAAGTACAGTTTCAGTTGCCCGTCAGTCCCGTGAAGTAAAGGCGGTCGTCAGTCTCCTCAACGATGTTAACGCTAGTCACATAATTGAGCAAAATTATAAGCTATTTAGTTGTGGTTTTAAGTGTACTGTACACATTTCACACAGCACAATGAGAGCGGCGAATCCCTGATCATAGTCACAAGCTTCACTCTCGTCAGTGGCCTGCCCAGTAACAGCTGACAATCCCAAATAAGCCATACATAAAAATTCAGCCTTTAGTATCATTGAAAATGTCATGTACACATCTAAGAGTCAAAACAAGACAATGAACACAGAACATACAGACCTATCACAGATGCTGCTAGCATCATCCGTGCATTGTGGAATGAAAGAAATACAACTCTACAGTAGAAAGCCATGTCTGTAACAGTACATGTTGCTTTCTGTCCCTCTAAACAAGACTTCGAAGTATATTTTTTAAGCAAAAAGACCAACAATAAACGGAAGGGGCTTTGCCTACTGCTTTCGAATCTAGCAGTCTAGGTAATTTATGATCCTGTAGTGAAAAGAATTTTTACAAGACGGTTCTCTGTTCCTCTTGAATGAAATTAATTCTAAATTTTCGACTATGGAATCTGAACGCCCAGATAATTCAGTATTGTAAGGTTTAGATATAGTGTGCTGTCTTCAGAAAGCTCAAACATAACAGCTATCGCAGTCTCAATCAACTTTTTGTTTTTTACTCACCACATATGATAACTGTGATCCTTTTTTTTTTCTTTTTCGTTTCTTTTCTTTTTCTCTCTCTTCTTTTTACTTTTTTTTAAAACTAAAATCAGCAATCGAATGTCCATCCGTAGTTGAAACACACAGACAGTGTATGATGTATGTGTGTTGAAAATATGTATTAATTTGGTATTTGAAAAAAAGAGCGTAGTTCTACACAGACACACGCGCGCGCGCGCGCGCGCGCGCGCACACACACACACACACACACACACACACACACACACACACACACACACACACACACACACACACACACACACACACACACACTGACTGACTGAAACCAATTTATTGTCAGATTAACTCAAAGTTGTACTGACAAAAATATGTATATGTATTGTAAGGTTTAGATATAGTGTGCTGTCTTCAGAAAGCACTCAAACATAACATAACACACACACACACACACACACACACACACACACACACACACACACACACACACACACACACACACACGCATACACATACACGTGGTACAGAGAAAGAGAGTGGTCGCAGGGGTTGGGGGATGGGGAGAGAGGATAAGAGGCGTGTGTAGTGCATGCATTGCATTTGATTATGAATTAAAGTGTCAGTGCGCCATACATTACTAAACGATTAAACCCAGACACTTTGAATTAAATGTTAAATCACTAAAACCAGCAAGTGAATGTCCATCTGAAAAAAAAACACACAGACAGTACGTGATGAGTGTGTGTCGGTTCGGAGGGGGGGGGGGGGGGGGGGGGGGGGGGGGGGGGGGGGGGGGAGGATGGAAGCCCCATGAAAAAAAGGACTAAAAAAAAAAAAAAAAAAAGTAAGTAAAAAATTGGAGGTTGGAGGACCCACACAAAAAAAAATATGACTATGATTCATCGTGTACCCAACTGACCAAAAAATGTTGAAATCTGGAAAAAGAAATGCAGGCAAGAATGCCGTACAGAATAGCTATTCGAAATATATTGCACACACTGCGCAGTACAACTGTTATAGTAGATTCAACGTCTTCATTACAAGTGTAACAAATATCATGTAACAATATAAGTGGCAGTCATGTGATGCACGCATAATCCTCCATTTAGTCAAATGCGTTTTTAAAAAGCTGAATCTTCCGGTTTGAAATGAACGCTAGAGAGAGAGAGAGAGAGAGAGAGAGAGAGAGAGAGAGAGAGAGAGAGAGACAGAGAGACAGAGAGGGGGTGGAGAGAGAGGTAGTAGAGGTAGTAGTACCGTGGGGACTTGGTCTATTGTGCTCACTTACAATAACACTTGAACATGAGAAACGGTCCGGGATCGATCCGAAACTTCGTTACCATCACATCTCACAACTGCAACACTCTCTGCCCCTTAATAATTTAATTCACTGAGGTTGGAAACAACCCGTGCAGGCAAGAATGACATGTACAGATTTAAGAGTTCACACAGTGGAATAGCTGTAAAACAGAGTATCATGTAGTTACTTACGTGGACGTCACAGCACGCATGTGGAATCCTGTGAGTTCATCACATGTACAACAAATATCATTTAGTTACCTACGTGGCACCTAAACAATCTTACGTTTGTCAGAAGAACCAGCTGCTTTTCCCCATAAGCAAAAGCCGTCATGTGAAGTGTAGTGGAGTTCCAAGTGCATTCTACACACCGCACACACCACGATCTTAGTATACGTCCCTGGTCATAATCACACACTTGTCTACCTTACCTTGCCTTCATGACATTCAATGTATACCACGTCCTTCTGGACAGTCCAACGGCCCTGCTATGTGTGGCTTGTTAAACAAGACATATGAACCGCCAGACAGTCGGTTAAAGTGTCCTCTATATACACCATTGAACCAACTCAAAATAATGCATTTATCACAAATCTGACTGATATAATACTGTTGCTCCTAAAGAACTATGTGGAAAACCAGCTAGACAACTTAGCC
Source organism: Conus betulinus (assembly GCA_016801955.1). Taxonomy (NCBI): domain Eukaryota; kingdom Metazoa; phylum Mollusca; class Gastropoda; order Neogastropoda; family Conidae; genus Conus; species Conus betulinus. Next base: position 62,419 of record JADBJO010001024.1, read on the forward strand.
CTGCATATATCTTGAATAATTTCTAATTGTTTCACTTCGGAATCTCCACTAGCACAAAGGTACGGTATAGCACTGTGTATGTGTATTGTGCTCATTTCACATACATTCAAACAACAGTTGATACAGCCTCAATCCCGAGCTTTCTTTCACCACAACATGGGAGAACTGCAACCATCTGTACACGTAATTAAATTAAAATCCTTGGAGTAGGAATATGAAATGCACATGAAAATGATATACGTGTTCAGAACAGCGGTGTTCACTTAGACCGTTGCCATGGCAACCATGCTGTTTAAGAATCCTCTAACCCACTTTCCTTTCTCCCATACTACAACTGCTATTGCCATATTATCACCGAAAGAAAGTGGTAGTAATCCGGTCTTTATTATTTTTTCAATATTTTGATCATCCTCATTACCCGTTATTAGTATTCCTATCAGTAATATAATTATCATCATTACTACCTTGACTCACACATTATCTCCCTTCTGACAGCCTCGTTTTCCTTCAACGCCTATCTTGCGCTGAAAGTGATTGAAGATGAGTGATTGCTCGTTCATTTTGGTTGTCTAATTGTTTTGTATCTTGCCTGAAGAAGACCTAAGAGGTCGAAACGCGTCGTGTTTTGTCTTGTGATTCGTTTGTCCACTGTTTTTTTATACTTTGTTTTTTCTCCCGGTTTGCTAATTTATTTAAGATCTGTTTAGATTTCCGCCTGCAGTCGTCTCACTTTGCAAAATAGATCTTACAGTATATAAGTAATACTACTACTACAACTCTCTGATGGCATTGGTGATAATAGGACACAGTAATCACAAGCATAATGGTAGTGATGATAAGGATAGTAGTAGCAACAACAGCAATGACTTAAGTAATGTTGATGATGACAATGGTAATAATGATGATGATGATGAAATAATGATAATGATATACTGATAATAATAATAATAATGGTAGAAGTAATAATAATAATAAATATTGACTGGAAAGGAATAGAAATTATCAACGCATAAAGGGCTAACAGGGAAAATAGAACAGGGGGCGGGGGGGGGGGGGGGGGGGGGGGGGGGGGAGAGATCACATGCCCACACATACACCTACACACATACATATGCACAGGAAAGAGTGAAGAGGGATGGGAAACTCATGTAGTGGAGATAGTATATGAAACTGAAAGAAACCAGACGAAGACAAAGAAGTTAATAGGTATCATTACTGTTGTCATTGCTAATATCAGTATATTAATCATTGTTACTGTCATATTGACAATTGGTCAGCAGATACATGCAATTTAATTTTCACCTAGATTCTTTACATTGAGTCAACAAAGGTGCGCGAGAGCGCGCGTCCGCGCGCGCGCGCGCGCGCGCGCGCGCGCGTGTGTGTGTGTGTGTGTGTGTGTGTGTGTGTGTGTGTGTGTATGTGTGAGTGTGTGTGTGTGTGTGTGTGTGTCTGTGTGTGTGTGTGTGTGTGTGAGTGTGTGTCTGTGTGTGTGTGTGTGTGTGTGTGTGTGTGTGTGTGTGTGTGTGTGTTGCCACACAAAGATTGCTGATGTCAGAGACGCTGCCGGAGGCGCAGATCCTGAAGGGGGATCCATGGAGCGATCTCAGACCATTGAAGGTATGGGTATTTTCACCTTGCACACCTTGCGCTTTCTTCTCCCCGCTTCCCTCTCCCCCCCCCCCCCTGCCTCATTTCTCTCTCTCTCTCTCTCTCTCTCTCTCTCTCTCTCTCTCTCTCTCTCTCTCTCTCTCTCTCTCTCTCTCTCTCTCACACACACACACACACACACACACACACACACGCGCGCGCGCGCGCGCGCGCGCCGCCGCACCTCCCCCTCCCTCTCTCTCTCTCTCTCTCATCATCTCTCTCATCTCTCTCTCTCTCTCTCTCTCTCTCTCTCTATCTCTCTCTATCTCTCTCTCTCTCTCTCTCTCTCTCTCTCTCTCTCTCTCTCTCTCTCTCTCTCTCTCTCTCTCTCTCTCTCGTCTCTCTCATCTCTCTCTCTCTTATCTCTCTCTGTGTCTCTCCCCCTCTCGTCTCTCTCTCTCTCTCTCTCTCTCTCTCTCTCCTCTCTCTCTCTCTCTCTCTCTCTCTCTCTCTCTTCTCCCTCCCTGCCTCTCTCTCAAAGCTTAAAAAATTTAACAGTCTTGTATTTGTCACAAGAAACTCTATATGTTTGGTCTAATGAATAATTCGTGTACTGTTGTAATACGTAGAACGTTCATGCTTGATCGAATGAAATAATGGTGAAGCACGCTTAACATGTGAAATCAGACGAAAAATTACTATGCCGCCGAGTGAAAGAGATAAACAAATTACAAGACAAACACGATGCGTTTCGACGTGTACTCTTTGTCTTCTTCAGGCAAGACAAACGACATTTAAGACAAATTATAATTTTTGCGCCCAGTTTTAGGAGATAAGTGACCGTCTGTTCGTTCTTCGTTTTCATTGTCTTGAACGTTTTTTTTGTGTAAGTGACGTCTGTTCGTTCTTCTGTGTGTGTGTGTTGTTTTTTTTTTTTTTTGCATGAAGAGGACCAGGGAGGTCGAAAAGCGTTGTGTTTGTCTTGTAATCTGTTTCTTTCGTTCGGCGGCATGGCAACTTTTCTTTTAAGTTGCTTTCAATTTCCGCCTGCAGTCACCTCTCTCTGAAACTACTTAAAGTGACGAATCTTGATCTGTTTGTCCTTTTCAAGTTGGATAGAGTCAATAAGCAAAACATAAGACCAAAAAAAAAAAAAAGAAAAGAAAAAAAAAAAAAAAGAAAGAAAGAAAACGCAGGAACAAACAAGATGCAAATCATAATAAACGTACTCCCAGTTTATCTTGAATGCGCGTGAGATATTCCATAAAGAAGAAAGACTGTTTGGGGGCGTTATAGACGTTAGCAGCGGCTATTCTGGTAAAATAAAACATCGGCCATCATCTGTGACCCACAATGAACATGCCTACAATTTTTCAGAAAGATCGGCCAAGTACTTTCTGAGGTATTCCAAAGAGAAAGAAAAACCGTTTTGGACCACTGTAGCTATTAGTAACGGAAGAAAAACTGTTTTGGGCCGTTATAACCGTTAGTAACGGCTGTTCTGGTAAAATAAAACATCGGGCATCATCCGTGACCCATAATGAACATACCTACAATTTTTCAGAAAGATCGGCCAAGTACTTTCTGAGATATTCCATAAAGAAAGAAAAAAACCGTTTTGGGCCGTTATAGCCGTTACTAACGGAAGAAGAACCTACGGCTATAACGGTAAAATAAAACATTGAACATCATCCGTGACCCATAATGAACATACCTACAAATTTTCAGAAAGATCGGCCAAGCACTTTCTGAGATATTCCATAAAGAAGAAAAAACCAATAGGGGCCGTTACAGCCGTCAGTAACGGCTATAACGGTTTTTTTAAATAAAACATCGGGCATCATCCGTGACCCATAATGAACATACCTACAAATTTTCAGAAAGATCGGCCGAGAAGTTTTGTCTGGAGCGATTGGAACACATTTTGACCACGGACAGACACACAGACAGACAGCATTTCTTCGTTCCCATTGTAAAGTACTCCCTGTTCTATATGACTGGGAGTACAAACATAAGCTCGGTAAACGTGAAAAATGACTTGACAAGCATTCCGAAAGGAGGGGATTTGGGAGAGAAGGAGGAAGAGCGATGGGATGAAAAGGACGACTATGAAATGGTCTGCAGTCATTATGCTTATAAAGCTTATATTTCTTCACAGTCGTGTATAATGAGGGCAACGGCTGAATTCCATCCTATTCGTTGAATGGCACAGAAGCTTTGATTCATGCTTGTACCTGTGACTATATAGTGTTCCGTTCCAAACACCAACTCGATAAACTTTGTTTGGGCACCTCTCATAAACCTGTCATATGCATTGCTGTATATGATCTCTGCCAAGTAACTGATTTTGAACTGCCCGTACGTAGAAAATATATTACACCTTTGGATAACATTGTCCTAATCTTGACATCGGTAGTCCGTCATGCGGTGCCTGAACACCAGTGAAAAGGAAGGTTCAGGAGTGAGGTGACTACAGACGGAAACTAAAAAAAAAAAAAAAATCTAAAATGAAATTATAGTTTATGAAATTACAGTTTAGCCTGTTGCCAGACAACAGGGACAAACAATTGACAAGAGAAAACGCGACGCATTTCGACCTCTGTGGTCTTCTTCATGCAAGGGAAACAATATTCAGGACAATGAAAACGAACGAGCAATCACTTGTCTTCTCATGTTCAGCGCAAGATGGACTTTGAATGAAAATGAGGTCGCTGGGAAGGAGACGATGCGAGTTAAAATAATAATGATGATAATAGTTGTAATGACAGCAATAATTGTAATAATGATAATAATAATGATGATAGTAACAAAAACGAAGATGATTATAATAATGCTGCTGATGATATGATGATGATGATGATAATAATAATAATAATAATAATAATAATGATGATGATGATGATGATTTTTTTTTTTTTTTAAAAAAGAGAGGACTACGACAGCTTTTCATGATTATATGATGACAGTAGTTGTAGTATGATAGAAGTTAGTATATGAAGATAGCAGTTATATAGTCACTATGAACACTACAACTACTATCATCATATTATTACTAAAAGTAGTAGTAATCCTCGCTTTATCATTTCTTAATATTTCTATCACCATCATTTTCATTATGTGATTATTGCTATCATTATTATAATTATTATTCTAACTCGCATTGTCTCCTCCCCAACGGCCTCGTTTTCATTCATCGTCCATCTTGCACCCTATTTGAGAAGTGATTGCTCGTTCTTCGTTTCCATTGTCCTCAATGTTGTTCATCTTCACAGAAGAAGATCAAAAAAGGTCGAAACACGCCGTGTTTTTGTCTTGTAATCTGTTTGCCCCTGTTATCCTAAGGAGTAACTATAATTTCATTTTAAAATCAGTGAAAAAGGAATATGGACACACCGTAACTTTGATTGATTACATCAGACAAGTAAAAAATATCACAGAGTGAAAGAGAGTTTTGTGTTAATTAATCTACATCTTAACCGTACAATAACAGTTACATGGTTTGTCAACAGGAAAAGAGGCGCCATCGTCTGAGAGGGGGGTCCTGAACTGCGAAAGCCCATCGGGCGAATGCTAGAACAGTAATCGTTTGCCTCCGTCCGACAACCGCTGTGTTATGACCCTCCATCCTCGACGACGGATGGGAACAAAACTAAACAACCCAACACAAAACAAATTGATACAGAACACTCATTCTTTTCGATGACTGTAAATGTAGGCCAGATTTTGCGTAGCAACAGAGTTCATTGATACAGACTTGCTTAATGATTTAGTGCAGTAGTGGTAGTAGTAGGAGGAGGAGAAGGAGAAGTAGTAGCAGCAGCAACAGCAGCTGTAGTAGTAGCAGTGGTAGCAGCAGAAGCAGCAGCAGCAGTGGCTATAGTAGTAGTAGTGATGGTGGTGGTAGTAATCTTAAATCGCGAAGCAATAGCAGTATTAATCATTACTACTAGTCTGAATGAACCATATTGTAGGCCAACATCGCTGTTAAATTGTCCCTACATGATTTCTGTTTTCAGTTTGTCCCTTCCACTCCACATAATATGTAGACCTCGTTTCTATGTCATGCAACTATTTATTGATTAATATGTATAATCACGATTTCTAAAATATGTTTCTTCTGCGAAAACAGTGTAAACTCATTCAGCTATACTTTTTGTTTTCCATTTTCGTGATGACTGCTATTCTCCTCTTACATTTTTCACTTGTGTAATGTTCTTTTCCCAGTATGTCTACCAGTTTACATGTACGCGTATAGTTTTCTTTCGACTAAAGTAATCTGCTTTATGCTTTTTTAGTTCTGTTTTTCATTTTTAAAAATCAATAAGAATTAAAGTTTTCTTTAAGGCTGTTCGGGGAGTGGGGGTGGGGGGTGGGGCTTGAAACTGATGTTGCCTAGTTATTTTTCTTATTCTTTTACAGAGAGTAGAATGGTCGACTAGTAATATTTGTAGACCTGTTAGACTGATCAGAAGAGTAATACTTATTTCACTTTTGCTGTCACAAAACTGCACGTCAGCTATCCCTGTCTACTATTTCTGTAGAACTCATTCTGAAGTAAATAAACTGACCGTCTCTAACACAAATGGTGAATGATTCTCTTGATTGGATCTCTCTCTCTCTCTCTCTCTCTCTCTGAATATCCCAGTCTGCGTCATCTGACCTTTAATCTGGATGTAACCTTGAGATTTAAAGTACACTGACAATTGACAGGTCAGCTGACGGAGTTCAAGGTCAAATAACTCAGAGTAGGTCATAGCGGCCCAGAGTAATGTGTCAAATTTTAAGTGATCTGACTGGGGAGTAGTGACCCACATTGATGCTGAAATGATGTCATTTGACCCAGATTAGGTCATAGTAATGCAGAATGACGTCAAATATAAGCTGACCGAGAATGGGCTATACTGAAGCAGAGATGCTAGGTGTTAAGACAGCGTGATCCACATGATGCCGACAGTCGACTGACACAAAATGGGTTGTATGACCCAGAACTAGATTAATGGTCAGGTGACAAAATGGCCATATTGTGGCCCCAAAAGAGGTCAGATGTCAAAATACTTGTACTGGGTCAAGATAAACTTTGAGTTGATCTAGAATGGGTTATTGTGACGAGTGATCCTGTATGTCACGTGACCCAAGATGGATGGAGATGATGATGGTTAAAGATCACCTGAGCCAGAATGGCCTAGAGTGGATCAAGGTGACCTGGTTCTATAATTAATTCACATTGACTTAGAACAGTATATTGAAGCCATGGTCAAAGTCAGAGTCCCTGATGTTCATGTGATACAGACCGATGGTAAAGATTGGATAACCAAAGGTCCAAGTGACTGGATGACGTTAAACGTTTAAGTAATCCGGAATGGTTTTTCATGACAAAACCTAGGTTATAGCACTAGACACCAGTTTTTCAAATCCAACGGATCTGTTTAAGAACTGGACATTTGTACTATTTTTTCGTGTGTTTTACACGGTTTTAGAATGCATGAATTTCTCACAGCAGGCGTAAGTGTTTTTTTTTTTTTTCCCCCAATACCTTTCATTTCAGCTTTTAGTACACTTATCTTTCAAATACTTCATTTTTCATGTATTGTATGGAAGACATTGAGGGACATGGTAATAGTTCATTCTAACAAGGAGTTTCATTTGTGAATCAGTGTGTGTGTGTGTGTGTGTGTGTGTGTGTGTGTGTGTGTGTGTGTGTGTGTGTGTGTGTGTGTGAATGTGTGTGTGTGTGTGTGTGTGTGTGTGTGTGTGTGATTGTGTTTGGATGTATGAATGCATATGTGTGTGCGAGAGTGAGAAAGGGAGAGTATTTATGTAAGTATGTGTTAAGCCCTAAACATGAGATCACAATCGGATTTCTGTATGCCCTGGCTTGCAATTTACGATTCCAGAAAACTGTTTCCAATATGTTCAGAAACATGACTGCCACAACACATGACTGCCTCAATACAAAGTCTGGGCTTTCTTCTGATAACAACGATAGGAACCAAAGCTTACTCCAAAAATATAGTAAACATCTACAACTATGTCTTTCTCAAAAAAATGATCACAGCAAAAAAAACTGAAGCTAGAGGCAGTTAATACACCGATACTCGCCAAGGAATAAAATCAATTGAAGCAAAACATCTCAGGCTAGATCCTGGTCAGCAGAAAATGAGATCAGAAGGATGACTTCTGTCATAAATTTTCTAAACACATTAGGATTACTTCCACAACAGAAGCTATGGAAATCCCTCTAAAATACCCATTTAATGGAGTGATTAACTGTGATGTGTGTATGCTCAATTTCTTGTCTTTAAAGTTTAAGAGCTGAGCAGTTACATCAATCAGACAGAGAGGTTGCACTTGATGTAGGGCAATTTATTCACTCATTATAGAGAAAAACAATGATACGCTAAGCAGAAACATCACTAAGGTAGACACACTTGAATTATGGCAATATATTCATTTATCATCCAAAAAAAATATGCTGAACAGTAACATCACTAAGACAGATACACTTGATTTAGGGCAGTATTTGTTCTGTAATGATTTTCATAAAAACCTGAAAGTTAAAGTCTGCAGATCAAATCAAAGTCTAATAAAGTTTTTTGACGCATGTGTGCATGTGTACAAGCATCTGTGCAGAAATGATATGCATTTATAAGTATGTCCCTTAAGATTGTAACATGAACGAAATAGGGAATGAATTTCTAACACACTTTCAAAATGATATCTGAAAGTACATTCAACGTTCAATCATTCAATTTGTTAAGAAACTCTTCAAGAAAATATCTGCTGATTTTAATGAAGATCATACATTTCAGCAAAATGACTTCATTACCTACAGACAAAATGTTTTATGGCTTGATACACTGAGTGTTGCCTTCAAATAGGTTTAACCCTGCAATTTGAGGATCTGTCTATTTCATTTTTCTTTTCAGTTTACTGTGATGACCGTTGGGCTGATTTTATTGTACTCTATACTCCCAAAATGGGATAAAAAGAAATCAGCGTCATTCACTCTTCAATAGAAAAACATTCCCCTTTCCAAAGTCTGTTTTTGTCTCGATTTTCTTACAACTGCACATGGCATGTGTGTGTGTGTGTGTGTGTGTGTGCAAGTGTGTGTGTGTGTACGTGTGTGTGTGTGTGTGTGTGTGTGTGTGTGTGTGTGTGTGTGTGTGTGTGTGTGTGTGTGTGTGTGTGTGTGTGTGTGTACATACTGTGTGTAAACACAAGTGTGCTAGTGAGCGTACATGCGTGTGTGTGTGTACACATTCGGTGTATTGTTTTCAGTAATATGCCTTGCCAATGTGCTTTGGTTATTGTTTAGGTTTTCTTTGTATACAACTTAACACCTATCACACTAAACAACAGTTCAGTACTTAATTGACCCCAACAAAAAAGACTGTAAAAAGACAAGAGACTGGGTTTCAGACATTAAATAATAATTCTTTATTGACATTAGCACTGAACAACTACAGAACACAATATCTAGAAATTCCTGTACACTCTCAAGCACCTTCTTTCATCATGTTTGCAATCATCCAGCCACTTTTTTTACTCTCATTTTCCACTCTAGAATGTATCCATACAGTATGAGCCTTACGTTCAACCATTACAAATTCATTCCTTCATTTCTGCGGTTACACAAAAACCTGCATACATGTCATGTTATGATCGATCTCTCTCTCTCTCTCTCTCTCTCTCTCTCTCTCTCTCTCTCTCTCTCTCTCTCTCTCCGTCTCTCTCTCATGTTCCAACACACACACACACACACACACACACACACACACACTGTCAGAGGCACAAGCAGCAAATGATCTGAAATCAGGTCAAACTTATTAGCATTGCCACACAAAGTGTACCTGTTATTTGAACATTGTTACTGAATGGCAGTTGACTGTAATACAGTATGATCTTCACCATTTTCTAATCACTGTGTATCATGGTACAGACCCTACACAGGCACATATGACAAAACCTTAAAGCAATACTAATGGATACTTCAAACTAGATCCCCCGTAAGTTTGTAACAATGCTTAGACAAAGCCCTGAGAGGGGGAAAAAATGAATGAAGGTTCAGATGTGAGAATGGGAGAGATTCAAAGGACCACACACAAAGATTTGCCCCTACATGGGAAATAAAATTACAAAACATTTCAACTCACACAAAGATGTGGTCTACTAAGTAGCTAAAGCACACAAATATCCAAATTGTGATGCCTAAAACAGAATTTATCAGGTAAGAAAGCATGACTGTTTATTACATGCCATGTGTATGCTAAAGTATGCATCTTGGGTGTGCGAGTTCTTCGTCTCCTTCTTCTTCCAGTGTGTGTGTGTGTGTGTGTGTGTGTGTGTGCACGTGCATACCTTATGATGCATTTAGACAGACAAATAGAAATCTACCTACAAGAATCCTGGGCATCTTACAACTGTCCACTGGCATGCTCACTTACATGAGCAAAGTTATTTACTGTGTGAAATTATAAAAACTGCATACACAGGGGACAGCACAAAAGCAGCGGAAAAAAACACAAACATCACAATTTTGCATTTCACACACACACACACACACACACACACACACACATTTTTTTCACACAGATTTTGATCACTACACTTTCTTTACCAGAACTATGATTGACATTGACAACACATTACAGTTATTTGACCAGAACTTTGTGGCATTTTGTAAACAAAAACACTCTACTGACCACAGGGTCCACCATACAGACCAAGGAAAGTCATGGAATTTGGAAAAGTACTTTTCCAGAACTTCAAATTCATGCAGTTATGACCCGGGCCAAGGAAGTCATGGAATTAAAACTGAAGCTTTTGAGGAGCACAAATGCCTGGTTGGGGCACCACTCAAACACAGCCAACACAACAATTTTGGACCTTGTCTGACTAGAAGGATATGTAACACAATGACATCTCTGCACTTATCTGACCAAAACTGTGTCCAACACACTAACACCACTGTGCTTATTTGACCAGAATTATGCACAACAGTACGACATCACAATCATTTTTTGATGACAACTATGTGTCACTTTCGGACATCTTTACAGTTCTTGGATCACAACTATGTGTCTCACATACCGACATCAGGACAGTTATTTGACAAGTTGTTCTGAATACTCTGACATCAACATGCTTAACATCACTTCTTGAACAGAACTTTATACCTAACACTATCAACATCACTACTGTTTGTAACATCACTACGGTTATTCGAACAGAACTTTATACCTAACACTATCAACATCACTATAGTCTGTTGGTCACAACTGTCTCTCACATGATGACATCACTAAATTACTGTGATCAGAAGTAAGCCTGCACTATGACATCACTACCATTATTTGATCACCACTACACTTAGCATACTGACATCACTATGCCCTTAACTGACCACAAGTATGCCCAGCACATTGAAATCACAATGGTCATTTGACCACAGTTATGTCCGATACTTGATCCGACAAAAGATGCTGGAGCGGCCCTACACAAAAATGTACAGGCCACACTTGTGAAACTGAAGAAGACCAGTGAGCATGTGATCACGCCATACACACCATTTGGGAGAATAACAGGGAAGGCATTCTGGGAACAGGTTGTATCATGGGTGACCTGCAGTCATTTGTATGCACTGAGATACACATATACAGAGGTGCAAGCACACACACACACACACACACACACACATTCACACACATGCTCTCTCTCTCTCTCTCTCTCTCTCTCTCTGCTTGCGCGCGCATGCACTCACACACACGCACGCACGCATGCGCGCATGCACACACACACACACGCACACACACACAGCTATTGATTTTTAACAGGTGGAGTAAAGTCAGTCAGCCTTATCTAAATTTTGCACTGATTCTGTTTTCTTTCCAGCCAGGCACTGTAATGCCTTGTGTGCCTTAATACAACCCATCTCAATCCCTACAATATGGTTTTGTACACATACAAGTATTGAAACTACTGCTGATTCTGTAACAGTGATTTATAAGTAAGATGAATTCTTGAAGAAATGCAGGAGAACTTGTGGAATGACATGAAACAAATACAAAAAAAAAAAAGGTACGAATAACAACATGTGTAAGGCGCCCAGAAAAGATAACAAGCCATTTCTAGTAACACTGGTCAGAGCACGCAAACAGTACCAACAGGCAGGTTGGCCTTCCTTCAAACTTGAGCATATTATGCATAAACAAATGCATGTGTACATGTGTATCCTTGTTGATTTCTGCCACACCAGTACTAACAACAGACACTGTCTTGGTGGAAAAACAAAACAAATCTCTCTCAGGGGAGGACTTGTGTGTATACAGAAGCTTTACCATGATTTTACTCACCCCTCCTTCCCCCATCCTCCTCCAATTGCCAGGAACCTATCCCCACCCATAGACACTTCCTTGTGTGTCTTTAGCACATCACCTATAACATACTAAACATATGATTTGCATCCTCCAGGTTCTAGGATTATTATGTCATTGAAATAAATCATGTAAGATCCAAACTTCTTTGGAGTATCCTAATTAACTAAACAAAGAGACTGTCTTTGTGGGTGGGTGAAAAAAGTTTTATCTGATCTGAAAACCGTTGGCAGCAATACTGAAGAAGAGTGAAACACACACACACACACACACACACACACACACACACGCTCACACACACACACACACACACACGCACTTGTGCACATACACGCCATGCATGTTCACAAACCCAGATACACACATACTATCCATAAACAATCCATACACTACTTCCATGGGGGAGAAAACTTACTGGTTCCAAACTACTAGGACACTTCTTCATAATGCTTTGCTGGTCAGTTCACAATGCCCAATGTTTGGATGATCACCATTATGTCACATATTATCCATGCTGAACCTGCATATACTTACAGCAATACTTGTGGCTTTGCACAAACTGAGAAACAGTCATAGAAAATCACCAAAATACTCTTCCACACAGCTTAAAGTGATTGCCGATCTTGTAATACATATTCAGATAGATGAACAAAGTAGTGATCGCCAATCTTGTAATAAATATTCAGACAGATGGACACAGATTCATTCAGATGGACATAGATTCAAAGAGTTTGCTGATAAATGATAATTCCAGATCTCACATCAGCATGGTTTTAAAACAAACACATTCTCATTCAAAACCTAGGTATTGGTTCTTTTCAAAGAAGAATACATCTGAATTGTTAAGGTCACAAAGTAAGACTTGTCTCCAACTTCTGAGAGAGCATATTCTTCCTACAATGATCAACTTGTGCAGTAATCTTCTTCAAAACAAAACAAAAAATTGTGTAAGCTGGACAGCTTCTAACAAATCAGTTATATGGTATATTTGTCATTCTAGTGACACTTTAAGCATCAATTTACGGTGTGTAAATTTTGGCAATGAATCTGGTTCCAGCTCAGGCCATGCCTTACATTCACAGTCTGTTACAGACATCACAATAGAAAATCCTAAAACTATAAATTAGTTGACAGACAGTGAAAAACAAAATATTTTGCACATGAAACTGACTCTTTTAGGACCAGACTACTTCCTATCTGAGCACAGTATCTGCCCAATCATACGTTTTTGACAATGTAAGGTTTCTCTCCCATTTCCCATTTCGCAGATGAAAAAGACGAGTGAATTACTTCCCTTGACTAACACCCAGGCAATGGAACAGGTTCCCTTGAACTGCTCCTTGTTGCTTACTAATCACAAGAGAGTTTACACAATTCAACAAGTTTAAACACAAATATCAGTCATCATGAATAAAAGAGACTGAAAAAAAACATTGCAAACTTTAAATGGCACACTCTCTGAATAACTTCTTTGCATTTAAAATGCACCTAATCTGCTGCACAAACAGGGTACATGTTCTCTCCAATGGTAAATATCGTATCAGAAAGCAACCTTTCATCAGTATGTATCACTATAATCCATTTCCATGTAACATGCACTCTGATTGGTGCGTAGAATCGCTCTCTGTAATCTGCTTTTATGTTGGCAAAACAAGAACATCATCCGTCAATTTTGATGACAACTGTTATACACTTTACTCCAGATATCATGTGCGATAATGACCATCTGCAAAGCCTGTATCAAACGATTCAGTTGAAACTGCTGTCAGTATGCAGCCTGTCAGCCACCACTGAACTGCTCTTTCTCAGGAGAAACACTCCCTACTGAAATGAAGCTGTCTAGCTCCAAGCAGATCTTGCCGCAGGGTCAGCGCTAGAGCTGGCCAGTGAAACAATGGCCAGCCTGGTGAACCTTGACCCCATCCAGCAGCCATGTTCCTTCCTTGTCTGCCGCCATGTCTGTCTGGATGCAGGACTTACCCCCCTTCCCTCAGTGAACCCTCCACCTCTATTGCTGCTTACTTTTCAGACGGCGGGGGGGGGGGGGGGGGGGGGGGGGGGGGGGGGGGGGGGGGGGGGGGGGGGGGGGGGGAGGGGGGGGAGGGGGGGGGGAGATGGGGAGGGGAGGCTGTTCTTTTCTCAGAGAGAGACTTAGATAAGGTATGACTGATTACTGTTCCATTAGGGGAAGGGGAAGGGTGAACTTCCTCATCATCTACATGACTACAGAAATGGTCTTCTATATTTCTAACTTTCTCTCTCTCTCTCTCTCCTTTTTCTTTTTGCTGCCACAGCTTCCATACCCTCACACAGCATTACTCCCATCCATTCATTCCCATTCCCATGGCACACTCAAGTTTATCCTCTAACAGCCTCAGTGCCTTCAGTCCACAGTGAACCCACCCACTGGAGGAGGCACTGCACTGCTGCTGGATCGCTTCTGTGGTGTTCAGAGGTGCTGGTTCTGATCACTTGCTTAGGGTGTTATTCTCAGTCCTGGGAACTCTGCCATCCCAGTGCCATTCTTCATATACTATTTTGTTCAACTGTCAAGGGCTGGTTTAATGATCTGCTATACGTCGGTCTCATTCATATCCTCTAGACATATACAGCTGATTTTGTTCTGTATGTGTGTTCAGGCAAAACTAAGCATGACCAGTCAACACACACACACTTACACAAAATCTTTCAATATCTGAAGTAATATTTCTACAGCAAAATCCTCTGCATTGACAAAGCACTAACACTGTCACTCAACATCACTCTTATCCCAGCTCCAGTGCTATCAGTTCACCACCGCCCAGCAATTAACGACACTTATTTCCATTATTGTCCTGTCTTAAGCACTGTTCTTCAATCATAATTGTAGCGCCACTGGTCCAACAGGTACCATCAAAATCATTAAATTATGTACTCGATTCAACTTCCAGATTCCCAAACCCACGCAACTATCCCAGCATTCTCCGTGCCTTCATTCCACTGAAGCCCATCACCAGCACTGGAGGACACGGCGTCAGCGCGTTCACAAACCATGCGAACTGTTCCCATTGCAGCCCAAGCACCAGCAGCAGTCTGTCACAAGAAGTGCTCCGCATTTTCCAAAGCCTTCAGTGTCACACAGACACGAAGGTCTTCTCTAAGTTGTGCTTCCCATGCTCTAGGGGCGGCAGCTGCTAACTGTGTGAGGAAGCCCCTCCATGAGTGGGACTGCCACGGATTTGGTTGGCTTCTCCCATCAGCGTGGTCAGCATCTGGCTCAGCTGGGCATCGTCCGCCTTCAGGTCACTCACAATGGTCTCGCTCACTGCTTCAGGTTCTGAAATGGAAAGGAGGGATTTTTTTTTTGCAGCTTGAAATACCAAGAGAGCATGATTTGATCAAAAGAGTAATTCATAGTTGAAAATAGAAAAGAAACTAAGAGTGAATCCATTGCTGACTCACTTGCCAAAACAAAAACTCAACCTTCAAAGCTTCCAACTAATGACAATGATTGTTTTATCAAGAAGCCGTCACGAACAAGTGTCACTCATTGGAAGGAGGCTGGAAAACTAGCAGGTATATCACTGTGATCATAATTACCTGGTCTTTTATATTTTCTCATCCAAAAATGTATCTCATACCAAACCGACCCACATCATTACATAACTCTCTCAAAGAACAGAATTACCTCTGATTTCTTCTTCCATCTGAGAAAACAATCCCAAAATAAAATCTATAAAACAATCCCACACAGCCTGTTATTTTCATCTTTGTTTCATTAATAAAAGCCTGGGTTTGAGAGAGAAACAAATGTAGCAATCCACAGAGTAAAAAGAATCAAAGCAGAAATGCACAGAAAGCAACATAAGCATGAACTGGAAAAAAAAAAAAAAAAAAATTGTAGAGAGAGACACATTTAATGAAACCAAGCAGAGTAGAGAATAGCTGGCAGACTGACCAATCAGCGGTGTGTCATCGTATATTGAACTTTTCCGGTAGAAAGTCACTTTGTTCTTCAAGGGGGCTTTGATGGACATCACCTGGTCACAGGCATGCTTCCACAGGGCTACAAAGACATGTACATTATACTGTATGACACAGATACAGAGGTCATCTCATGATATATACACACCTCAACTAACACCTACTGATTAACTGAACACAAAGTATGGTCAGATTAACATCACACAGCACAATTTGTGAACAAATTTTAAGTTACAGAAACTGTAATAATTCCACAAAGATTGACTTAGAAAAACAAAGCCAAAGACTGGCTCAAAAATAGAACAATTTGAACTTATCAATATCCGGTAAAACAAACGTCATTAAATTCTCTCTCTCTCTCTCTCTCTTCCTCTCTCTCCCTCTCACACACACACACACACACACACACACACACACACACACCACTCTCACGCACACATACACATTTCTCTTTAACTCTGATTTTTTTTTTTTTTAATTTCGTTTTAAACTCTTTGTCAAAGCTTCTGTCCTGGACTTACCACACTATGTCGGTTTCAAACATAGTTTGCTGTCAAACAATGAAATATTTCGGTAGTTCTTTCTCTCACCTTGGTCTAGGAGATGCTGCTGGAAGCCATCCCACCAATCGCTGAGCTCTTCTTTGGAGTCCGCGGCCAGCGTGTGTTGAGACACTCCTTGCAGGGACACCGTCTTGATGAGGATGTGTGTGGGCACGTTTACAGGTGCTGGGTCGGCGTCGCTGATCTGGGTGCTCTGCGACACACATACCCAGGTAAAATCATACAAAGTCACAAAAAATTTATAATTAAGGAAAACCCCATGGTGATACATGGATAGAATACATTCTGTTTTTTTATTTTTCAACTTTGTTAGTGAACCGCGCCCAAAAAATGTGGACAAACGAATCACAAGACAAAACACATTTCGACCTTTTAGGTCTTCTTCAGGTATGATACAAAACAATTATTACTGTGAAAATGAATGAGCAATCACTTACCTTCAATCTTTACAAAAAAATAAAAGGAACAAAACAAGCTATATCAAGAAGATAATCTCAACTATGAATATACTGGCATATGGATCAAAAAATACCTGATTAGATAAACATGTGCCTTTTCATTTCACATGTGTAGGTTTATAATGAAACGTATATGAATTTGAACAAAAAAATTACTTGTAAAATAGTTTACAAATGTGTTGATATCAACAGTTCTCTCTCGATAAAGAATTAGTATCTTAACAACACACAATACTGCAGCAAGGATTCTAAGGTGATGGTTTCACCAGTGCCTGTTGGTTTGTTTGCCTGTCAGACTGACTATGCAAAAAATTTCTCATTTTAACAAAAGTTGGTAGGAAAAATAGATATGATCAAAAGATGAACACGGGCCGGAATAGCCTAGTGGTAGAGCAATGGACTCATAATCTTGGGGTTGTGGGTTCGAAACTCCGCCAGGCCGTTCCCCCCGGAGTTAACACTGGTTCTGACTCCATTTCCCATACAGTCCTTCGAATGAGACTATAAACCAAAGTTCCATTTGTGAACACACAGGTAACATCTTGCACACACGTAAAATCCCATCACCAACTTTCGGAAGAGAAGACCAGTTTGGCCGTTGGTATGGATGACACGTTACACATAGCATGCACCTTCCCCGAAGTTGGAGTATGGCTGCCTTAATGGTGGGATAAAAAATGGCCATACACACAAAACTGCACTCCCTTTGTTAGCTAGATGGGATTAATTCATGCTTATCTATACAGGGAGTGTCCGCAGGAGTATCAACCTCAACGTGCGTGGGAAAAAAAAAAAAAAAATTGGTGTGTATCCATAGTACAGATCCAAGTAAAATCCACAGAAGCCATTTGATGGCGGTGGATATCTGCTCTTTCCCTAATGCTCTTCTGGCGGAATATGAAAAATCTTAAAAAGAATCCAACTGACACTGACTGATCAAAATACACACTTACTTTTGGGTGGTAACATTTTGGCATACACACTTCTCAGTTTTCATTAGTATACAGACTGTAGCATAGTATCCACAAGACAGATTTGGCATACACTTCTCAGTTTTCATTAATGTACAGACAACAGCATAGTATCAACAAGACAGATTTTGGCATACAGTGATACACTTCTCATTTTCATTAGTATACAGACAATAGCATAGTATCCACAAGACAGATTTTGGCATACACTTCTCAGTTTTCATTAGTTTACAGACAACAGCATAGTATCCACAAGACAGATTAATGTGATATTTGTTGTAGTTCACATTCATTGTATTCACATGAACAGTATATGTACAGTATGATTTCTCAATAACCACTCATAGAAAGCTTTCAATTCCTAGACCCTTACCAGTTCGCTCCCTTGACACCAAATATTGTCGTTCAAAGCCACACCCTAAGAATTTTTTTTCGCTGTGACCATTTCAGCAATCATAAACGACTTTTGTAGATTTCTTTACAAATTCAAAACACAAAGACATTTACCTATGGGTCAATGTATAATATGACATGTGTTTTCATGCATAATTTTCATTTTATAACCTGTCAACTGTTATAACCCAATTTTGTAAAAAAAAAAAATAGCACCAAAATGTCTAAACTTGGAACAATTAAAGGAAAGAAGCTTTCGTTAGGAGGAATATCTAGAACAGACAAATACAAGGGTGTTTCCGACAAACAAGTTTCAAACAGGCAGGGATCTTCAAACATACAGTCTTTTCAAGAAAATGTCATTGCAATAATTAACTTGACATACCATCGCTTTCTTATTCAAGACCCCTTGGGCTATGTTTTAACTCTCTCCACATAGCTGATCTGTGAGGACTTTTGCCAGACACAGGGTATTCTAAAGTTGTGTGCAAGGAAGCTGTCCCTCAAACTCTCTTAAGGGATAAAGATATACCAAAAGAATTTTCACAGAATTTTCTTTATTTTTATTTCCAAGCTAACTGCGACAAGACTGTTTTGGGACTGGAGAAGTTATGAGACAGCATGTTATTGTTGAAGTCAGTTTCAAGAAATTGTTTTTCTCAATCCAACAGTGGAAACTTGGTTATACCAGCAAATGGTGCAAAATGTATGTGCAAGTTGTTGAAGGGAATGCAAAAACTTTACATATGTATGCAGGTGGAGCATGGTGTGGCGTGCAAGCAACGATTTGAAAAAGTTGAAAGTCCCAAGTATTTGTCCAACTATGGACCAAATGAATGTCACAGCATCCTCAGAGTCTTCATTTATCACTGATGTGTGTGATCTGTCAATATATGTGAGTGATCTGTAATAAATGTGGATGATGATCTGTCAATAGCTTGAAGCAAGATCCATTCTGCAAGATCCTTGACGTGAGTGATCTGTCAATATATGTGAGTGATCTGTAAATAAATGTGATGATCTGTCAATAGCCTGAAGCAAGATCCATTCTGCAAGATCCTGTCAATAGCCTGAAGCAAGATCCATTCTGCAAGATCCTTTCTATCTGTTTAGCTGAGCAGGTCAATCCATGTCTTATGCAGTCCTTGTCTCTGTGCCACTGCACTGGCTGCCTTGCCGTGGCGACATTGCTCATCTCCTGACCCCGGGTAATTGGTTTCAAGGCACCACTTATGATCTCCCAACAGTGTGCCTCCATTGCTGGGATTCTCTGTGATCTCCTGAGAGCTGAAAAAGAACAGGCCCGTGCACTCCCTGATGTTGTCGACCACTTTTTCATCTGTCTGCTTCTTCTTCATTGCACTGTGCCCCGCTGAACTTTCTTTTTCTTCCAAGCTGACTGCGGCAAGACTGTTTGGGGACTGGAGAAAGTTTAAGAGACAGGCGGTCAAAATGTGACAGGTAAACGCATGTTCCGTGTAGCTCTTGTCAATGTCATAGTCAAGTTCTTGTTTCAGTTCGAATCTGTTTGACACTTCAAGTGACACATGAAATTCATCCCCTTGATTCTGCTGTTCAAAATCAAGAGAAAATGTAACTTCACATGCAGAATATGAGATGATTTTTTTTTTTTTTTTTTTTTTTTTCCTTTTTTTTTTGCTTTTGAAAGTGCGAAGCTTTTGTAAGGCAAAATCTCAAAAATTATATTTTTCACAATAGGATGTGGCAAGTTACGTGTCATATGATGTAAAACTTGCTCAACAGATTCTGGGGACTTTGTTCCCAACTTTTTCTGTTCATATGGGATAGGTTCATTGGCATTTCCTCTACCAATCATTAATTAATTAAAATTTTTTGTTTTTTTTTTCCCCTGAAAGTGTTGGTTTCTGAAATCTAAATCTTGCCAGTTCTCTGAACACTGTAACATGTTCAGCTTAATCCACAAACACTAACGCACATCTTAAAAACCACTGAGATCAGTATATATGATGGCACATGCATCTGTAAAATTTGTATCTGTTATCATCCAATGGACACAGAGTTAGAAACTTGCCAAAGGCACACATTCAAGTCTCCGCTACATACAATTACTGGCACACATGGCTAACAAAACGCACTTTGGTGACAGGGATGAACAGAAGGGGCTGAGCTACTTCAATGTCGGATGGGGACAACCAGCAGGCAAGGCGCAGGTTCTTCAAGACACACCAGTACCGCCGCCATTTCGACAGGTCATCGTCTTCCTGTATGACACAGCACAATGACCTCTGTACAGCCTGTACAATACAGCTGTCATAGTATGACACAACAGTAAGATAAGATAAGATAATGTTGCTTATAGCCCAGCCAACCGCAAAGGGCCACATCAGGGGCTGTCACCACATTAAAATCAACTCACCATCATTTAAAAAAAAAAAAAAAAAAAAAACACTTTCACACATCTTTTAAATGACATCTTCTAGAAACGTACCAGAAACTACGTTAAAAATCTTTCTTCCATAAAATCTTAAATCAGATGAAAAATATGTTAATCTCTCTCAAAAACCCAAAGATCACATCAGGCGGGACATCTCTGAACAGGATTTTCATGGACTCTGCTGTAAAATGTTTGTGTCTCACATCGCGCAAGTCCCAACACTCTAAAAGAATATGTTTCATTGTGAGTGGCACATGACATGGAATGCTCCACGGAGCTTCTTCACTCTTTAAAAGGTATGACTGGGTAAAATACGAATGGCCGGTGTGCAGCCGGCACAGAACTGTTTCTTCTTTACAACCACCAGACGTAGATGAGAGGAACTCCTTAAGGTTTGGACGGATCTGAAAGGGTTTGTTATCCATCTGTGTATCCAATCCTACTGCCAGAGGTCTCTGACATAATGGCACAACAGTAAAACATGCAAGGATCGTATGACACTGTTAATATACCAGTTTCTATAAACAGCAGAACACAATTGCATTTAACCCTGAAGCAGACAGGCCAAACTTGTGGATAGACCAAATGAATTTATAGTGCCAACCATTTCCAAAACTCTTCCCCATATATACTGCTGGTGCCAGTCCTTTTCCCTATATATGTGTGGACTTTTCATGGCAGTACAATCATTGTTTTTATAGCATATTAAGCTGTTTGCTAATTTTTTTTTTCATTTCTCAGCCAGACTTCGACCTAGCTCACTAAACCGCATTTCTAGATCAATAAATTCATTTATACTTAAAAATTACTTTTTGATCATTGAAAAAAAATAGATCTCATGAGTTATTTCCATTCAGATTATGGCCTCCAGCACTAGATGGTATGTTTTTAGCAAAATATAGTCCCGGAGCCCATGTGCAGGTGGCAGATAGGGAAAAGGTTAAGCTACCTGAAATTCGGCTGATACAAAAAGAACACTGCAATTACTTCATTTTCAAATGAAATGTGTTTGATTTTAAAACAACAGTATACACCACTGAGCATTAGAGCACAGTACAACGTTGTGCAGAACACAATACTAATGCAGCAGTACAGCCAAAGAGATGATAGAAGTACACAACAGCCTAGTAAGTACAACACTATCCACCACTAGACAGTTTACAATCTTCACCCTTAGCCTACTGGCCACATATCCTGTACTGTGCAAACAACTTTTTTATGTAATTATAGCCCCCCCCCCCCCCCCCCCCCCCCCCGATCATATCTGATGTTGACACACACACACACACACACACACACACACACACACACACACACACACACAATGCATAGGTAAACACACTCATGCACTTATACAAACATACACATACACACATACCTACACACAAACGCATTCACATACGCATACACACATATGTGCACGCATTTACAAAAAATGCACACTGTGCTATTAAAAAAAAATATTATTATTTCTTTGCAAACACATTGCCTGTAAACTGCTTTCATGAAATTAACGGTTCACAACACCCATGATCTCCACAGAAAATCAAACCTGAACATTGAGGTATCCAGACACAGCAGGTTTAACCAGGCACCCAGGAACCGCTGCCACCCGACAGCAGTAATTCCCAAAGAGAGGCAGCTCATGAACTTTGCCCTCTGTACAGTCATCAACGATGAAATTGTCATTACCAAGTATAATATGAGAATGAAATATCCAGAAAACACGCCTCACATTACACACAACTTTTAAATATCATGGCTAGCTCACCTGAACACGTTCGTCAGGTGGCAGCCCATACATGAAATAAAACATACTGAATACACAAAATGTGCATTAAGTGCAGTAACATGCCTCAGCTGATGAAGTAGTGTTTTATAGTGTAGTAAGACGGCATGAACAATGATAAGGATCACAGGCTGGATGTTGACATGTGCCTTATCTATCTCCTCCGCCCCCCTCCCAGCTCCCCACCCTCTCTTCCCCCATCAAATGTGATATTGATTGTTGCAGTAAACACCTACCTTCAACGTTGTTGCTAATCCCTCAGTGATCTCTCTCTCTCTCTCTCTCTCTCTCTCTCTCTCTCTCTCTCTCTCTCTCTCTCTCTCTCTCTCTCTCTCTTTCTCTCTCTTGTAGCAACATCATGACAATTCCATGATACCTGGCATTCACACAAACAACCACGACTCTTTCTTTTCCTTGTCACATTACACTCAGTGTCATGATTTCCATTCTTAAATCTGGCCATCAGCAACATGACAGAAAAACAAAGCTCTGTTTCCTTTCTTTTCCTGGAAGAGAAGATGCCATGGCAAGCCTTCTGAAAAGTTCTTCATCAGCTGAAGGAGAAGACCAGAATGGGGATACATGCTGGACTAACGAGCCTGACAACTTTGCACATAGTGAATGAGCATCAACATCTGTTCATAAAACATTGTAAGGCTCTAAATTTGTTCACCATGAATACCAGTTAAGATTGTCACAAGCTCTGATTGAGTTATTTCCGTTTCTTTCTGTTATGGTGGGGTGGTGAGAGCTGGAGAATGAGGGGGAAAGAGGTACTACTAGCGAAAAAAAAAAAAAATTACTGGCGCTGATTTGTCTTCTTGACATTTCAGTGATGGCTGTAGGCGAGAATCTGACCAAATCTGCAGCAGAAGCAGTGTACAGTATTCAGTACATATGACAGTGTAATAGCTGGGTGGTTAGAATCCTGAACAATCAATCTGAGGGCTGTGGGTTCAAGTTTCAGCAGTGCTTGATAGGATGAAGTGCGGAATGTGATTTTTCTGATGTCCCAGGTCAAGAGACAGGGTAACCATGCTACTGGCTAAAACCACTCATGTGTAGGTGCAAGTTCAGACCTTGAACGCTATGTGTCAGGGTCTGGTGGGTTGTACAAATACAAAAATACCCAGTGTGTGTCAGCATAGTTTGGAAAGGAAATCACCATCACCAGGCATTCACTACAAAGGGCAGAAAAGTCATGGTGAACACCAAAACATCAGTAACATTATTATATTATGCTGAAAGTGTTAAATGTGCAAAGTGTAAAACAACTGATAAACATAAAATATAGAAAAAACACAAACTATGTTTTTCAATCATTCTTTTTAAAAAAAATATGATATATCTATTTCTAAACATGCTGTTATTTCAACTGAACAGTATTCGTCAGATTATATGTGTGTGTGTGTGTGTGTGTGTGTGTGTGTGTGTGTGTGTGTGTGTGTGTGTGTGTGTGTGTGTGTGTGTGTGTGTGTGTGTGTGTGTGTGTGTGCATGCATGTGTGTGTGCATGCGTGTGTGCATGCATGCATGCATGCATGCATGCATGTGTGTGTGTGTGTGTGTGTGTGTGTGTGTGTGTGTGTGTGTTCTGTGTGTGTGTGTTCTGCGTGTGTGTGTCTGTTTTTCTCTCTCTCTCTCTCCTCTCTCTGCATTTGGCATTTCCTTCATCTGCATTTGGCATTTCCTTCAAAGTGCTCCTTATATTTACATCCAAATATTGACAGTCAAGAGAATAAATGTGAGCACAATTCTCCTGTATAAATGATGAATACAGTGGAAGTTTTAAACCCTATAACAGGCTTTCCCTTCAAGTCCTGGGGACCACAGGTTTAGAGAAGAAAACCAACAGGTCAGTTATGATCATTTTTGCTGCCAAATAAAAGAAGTTTACTAAATTCACCAAATCACAAAGCACGACACATATAGTAATATCAACAAATAAAAGAGAAACAGATCATAAGATTGCAGTCTGGTTTCCAGTTCAGCTTCTAAAATTAACTTCATCTCTAATACAGATGACATAAATGTTACTGGAGATAAAAGAAACCAAATGTCTTTTAACGTAATATTCAGCTGTTATTTTCATCCAGTGCACCTCAATTAGAAAGTCTCTCACTGGTGCGAAGACGTTAGTAATTTTACTTTCCAAAGTGCTCAGAACATATTACTCTGTCATGAAAGTGAAAAGGGAGACAACTATAGCCACAAACATTGAGAATACTGTATTCAGATTTGTGGACAGCCCTACCCTTATACTTCCTCTCTCTTTAAAAATCAGTAAAGAAATATGCTCCCCAAACAGTAGTTTTTTCATACTGAAGTTGTAAAAATTAACCGCCCCCCCCCCCCCCCCCCCCCCAAATTAGTGATGTTTATGAATTAGAAAAGCTACCATGAATTCAGCCACCACTAACTTAATATTTCCGTCCTACCTGAGTTTTTTTTCTCCAGCTCAAAGTCAAAGGTTCTGACAGAGTCGTGGACATCCTGTAGATGTAGTGTTCCCTTGGCAACCAGCTCAAATCGAGGCCCTCTGTTTTATAATTAAAATCACA
>JADBJO010001024.1:97500-102500 GCA_016801955.1 Conus betulinus
TATCGTTAAGTGTTAAAAACCAGAGAATCGCTTTATTTCCAAACTGAAACATTGGATGTCGAAAGCAGATCTCGCCATCTAAGTGGTCTGGGGTAAGACAGGACATTTTCCTGGGACACCACAGAAGCCTTACTAATCACCTCAGATATCCTGTACGTCGACAGAAGGTGCATGACTACAATCACTTTATGTCCTCACAAATCAAAGAGTTTGTCATCATAATCATACTGGATCTCTTTGACAGGCTTCGCTTCTTCACATCGACAACAATACAATGCCAACCATCTGCTGTCTGTCTCTCATGATTGTGCTATGTCTGATTGTCACAGTTTTAAAGTCAACAGTGTGTGTGACAGAACCTCAACTGGTGCAAGAGTAATGGCACAGCCCCTAAGTCAAACCACCTGTGAGAGGTACTTCATTGCCTGCATCGTACTGTTTTGTCTGTGTCAGACCTCTAAACCCCAAACATCCAGGCAGGGCATAAAGGGCCACAGAGTATGGAGACATTTTATGATGAACAATGAGGACTATGAAGATGATACTTTGAAGTTCAATTCTCGTCTGAGCTTATATGACTGGACTGTATTCTACTACTGCCCATCCTATAAGCAGCAACAATGAATGCAACGGAAGAAGCATGTGGAATAGCACATCAAAACATGGACAGAAATGCCCTCTAAAGGTCATACATGAATTGTTTGTCTCTAATAAATAATAACACTATCAACAGGACAAATGAGTTGTTGGGAAAGGGGGGATGATAGTTCAAAGTTTCTGAAACTCAGGAAATATCTGATGATGCAACGCTTCTGTGAAAGCCTCTGGAATTGTGATGACTTTCACCATGATCTTTGTTGTCATTGTCCTTCCAAAGAAGAACAAACACTCTGGATGGATCACATTTGGATCATGGATCATCACAAGCACACTTCAGGTTACACAGGGAATTTATTGGAATAACAGATTGCATGTAGGACTGGGCTTCTATTGTTTAAGTTGTATTTTCTTGTGAGTGTGAGAGTGGTGATAGTGTGTTTAATTTGTGTTTATCTTTTGTGCTGCAGTTCGATTGAATGGCTGAGACAGAGAATAGCATCACAACTGGTGTCATTGTAATAACAAGACATGCAGTAACCCCACAGGATATAGAATCATTTCTTTCATTTTCATATCCTGAAAACATGTGGATTTAAAAGAAAGCCTCAGCAACTGCAAAAACTACGATCACAAGATGGGCCTCTGACACTAAAAACTTAGCCCCAAACTAGAGGTTAACAGGTACCTCAAATGTTTGTTGACAGTGTTACACTATTTTAAGTGTAGTAAATTGCAAAAAAAAAAATGGTTAGCAACCAAACACACACAGTCAAAAAACAGACAAACAACAATAAACCAACCAACAAAAATGACAGTGACACCTATTTCCGTGTGTATACACCATTCCCTTTTTTTTTTTTTTTTTTTTTTCCTTTTTTTTTTTTTTTTTTTTTTTTTTTTGTTTGTTGATTTACAATGACAGCTCACACTGGAGCCAAGCTGATGAAAGTGAGCTTCCCCTGCCGTAGCTTTCCAGTCTGTCACGGCTCATGCGGCGGCCTGCCTTCTTACACCTCTCTCTCTGAACCACTGCTCTTTGGAACACTCCCCATCCTCTTCTGTTTCGCTCTTTGAGCCTCTCGTTAGAATTCCGGTGCCTGGGGCATAAGAGAGAGAGAGAGAGAGAGAGAGAGAGAGAGAGAGAGTGAGTGGTAGAGAGAGAGAGAGAGTGAGTGGGTAGAGAGAGAGAGAGGTAGAGAGAGAGAGAGAGAGAGAGAGAGAGAGAGAGAGAGAGAGAGAGAGAGACTTATGAGGCTCGAGAGAGTGGGAGGGGCAGGGGTGAGGGGAGGGAGACGGGAGGGTGGTGGAGGCAAGAGACAAAGTAACAATGTCAAGCGGGCTTTCAACGGATTCAAGAGGTTCAATATCCCATGTCAAACTACTGCCCGCTCTTGATCCACTGGAAATGCTTCAAAACCACTCTGCACGCTCTCCACCACTACAAACCATTCCACCACCCCCCCCCCCCCCCCCTTCTTCTGCCCCTCCACCCACCCACCCCCCCCACCACCCAAGAACTCAACCTCGACCCCTCCCCCTTTCCTTCACCTCCTCCCGCATTATTTCCTTCCACATCACTCTACTACTTTCCCCGAGCAGTAGAAAATGTGCTGGATGTTCTCTTTCTATGCTTGGGCAAAATGTGTGTGCGTGTGTGTGTGTGTGTGTGTGAACGTAAAGGGTATTTGGGTGTTGGTGTGTGGAATGGGGTGTGTTCGTGCTGGCGGGTGAATGTAATGTGTATGTGCGCATGTGCGTGTGTGCGAGCACACGACCGTTCATCACTCCTGCTGCTTCTATCTGATTTGAAGAAGACGGAAGGAACATAAACGCAAAATTAATTAACTTGGCTCAAGCAGATGAAAAAGCTGACTTCAAACAAATGTCTCCTTAAATCAAATTCTTCCAGTAAAAAAAGGAAGAAAAAATGAAAGAAAGAAAACAAAACAAACCCCCCCCAAAACCTAAGCGACCAAAATTCATAAACAACTATTATGGATTCTCCTTGCGGGCTGCCGATGATGAATTTGTGATCGGATTGAGCAGTTTGGGAATTACACAGGGTACAGAAACTGAGACCGGAAAAAGAAAAAAAATATACTGTCGACATAATCTTGTTTGGTTATTTGCTTTGCAAACAGCAGATTGATGGCTAGATCTGTCAGTCATTGGTCCTCTTTCGTGTTTTAAGCCCAGCCAGAGACCGTTTTGTCTTGTTTGTAGTATATGAAGCCAGAGCAGAACTTCTGACGACTGACAATTTCTCCAACGTAAACGTATGTACCACGAATACGGTACACTTTCTGCTCACACCATCCAATCCAAACCAACCACTCGGGTTATACAAATCACCGCCCAAGTTCTGCACAACAATAATTAGGCTGCTCTTTCGCCAGACAAGTCCCCCGCTGCAATTAATGGTTGCTGACGTATGGCCCTGAAGGGATTAATAAAGCTCTGTGCCATGCATGCCCATTTCCAAGGCAGCTACAGCTACTGCTGTCTTTTGATCTGTCGTTGTACGGTGTGTACAAGGTCCCCCTAAACACTGGGACTGGAAAATAACCGAGGACAAAATAACAGAGCCCCAGCACCGACTCGCATTGTGACAAGCCGTAACTGCTTCTGTGCACGTACTGTTATTCACTGTAGCAGCCACAAGTTACAGACAGAGCTTAGCAAAGACAGAAGAAAGAAAGAGATTACACATTTTTGTAAAGAACGTGCTATGAGAAGCGATTGAGATTAATTTCATTTTAACTCCCGCGTATGCTAAAAATACGAAAGCTTACATCAAAATACACTTGTAGACCTACCAAGAACACGGGCGTACCGCTTATCACTACATGTCTAATGTAGTAGGCTACTATGCAGTTTACGACAGTCTTAGAAAAACGTGCCACTTTGAATTAAAATGGGCTTCTAGGAAATTAAGACCGTTGTATAACCTATTCCTTTATTTGAAAATTTTTGGAGTAGGCCTATTTGTCTATTAATCCAATTAATGCTATGCGAGATTAAAAATCAAAGACGTTAGATGACTTACATTTTGTAACACACATTCACAGTGAAAAACAATTTACGGCTCTCTCTCTCTCTCTCTCTCTCTCTCTCTCTCTCTCTCTCCTCTCTCTCTCTCTCTCTCTCTCTTGTCTGTGTGTGTGTGTGTGTGTGTGTGTGTGTGTGTGGATTTTTCTTAAACGTGACTACGCTTTTTTTTTTTTATAACAGAGTTGATGTCTGAACAGGGTTTGAGAGTACCTTCAGTTTCTTTACTTTCTAACATAACATGTTCTGCTTAACTTGATGATTATGTTCATCAGTCCAGTTTTATTTAGGCCTAACTGTACCCTCTACACACCCACAAGGGGTACACATTGTCAATTAACTAAACCTTTAATAAGTTTCCAACACGAAATCCGTAGAACATTATATACCACAAACATGCACAGGCTGAGAGAGAGAGAGAGAGAGAGAGAGAGAGAGAGAGAGAGAGAGAGAGAGAGAGAGGACAGGCTGAGTGAGAGAGGTAGAGAGAGAGAGAGTGTGTGTGTGTGTGTGGGGGGGGGGGGGGGGGGGGGGGGGGGCCAAGCAGAGAGAGAAAAAGTCAGAGGAGAGGACCATAACCCGCGGTCAGTGTAAATGGCTGTACTAAAACCTCGGCAAAGACGATACTGTGTTGAGGGAAAGTCGTTACCCACACAGAACAGTAAAGTGAGCGGGACGGCGGGGGCGGGGGGCGGGGGAGGGGGGTGGAGGGGGGGAGTGTAAGTGAAAGAGAGGGGGGGGGGGGGGGCAGACATTAATAGTGAGGAGGAGTGGGTGGGGGAGGGGAAAGCGTGAGTGAAAGAGAGAAGGGGAGAAAATAACATTACACATTAAGAGAGAGAGGGGGGGGGGGTTACAGTCTACCCCCCATATATCTCTCTCTCTCTCTCTCTCTCTCTCTCTCTCTCTCTTTCTCTTTCTCACCCTCCCTCACACACACACACACACACACACCACACACACACACACACAACACACACACACAGAGAGAGAGCACACACACGCAGACACAGACACACACACAGATGACACACACACACTCACTGCACGGTGAGAGAGAGAAAGAGAGGAGAGAGAGAGATTCCAAAGACTTAGGACCACAAGGAGTATGACACAACAGCTTTAGATCGGTTACATATTTATTTCACACAGTAAGCCTACTGGCCACATCATGGATTTCGACCCCTGTCATATGGTGCCACTGTCCATTCGAATAAATTATCAAATCAAGGAAAAAGATCCATAGTTTATCTCGTTCTCTCTCTCTCTCTCTCTCTCTCTCTCTCTCTCTCTCTCCTCTCTCTCTCTCGATCTCTCCCTCATTCCCTCTCTGTCCTCTCTCTGTCTCTCTC
>JADBJO010001024.1:117500-120000 GCA_016801955.1 Conus betulinus
CCTCTCTCTCTCTCTCCACTCTCTCTCTCTCCTTTTCATTGCATCGTATTATACTGTGCATACAACATTCATACAATACTCCATTGTGTTGCATTACATGGTGTTCTTGCATTGTGTGAGATCCTCGTCGCAGCCGAGCTCATTGTCCGATACAAGGAAGAGTTCACACACGTCGCCACAACCTGGCGCCAGGCTAAAACCCAGCGTCCGCAGGACCCTCTCTTCTCTTCACCTCCCTCCTCCTCCTCCTCCTCCTCCTCCTCCTCACCCTCTCTTCCTCTTCCTCTGCTACCCTCCCCGTCCCGTCCCTCCCTCCCTCCCTCCATTCCATCTCCACCCCCATTTTCCGTCTATGTTTGCAAGTTGCAACTGCACAAACATCCATGACGTGACCTTGAGATCATCATCATCATCATCATCGTCATCGTCATCATCATCGTCGTCGTCGTCGTCGTCGTCGTCATCATCACAACGAAGATAACAGTAGACAAATCACATCAGAACGCCGCTCAAAGCTCAGATTCTGAAAGAAAGGCGGAGGAGGAGGAGGAGGAGGAGGAGGAGGAGGAGGAGGAGGAGGCCATCCAAGCAGATTGGAACCCCTCACGTCCCCTGCAGATGGCCGCACGTCGTCACCTGGTGACAGGCATCCTATGCAAACAGCACGTAGACAGAACCCCCCCCCCCCTTGCCCCCTCCTCCCCCCCCCCCCCCCACCCCCCACCCCCGCCCTGAGACCAGCTGGAGCTGCACGTACAACCCTCTGTCACAGTAAGGAGACGGATGATGACGTAGTAGAAGAGGAGGAGGCCATACACTCACACTTCCCATTACAGTACAACAGGACACATCGGCAATCAATGGCGCCGCCTGTCGCCACAAAGGGCAACAAAAAAATGGACAAACCATGATGAATTTGATCTCGTTCTTCTCTTGGAGGGATAAGCGGGTTTTTTTTTGTTTTTGTTTTTGTGTTTTTGTTTTTTTTTAAAGCAGACCTGAGTGACATAGTTCTTATGAGTTCGCTGAGAGTGTTGCTCAATTTCCTGACCAACACTGCAGGTGCCTGTATCTCTCGGGCCTGGTTGACGCCGGGATATATTATGAAAGGAAGCGTAGAGTACAGCCCTGTCATGTAGTCTCAGACCGAAATGGAAATCCGTAGCATCATCTTAAATCATCCTCATTCTCATCGATCAGCATTAAAAAAAAAATGTCTCAAATTCTGTGGCCCTTCATGCCCTGCTCTCATGGTGACCTCAATTTCGATGTCCTCTCCACGTCTGTGGCCTTGGTTTGGTTCCGTCGGGGTCACCGGTATCGGCGAGTCCATGGGGGCTGTCGTTGGACGGACGTGGTGGCGCCCTCCGGAGGGAGAGCTCACTCACGCCGGCTCCGCGACTAAGCAATTATTGTCGTCAGTAGGGGGCTTAGTAGGTGGTGTCCTGCGTATGTTAGATCAGAACAGGCGCCACTGAACACCACCGAAGTGACTCGGCAGCAGTGCAGAGTCTCTCCTCCGGTGGGTTGCCTCTTGACGACTGACATTGACGATCCATACTGCTGTGTCTCCGACACCCTGCAGCTGTAACGGTTCATACCTTCGATCCATACTGCTGTGTCTCCGACACCCTGCAGCTGTAACGGTTCATACCTTCGATCCATACTGCTGGTGTCTCCGACACCCTGCAGCTGTAACGGTTCATACCTTCGATCCATACTGCTGTGTCTCCGACACCGTGCAGCTGTAACGGTTCATACCTTCGATCCATACTGCTGTGTCTCCGACACCCTGCAGCTGTAACGGTTCATACCTTCGATCCATACTGCTGTGTCTCCGACACCCTGCAGCTGTAACGGTTCATACCTTCGATCCATACTGCTGTGTCTCCGACACCCTGCAGCTGTAACGGTTCATACCTTTCGATCCATACTGCTGTGTCTCCGACACCCTGCAGCTGTAACGGTTCATACCTTCGATCCATACTGCTGTGTCTCCGCACACCCTGCAGCTGTAACGGTTCATTTTCCACTACTGCCTTTAGACTGGTGGGACTTACGACCCTTGGAATTGTTTTTTTCTTTCGTTGCTGCTGGTGATGGTGGTGGTAGTGGTGATAGTGCTGGCGGAGTATGAGTGTGTATGCGTGTGTGTGTGTGTGTGTGTGTGTGTGTGTGTGTGTGTGTGTGTGTGTGTGCGTGCGTGCGTGCGTGCGTACGTGCGTGCGTGCGTGTGTGTGTGCGTGTGTGTGTGTGTGTGTACACGCATCTGCTGATTTGTAGTTTAAGCAAGAACTATCACCGTGTCCGCTGTAACAACGAAATCTTTCGTAGTTTTCAACAACTACTATCACTTTACCAGCTTCAGCTGGTAAATATTCCATGCCAACATTTAACAAAAAAAACAAACAATTTTGAGCTCATTTCTTTCAGTAATGGTGGCGGCAGAAGCGGTGTGATGACACTGGCCGTGCATCCCTCACGTACTATCCGTGTTTAA
>JADBJO010001024.1:122500-137500 GCA_016801955.1 Conus betulinus
GTACTAAATAAAACATTTAACTGATAAAAACAACCAAACACACATCACAACATCACAAAGACGTTAAAACAGAAGAAGAAGAAGAAAGATGGTTAAAACAGAAAAGGAAGAAAGAATGACAGGAAGAATAGAAAGGATAAAGGAATAAAGGAAGCAAGCTTGAAAGATATGAAAGGATGAATGAAAGAAGAAGGAAAGAATGAATGAACGAATTCATGAATGAATGAATGAAAAATGAATGAATGAATGAAAATATGAATGAAATACTACCTTAACAAGAAAGAAAGAAAGAAAAAAAAGAAAAAATGAGTGAACATATTTTTTGAAAATTACAAAAGACATGAATACATACGCTTAACAATAAAATAAACAAAGCCTAAAAACAGCTCTACACCCCACACACCACACACAAACACACACACACACACAACACCCCCCCACCATCCAGCCTCACCCAAACTCCCCACACAAAGCCTAAACGCCCCCACCGCCCACAGCACACAGACCAACACATCCCTCAAGCCCCCCCCCCCAAACTCCCCCACAAAGCCTAACTAAACTCCCTCTGTCCTCCCCAGCCATAGTCAGACCAGTCAACCTCACCCCCACCCCCCCCAAAACCCCCCCACAGCCACCCCCCCAGCCCCCCCCCCCCCCCCCCCCCTCCCGCCTAGGAGACCCACCTTGAGGCTGGCGGCCAGCTGCCGATAGTAGAAGAGACTCATGTCCTGCAGAATGAGCGGCTCGGGGCCGTCGGGGGTTGCTGGGGAGGGAAGGGGGAGGACGGGGAGGTGGGGCACACGCGCCGTACTGACGATGATCCTCCCCCTGGGAGTCACCAGCGCCACCTGCCGACATCTTTCCACCCGCCGCTTCTTCTGCCAGACCTCAAGGCCCCCCGCCCACCGCCGCCCGACGACGACGACGACGACGAAAAGGCCAACGAGCTAGCTACTGCTGCTGCTGCTGCTCTCCCGCTGCTGCTGAGACTGCTGCTACTCCCACGCTGCTGCTTGTTGCTGCTGCTGCTGCTACCTTCGGATCGGCTTGCCCGGTTTCGGCCAGAGTCGAGGAGGGCGCCCACTGAACATTGATAAACATTTATCCATCGCTGCTGCCGCCACCGCTGCTAGAAGAACAGGTTGCGGTGGTGGTGGTGGTGTGGTGGTGGTGGTAGTGGTGGTACCCGCGGACGCCACTGGAGTGGTTGTGGTAGTTTGGTTCTACTGCCAGCAGATGGGTGGTCGTTTGATCACAGACCTCCTTCTATCTCCTCCTTCCACTACACTTTGTCTGGGAGACAACCGCTGGCCTTGGGTCTGGTTTTGCCGCTTCTAAACGAAAGTGCCCCCCGTCTCACCTCTTCATTTGTACAGAGAGAGGTGTGGGTGGTGGTGGGGAGGGTAGCTGATTGGGGGACCGGTAGAGGAAATAAGGTAACAGTGGCAAGATAATAAAGAGCGAAGATCACAGAACAGCTGTTGTGGCCCCGGTTCTCTCCCCCTACACTCTTTCTCTCTCTCTTTCTGCTTCCAGTTGGATCGCACGAAATGTACAACACGCGCCGCCTCAAGGACGGATTCAAGTCAAAACACCTGTTGCAGCTCTTGTCTTGGGTCCGGCGGAGTTCGGTGCCAACATGTTTCAAGGCCATCCGACTTCCAAATCCGTCTGTTGTTAGTGGTAGTAGTAGTAGTAGTAGTAGTAGT
Organism: Conus betulinus; assembly: GCA_016801955.1. Taxonomy (NCBI): domain Eukaryota; kingdom Metazoa; phylum Mollusca; class Gastropoda; order Neogastropoda; family Conidae; genus Conus; species Conus betulinus. Next base: position 124,210 of record JADBJO010001024.1, read on the forward strand.
AGTAGTAGTAGCAGTATTAATGTTGCTGTTGTTATTGTTTTTTGTTGTGTGTTGTTGCTGCTGCTGCTGCTGCTGCTGCTGCTGCTGTCGTTGGTTGTTGTTGCTGTTTCAACAGATGACTTCACAAAACCTTGTCTTCAGTCGACTACACACTGTTTCCAGAAACTTCAGCGGTGGATCCATGTTCAAGTTCTCTACCGTCCCAACCGACCCTGTCACTGGATGCTGCGTGTCACAGACATCTGCGACCATGGCCAGCGTTTATCATCCACTGATTGGCTGGCACCAGTCCACGCCCCCTTCCTAACCTTTATTTGCTGTGTGTGCAGCAGCAGCTGCAGCAGCAGCAGCGGCGCAGCACCGTGCCTCGGGACTGCAGCAGACTGCATGCAAGCTGTGGGATTGCAACAGATGGGCGATCCTAGATACACGGGCTCAATGCACTGATTACATAGTGCTAACTCTCGATCTGCTATGACAGTTATCCGACCCTATATGCTCTGGAATGAAAAGAAACGCTGATGGAGAGAGAGGGGGGAGGGGGGCACAGAGAGAGAGAGAGAGAGAGAGAGAGAGAGAGAGAGAGAAACAATTATTCTTCAGATCTTTTAAGTCTTACTATCAAAATATTCAGGTAGCCAGCGACTGACAATTTATGAAAAATTAATGTTCATGTCTGTGCAATAGCCATAGCAAAATTTTAAAACTAATTATCAATAAACTACGGCAGGTATCCATATCGTTTACGATCATGACCAAAGAGAGGGAGGGGTGGATGAATGAATGCAGAGAAGGGGAAGACAGTAAGAAGGGTGGGAGAGAGACAGAGGGAGGAGGGGAGGGGGAGAGGGTTGGTGGTTGAGGGGTGTGTGGCAGGCGGAGACGGGAACAATAATTTATCACCAGCGGTTGGAGCCAGTCGCAGTCCCCACAGCTTGAACCTGCCGAAAGGGGAAGATTGACAGACACTAGAACTTTCCGCTTTTGACTGAAATGACTTACATTAGCCAGTGTTTCAAGGGGAAAAAAAGAACTGTATATCTAGACAGTGGCGTCTTGTGAGACGCTTTGGACTACGAATCAAACTTCACCCCTTTCCCGTTCGTTTAGCGTTACATAACCAAGCGAAAGTCGCGATCAGAGGACACCACACACACACACACACACACACACACACACCACAAACACATGCGCACGTGCGCACGCACGCTCTCGCTCGCTCTCTCTCTCTCTCTCTCTCTCTCTTCTCTCTCTCTCTCACACACACACACACACACACACCCACACACACGCACGCACACACACACACACACACACACACACACACACACACACACACACACACACACACACCACACACACACACACACACAAGCTGACAGCCAAAACCACAATACTCGAATTACGCCGCTCAATCAAATGTCTGAACTATCCTACCCCCCACCCCCACCCCCCTCCCCCCCCCCAATCTAAAAAAAAAAACCTGAACGCCCCGACGTTATGTTTTTGAGGTGGATGGGCGTGGGTCGGGAAGAGATCGGGAGACAGGGAACGCGGGGGAAGCGTTGTTTTTTCTTTTATTATCACTTTGCTACAGTCACTGGTAATGAACTTCGGAGACTGTTTCTATCTGACCAGGAAGGCATCGAGGAGCAGCTGAGAGAGAGGGAGGGGGGGGAGGCGAGAGGAGAGAGAGAGGGGGGGGGGGGAGAACAGGGGGAAGGGAGGAGGGGGGGGGAGGGAAGTAGGGATGAGAGAAATGGAAACAAGAAGTTGCCTTGAGGAAGGGTACGCTGGCTCTTTCTTTATTCATACAGACTGCCACACCCTATCGCTGGTAATCAAATTTCAGACTGTTTACATCCTGACCAGGACAAGCACTGCGGATCAACTAGAGAGGAGAGAGATAATGTGAGAGAGATAGAGAGAGAGAGAGAGTTGATGATGAGCAGAACAGACGCCAGAGTGTGACAGCCAACAGACCAGACAGACAGGCGAGAGGTGAGTAGGGAGGGGAGGTGAGGGAGGAGAGAGGGAGAGAGGAGGGGAAGATGAGAGAGGAGGAGAGTGAGAGACAGCGTCTGGTTAGGAGAGGATGGAGGAGATTTGGAGAGGCGACGATCGTAGCACTCAGTTGTTGATGAGGTTTCGATTGAGTGAGGAGAGACTGCATGATTTTTTGGGGAAGAGGAGGAGATTAGAGAGAGAGTTTGACTGAGCGATGCGAGAGTCGAGAGGAGAGTGGGGAGAGATGAGAGAGAATGAGGGGAGAGGTCGAGAGAGGGAGAGACTGAGAAGAAGATGGAGAGGATGGAGTAGACTGACTTTTGAGAGAGAGAGAGACTGAGGTAGAGGTTGAGAGAGAGAGAGAGAGAGGAAGAGGAGAGAAGAGAGGAGATGAGGAGATTTTGGAGGAGAGGAGGATGAACTCGAGGGAGGGAGGAAGGAGGAGAGGACGGAGAGATGAGAGAGGAGCGGGGAGAGAGAGAGGAGGCGAGAGGGAGGGGGAGGAGGGAGAGGAAGCGGAGAATGAGAAGAGAGACAGGGCGAGAGGAAGGAGCAGCAGCAGGAGTGAGAGGAGAGGAGAGGAGAGAGAGGGGGGGAGAGCAGAGAGAGGAGGAGAGAGAGGAGAGAGCGAGGAGAAGAGGAAGGAGAGGACAGGAGAGAGCGGAGAGAGAAGCCAGGGGGAGAGAGGAGGAGAAGGGGAGAGAGAGAGAGGTAGAGCGAGAGGAAGAGAGAGAGGGGGAGAAGAGTAGGATGACTAGCGAGAGAGGAAAGGAGGACAGGCCGAAGCAAGAAGGAGACGGACAGACAGGGACGAGGGGGAGAGGGGAGGAGAGACCGGGGCGAGACAGGAGTGATGCGAGATGATGAGAGACAGACGGAGGGTGACGAGGCGGCGAGGCGGGGCAGGAGGAGGAGAGGGAAGAAGTAGATCGAGGAGGAGACAGGGAGAGGCGAGGGGGAGAGAGGAGGAGGGAGAGACAGACATTGAGAGAGAGAGAAAGAGAGAGACAGCGAGAGAAGGGCGGTGGGGATGAGGTGAGACGAGAGAGGGGAGAGGAGGCGGAGCGATGAAGAGAAGGAGAGACGGATGAGCGGGGAGGAAGAGAGACGAGTGGAAGAGGATGAAGGAAGGCGAGAAGAGAGAGACAGGGGGAAAAGAGAGAGAGGAGAAGATTTGTGCGCGGGAGAGTAGATGGGAGGGGGGAGTCATAGGAGAGGACGAGAGGTGGGCGAGCAACGAGAGGTGTAGAGGAGGCGAAGGAGAGGCGAGAGGAGTCTAGAGTAGGAAACAGGAGGAGTATATATGACCAGGAAAGTACTGAGGAGCAAACGAGAGAGAGAGAGACGGAGAGAGAGACGAGGAGAGACGAGAGAGAGGAGAGAGAGAGGGAAGCGGGGGAGGGAGGATGGAACGGGGGCAAGGAAAGAGAGGGGGGGAGGGGAGGAGAGAGGGAAGTAAGGATGAGAGAGAATGGGTCGAGAGTGGAGACAGGTCTGTTTTGGGGAAGCTTTGCTTTTTCTTTTTATTATCAGATTCGCTACATTCACTGGTAATAAATTTCAGGACTGTTTACATCTGACCAGGAAAGTAGTGAGGAGCGGACTGAGCGAGAGAGGGAGGGGGGGGGGGGGGGGGGAGGGGGGAAAGAAGAAGAGCAACTGAGCCAAAGAGGAGGAGGAGGAGGAGGAGAGGAGACAGGGGTAGGAGAGACGGGGGAGAGAGAGAGACTGGGAGCCTTGGGGAAGGATGCTTTTTCTTTAATATCAGATTTTCTGCATACGCGAGTAATAAAAATTTCAGGCTGTTTACATCTGACACGGAAAGCAGTGACGAACAACTGAGAGAGAGAGAGAGAGAGAGAGAGAGAGAGGAGAGAGAGAGAGAGAGGGTGGAGAGAGCGAGCGAGAGAGAGCGAGAGAGAGAGAAAGGGGACAGAGAGAGAGGGGAGAGAGAGAGAGAGAGAGAGAGAGAGAGAAAACGCAAACAAGAGACTGTGTTCAAACAAGCGGCGCTGGGAGGCCTGTCATCTGCATATAAGTACCTGTTCAAACCCGGCGACAGTTTACACACAAACTCACACATTTCAATCCGACGAAAATTCTAAAAAGCGGTTTCACTCTGGAAAAGACAGAAGAAAATAACAAGTGTGGTATTATAAAAGCAAATCAGTTAGGCGTTCCCAACAATCGGTCGAGGAAACCACTGAAAAAAAAAAAACCCACCCAAAATCACTACCACCACCACAAGCTGAAAGTGAAGTTTTTCCACGTGTGTGTTGTGTTGTAAGGAACCTCCTCCTCCCTCACACCTCCTCCGGTTCTCCCATCGTTTCTGGCAGAGGCTGGGATAGAAGACTCCCACTAACGTTGAAAACAGATCGGACAAGAGAGAGAGAAAGAAGTCACTCTGCCAAATCCCGTCCAACGGTGCAACGACCGAACCGATGGGGACGGTGAGGTTAGTTAACTCCACGCGTGTGCGTATGGTCCCTCAAACAACTCAACTCATCGGTTCGGCAACCGTGAAGCCAGCCAGCCGCACGTTGTCGAGTTCGCCAACACTCTCCCAAACCTCGTGGAAACACGACTCGGCAGAACTGACCGGCCGCTTGCCAGGATAGCCTACTCTTCTAACTCCCCGCTTTGTTCCCTGCTAGAAACGAACGAAAGCCTGGAGGAGAGTAGTGAAGAAAGAGAGAGAGAGGGCTCGGAGTTGAGTCGGCACTGACGAGAAATGTAGACAATGAGTCCACACGTGACAGCCCTGCCACGCTTGGTTACAAAGCAGGAGGCGAGAAGCGAGCGAGGAGAAAAAAAAAGGGAAAGGAAAGGGAAGGAGGGTGACGGAGAGTGAGATAAGGGTGGGGGTGGGACGGGTTGGGGAGGAGGGAGTTTGCCAGCAGATAAGAGCCGAGATTCTGGTTGGTTGGTGCCAGCAGAAAAAAGTAGACGGGCCAGTCAGTCCGTTACTTAGTCAGGTCGCTCGCCATCACCAACACTGTACTGTGGTGCACTTAATACGAAGCACAGGGCATTTGGGGCCCACGGGTGACCCGGTGCAGCCCTGTGAAGAAACAATCTGTTCCCGACACCACGTGTACACGGTGTATGACAGTGCACGCTGCAGGCAAAGTCATCGGCGGCGAATGATTGATTGATCTCTGCAGCCCGATCCTTCTTCGTTGGCTGCGTGGTTTGGACCGGCAGAAATGAAAAAAGTCCGCAAAATCTGGCCGGAACTTGCCACGTGTTGCAATAATACACACACACACACACACACACACACACACACACACACACACACTCTCTCTCTCTCTCTCTCTCTCTCTCTCTCTCTCTCTCTCTCACACACACACACACACACACACACCAAGTTGTATCCGTTTTTGTTTGGTTTTTTTGTTGTTTTGTTTTCTGCAAGTTCAGGTCTGGACGTAAAACTATAACTCCCAAACGCAACAGCGCTAGTAATGGCGTGCAATCTGACAAACTGACAGACTGGCGTCATTGCATCTCCAAAGAGCATAAATTTCACAACCCAGCCAACGCAGCAATCAAAATACTTTTGTTGTCGTTGTTGAATGAATTCTGTTCACTCTGCAAGATCCACCAAAAAAATGCACACCCTGAATCATCACACCCGTTCAAAACCCTAAACATCATCACGCTCTCTCCACACTAGACCGCTCTCACCTCGCCTATAACACACACACACACACACACACTGAAGCTGCTGTTCATATAGTGACTGACACGACTACGCATACATTGATTGAACAATCCCTCTTCGACCTGGCGGGACTGCGTTCAGCCCACGCTACTTTTTCCTACCTCTTCCTGCGTCTCCTACCTTTTCCTATTTTCCCTATCCGTTCTTCCTTTCCTACTTTCCCTACATTCCACCAGGTGTTTTATCCTTCCCTTTCCTTCCTGTCTATTCGCATCTTCTTTTCATACATTCCCTTTTGCTCGACCTCTACCTACCACTCCTGCCTTTCCAACCTGTCCCTAGAATTGTTTACTTACTTACTCTACTTTTTCAACCTTTCTCACTAGTTCTGTCTCTCCAAACCTTTCTTGCTTTGTGCACCTTTTTCTTCCCTTTCCCTACCCCTTTCCTTTTTTTTTTTTTTTTTTTTTTGGTCCACAATTTCCAGCTTTTCAGACTTTTTCCTACTTTCTTCTCTACTTTTTCTTAACTTTCTTTTTAAACTCCGATTACATCTCCTTAAGCTTTTTCCTACCCTCCCTATATTTTCCTACATTTCCCCTTTTTTCTCCTTCTTTCTCTACTCTGACTACCTTTTTAAAACTGTCGTCAGTCAGTCTTTCCTTTCTTGCCTGTACAACGTACCTACTACTCAGACTTGTTTCAGTGAACGGGGACAGCAGCAGTATTGGTGACACACAGGTCGGTAAACACGCTTCGAAATGCATCTGCAGCAGACATTGCTTTCGACCACCAGTCAAGGTCATGACACCGTTCAAAGTTCGACTACCACACATGTCAAAAACATCAACCACATGTTCGTACGAGCGAAGCGCACAATTCAGTTATTGTAGGCAGTTCAATTTCACGACCTGAGAGACGAGAGAGAGAGAGTGAGAGAGAGAGAGAGAGAGAGAGAGAGATGAAATGTGTATGTGTGTGTGTGTGCGTGTGTGTGTGTGTGTGTGTGTGTGACACGCAGTGAGTGAGAGAGTGAGAGAGAGAGAGGAGAGAGAGAGTTGGGGGAGGGGGGGAGGGAGGTTCGGCTGAGAACTCCAGGATTCATCACACTAACTCTACCCCCATCCTCCTCACTCTCCAAAACTGTTTACTGTAGATAAAAAAAGGGGGTAAGTGTGAGTATTGGGAGAGGGGATATCGAAGGGAAAGTTTGTAAATCTTTCTTGTTTTCAGCTTTCTGTCAGCGAGTCAGTTCTGGGGGTGAAAAACAAAGAAATTGACCGCCACGGGAAGTGATATTAGTTACAGACTGAAAGAATTACCTCGCATGCTCTTAAAAAAAAAAAAAAAAAAAAGAAAAATACGGACGTCAACGTTTACATCGCCTGACAGTTGTAATATTCCGCAAAAAATAAATATATGCAACTAAATAGACAGAGGTATCATTTTGTTAACAACTTCACAGTGTGTGTATACTCTGCGGAAAATTCGTCAAAATCTAGAGCAACAGATCCTGGATCCGTCATTTCTTTATCCAGATCCGCACCCAATTTCATGGGATCGACCTCGAGCCACATTCCATCTTTTCACCACGTTTCGTACAAATCGGTTCTGTACTTTTTTTGCGCAGTCGGGTTGACAAACAAACATACAAACAATGACCAAACGGCGAAGAAACCGTGCTCTTCTTGGCGACAGTATCAATAATAGTAAATAGCAGCATCAGCGGCTGAACGGGCCTCCGATAGAGCGCCTAGCTTGTCGTCCACAACATGGAGCACACCGTTGCAAGACGAGACCTAAAGAAAGCTGAGCAGTTGAATGAATGACTCTCCACTCACTCCACTCCACACCATCTGCGCGTTTCGAACCCCCCTCCACCGCCCCAAACCCGCCCCTTCTCCTCCCCTTACCCCCCCCCCCCCCCCCCCCCTCCCCCTTTACACGCACTAGTATTGCCTGCAGCACTTCTTTTTTTTTTCTTTTTTTTTTTTTTTTTCAATCTTTCAAGTATAAAAGAAAGAGCGGTGGAGGGGATGGGGTGGGGGTTGGTGGGGGAGGGAGACAGGGTGGGGGAGGATAGTGCAGCAATGGAGGCTTGGTGAGGTCTTGTTGTTTTAAATTAATCACGAAGAATTTCGATCGATCTGTATATAGTCATTCCAGTTGTTAATCGCTCGACAGTTGCACACATTGCAGGTTTGGTTTTGGTTTGGTTTGCTCTGTTTTGTTATTGCTGTTTTGTTTTTTGTTTTTGTTTTGTTTTTTTTGGGGGGTCATACAGCAATAGAAAATATCAATTATTGACTTAAAGAAATCTGGTATTTTACTGACCATCTATCCAGTACTTATGGATGAAAAGAAATATTGCCATTTAGAAAATACACCAAATGTAATTTGTGACCATTTTGCTCCTTTCCTCTTTTGTTATGGGGGTGGAGGAGTGGGGTGTGGGGGAGACGAGGGAAGAATAGACAGGAGCGTGGGTGGGTCTCTTTTTTCCATTCCCTCTCAGTGGCAGTGTTCACACACGCTACTCCTTCCTCCTGTTTTCCTCTCCAAACACAGTTACAACCCAGAAGACACTTTTCAGTTTTAAAAAAAAAGGAGGCATCCACACGTATCTGGAAGAAAAAGCACGCTCTCAAGACAACAGTTCTTATGAATGCGGGCGATGGTTTTGAAGTCCAACTACAATATACTTTTTCTGTATCCTCTCTGCCGTTGCTATGTCGTGGCCTATATATAATACGCGGGTAGCACGTGTCGCCGACATCTGCGCACAGTCTGTTTATATATTTGTTTGTGTCACAGCCTTTGTATTCTCTCTTCCAGTTCTTCATTCCTCGGCTGGAACTGCAAAGATTCAGCATTGGTGAGATGTTTGCTTCTATACAGCCCTTTTTGTCCCACCATTAATATAATCACATTGCATTTCACAATAATGCATACTAAACAAGTATTGCATTATTTCCTCTTTTTGATGAAGGGGGGGGGGGGGGGGGGGTATACGAGCGCATTTTTTTTTTTTTTTTTTTGGGGGGGTGGGGGGGGGGGGTTATCTTTCGTGCCATTTCATTGGTTATACGCACGCCGCTCATTCCGCTTCCCTGCCCCGCCTCAGCCCCAACAATCCACAAGGGAGCAGTCAATGTCAACTCATCCTGAGGCGATCCATTATGACACTGATGCACTGACGGTGGAGTTCTGTGGTGCCTGGTTTGATCTAACGTATTGCAGGACCTTCCCACTAAGCTTCCTCCTCCTACTCACGATACTAATTATTTTGGTTGGTGAGCCAGCGAGTGAGTGAGTTTCTCCCTCTTGGGGAGGTCATCATGTCCGTGTCCGGACAGTCCTCGTCAACTTGTCTTGGTGACCCCCTAACAGAATCCCATCATGGGTACAGACGTAGTGAGGAACTCGAAACTGAGGTCACCATGAGTGCACGGTATGAACGGCCACATAATCTGAAACATTCTTTTTTTTTCTGATGGTGATCATTGAACTTGAGGATGACGAGGATGACGCTATGGATTTCGTTTCTGCTTTGAGATTGCATGGCACGGCTGCACTCTACTACGCTTACTTTCTTAATATAATCCCGGCGTCAGCCAGGCCCGAGAGGTACAGAGCTGTAGTGTTCGTCAGGAAATTTGAGCAATAGTCTCAAAGACTCGACTGTGTAGGTTCCAGGCTGACCGCCTGAGCCTATATACCAAAGTCAACCTTTTTTTTTTTTTTTTTTTTTTTTTTTTTTTTTTTTTTTTTTTTGGGGGGGGGGGGGGGGGCATCCCGTGTCCTCTCCTTTCCGTCCATAGTTCCTTAAGCTGCTGACACACGAGCCTTTTCGTCCGTACAGTTGAGACGAAACGTTTGAACCTGTGCGGTCCGACCAGTCAGTGTCGAACGGACAGAGTGCTTCACGATAGTTTTAAAACCTTCGAGTTTGATCCCACATGCCGCTTCAAAGGACTGTACAATTGAATACAAAGCTTTTTTCCCCTCGAATATTTAGATTCTTATAACTTTTTTGAGTTGACATTCCAAAGCACATCATGGCCTTGGTACAATTCAATCAAATGTTTGGTCTCCGAATCAGACAGTCTGACTGCCTTGCTGGACGACGCCATTTTTCCTTGTGCCATGGGTGTTGGAGCGTAGATTGTTGGAGGATACTAGGTGTCCGTTTCGAACAGATCACGGTGTATCTCGAACGGTCGGGGCTAACTGGATGCCGAAGTCCGTTTGAGATGTACGTTTACTACGCTACGTTTGGGATCGGGTTCGACCGGTACTTCCGAAGCGTACGGGCGGGGAGGCTCGTGTGTCAGTCGCTTTAATCACCTTGTTCACCTTCACTCGCCATTCTCTCTCACTGTTCCCTATTTTCACCCTATCTGGTCTTCCTCTTTACACACTCTCTCTCTCTGTCTCTTCCCCTCTAGGTCTTTTAAACTCTACTTCCACCTTGGGCCACACTTCTAGCTTACCCCCCCCATCCCCCCCTCCCAGCTCATTTCACCACCATCCCTCCACTTCCCATTCTTTGCTTCCTTCCCCCCTCTTATAGCACCTTCACGCCTCCCTCCTATCTATTCTCATGCCTTCTTACAATTTCCCCCCTCCATCCCCCATCCCTTTTTTCCTTTTACCAGAGGACTCTATTTCCAGAGAACTCTTTTCAGTCCACGACCACAGAATTCAATGTTATTTTGTTTGTCAGTTGTCCAGTGTTGCTTGGAACGGGTTATAACAAACCGAAATATTGCACTTAATTCATTGGTGTTTGCATGGCTTCAGCTTTTTTCTTCTTCTTTCAAACGCAATTTTGGGTAAGAGCCGACCGGGACGGAAAAATCCCACAAATAACTGACCGTGACGGGAATCGAACTCATGGCCTCTCAGCAGTGGGAATCCGCGACGCTTACCACTTCGCCACGGCGGCTGATGACATTTCATCTATTTTTCTTCTGCTATTTGTATGGATACGATGTCACCACCTGAGTTGATCTTCTATGTGAATTAGTAATCACTGTTGCCGTGTCAAGGCCAGTCACGTCTGTTGCTTTCGTGAGAACTCGTCATCCACGTGGCTCTTTACTGTCCTTCTTCTCTGCATAGTTCTTGCTTATGTGGCACTGCGTGCGTGTATGTGTGTGTGTGTGTGTGTGTGTGTGGTGCGTGGGGGGTAGGTGTGTGCGTGCGTGCGTGTGTGTGTGCGTGCGTGCGTGATGTGTGTGTCGCCGCGAAAGGTACAGCCTACATTTATACTCGCAGCTGCTCACCCCCGAATAATGCAACGTTTTCCCATCCACAAAATTTGATCGAAACCGCTTGCCAATAATTGTAGTGGTGCAAACTTTGATGTCGACCAGTCACACAAAACCCCTTTGCTTTACTATTCGGTTCAGGGGCTACAGAGGCTACCGATTTCGATTTTCTGTCTTCCTTCTCTGGGCGCTCAAATGTGCCAGCTGCGGCAGATATAACGACGCAGATTGAACAGAGAGAGAGCGACCTATTTCTGATAAGGCAGTTCTAAGGCTGCCGCCGTTTTCAACAGTTGGGTCGTATAATTACATTCTTCACGTCTCACCACGACGTATGGTAAATAAAGAGGTAAACTGCCAAAGACGAACACCGTCGGACGGATGTAGAGGGAGCGGCAACACCACTCATAATGCCACATGCATTCCCTGATTCTGGAAACATGCCCTCTGCAACACACTGCTGCACCCATCTCTCCCCACACCGTCTACGTTACCAACATGGGCAAATCCTCAGCTGCTGTGGAATTAACCTCATCGCTGTGCCACGACGACGGCGGCAAACAGCGCGCAACGACACTAACTTAAACCACCAGCAGACAGGAAAGTGTGTTGACTCACTCGTTCGCTGATTTTGAGACCATTTGAGTCGCACACTTCGACTATGTTTTGTTCTATTTTTTAAGTGTAGTAGCGTCGTCACATGACAAATCCATTGAACTCATCATTTTAGGGTCGGATCCCTTATAAAGCGGACCCGGAACTAACGTTATATTTTTAAATCATTCTGCAAAATGAAAGGCATGCAAGAACAACTTTAATCCGTAGGAAATATTACTATGCCATGGGTCAAACGGATAGTTCGTGTTGTGTCCACATTCATTGGTAACATCATTACAAACAGTCCACTGTACGTGAACTTTGTGAAGTTATCCCTTAAAACTGACACCTATCTACAAAGTAAAAAAAAAAAAAAAGAAGAAAGAAAATCGAGGAATAATTAACTTTTCATAAAAACGTTCATGTTTCGGGTTTTCAGTGTTGGTTTAAAGAAAAAGCATAGGAAGTAACTCTTTCAATCCGTTAAGATAATTACTTCCCCTTGAAGTGCAGATCTAAAACTCGTTCGACTTCGGTTGTGGTCTCCGTTCTCACTTGTGTCTTTTTTTTTTTTTATGCATTTACTTATTCATTTATCCATCAATTTATTCGTTCGTTTATTTCTATCACAATTTTTTCCCAATTTTTCTTTTTTTTTTTTTTTTTTTTTTTTTTATTTACCGATTTTGTCCTTTTTTTTTTTTTTTTTTTTTTAACCGATTTTGTCCTGAGTAGAGTACCGGGGGGGGGGGGGGGGGGGGGGGGGGGGGGGGGGGGGGGGGGGGGGGGAGTATTTGTACATTACCCTTAAATTCCTTTAACCTGGTTTACCATACTGTCGTTCCCGTTCCGCCGTCTCTCTGTTAAGGCGGTTACGGTGACGAGCGAGACATGGGGAGCGTGCAGACTTTGGGGAGCAGCAGGAAAGGGGACCACAAGGCCAAAGAGATGCTTTTTCTTTCTTGCGCAAAGATGCTTTTCACGCGCAAAGTAAAAACTCTCTCTCTCTCTCTCTCTCTCTCTCTCTCTCCTCTGTCTCTCAACATTACCCTCTCTCTCTCTCGGTCGGCAACATTACCCTTGCCCTCTCTCCTCTCCTCTCTCTCTCTCTCTCTCTCAGGAAAAGGGACCACATGGCAAACAGATGCTTTATTTCTTTCTTTTTCTTTTCACGCGCCAAGAAAGGAAAGCTTCACTCTCTCTCCTCTCTCTCTCTCTCCTCTCTCTCTCTCTCTCTCTCTCTCTCTGCTGCCTGCCTGCCACCTCTCTCTCTCTCTCTCACTCTCTCTCTAACCCCCCCCCCCCCCAAAAAAAAAAAAAACCAGCGGAAGTGGATGGCAGGGTGACGACTGGCGAAACATTGGAAGTGTGTGGAAATGTGGGAGCAGCCGAAAGGGAGGGAAAGTGTTCAATTACTAGATATATAAATTATTTTCTTTAACCATCCCTTTCTCTCTCCCTCCCTCCCTCCCCCCCCCCCCCCCCCCCCCCCCCCCCACCGCCCACCGCCCGCTCTTCTCCTTCTCTCTCTCGGCTTCTGTCTGTTTGTGTGCACCCCACCCCCCTTCCTTCTCTCTGTATATGATAGAGAGAGAGAGAGAGAGAAGAAGGAGAGAGAGAGAGAAAGTGTGTGTGTGTGTGTGTGTGGTTGTGTGTGTGTGTGTGTGTGGGTGTGTGTGTGTGTGTGTTTGCGGTTGGTGTGGGTGGTGGATGGGTGGGTATTCCCCTCCTCTCCCTCCTTCTC
>JADBJO010001024.1:157500-162500 GCA_016801955.1 Conus betulinus
GGCTACATCACTGCAAAGAGGCTTGTGGTACAACTTCCACCACGATAAGAGAAAATGAAAAGAAGGAAAGGAAGGAAGAAAGAAAAAAGAAAGAAAGAAAAGAAAGAAAGAAAGAAAAAAAGAAAAGACAGCCAGGCTGACAGACCAGACAGAAACCAGACAGACAGCAGAAAACAGAAACAGCCACCTGACAGACAGACAGGATTCCATTCAGAAACACAGTGGCACTGACAATGCCCTATATGAATTCATTCATCCCACACACAGTGGCACTCGACTGCTTGTGATTTAAATAAACTTCATATTACCACGTACACAACCCCCACTCCAGTGACAATAACCCCGCTGTTGACAATGTAGTTTACCTGTCAGAGATGATTTAGCCTAAGAGAGTTAGGCGGAGAGACATTACAAGAAACTCTAATCACCACCAAGGAGGAACCATGACTGACACCTCCTGCATTACCGGTGATTCATTGGAGGGAAAAGGGGAGATAGAACGCAGGGATAAGGGGGGATGGGAGGGTGGAGGGAAAGGACAGAGAGGGAGAGAGAGAGGGGGGAGGAGAGGAGAGAGAGAGGAGGAGAGGGGAGGAGAGAGGGGAGAGAGAGAAAGCAGCGGGGTGTGGGGACCTCCACCAAGGGGGGGGGGGGGGGATAGAGACATGATAACATCGCAACACTTGTGTAAACCGTTGTTTAGTTTTACCAATACATCAGATGATATACTGCCTTTGTTTGTCCTACATCAGCTAAAAAAAAATATATATACGAGTACTGATGCAAACAACAGAACTATCCAGTCTGTATTCATCACAGAAAGAGCGTAACAAACGATCTGATCGATGGAAGGAATCGGACACCTGTCACTATACCTTCTCACGCGGGTTTGATTGAGTTCATCTCCACATCGGGTTCGTTTCCTACATCCTTCAAAATCCGATCTCAGTACAGACCGTCTCAATCACGACGACTCACGCACTACTTGCACCACCACCACAACAACATCGAATAAAAACAAAAACACGGGCACTTAACTCCTTCCCTTTTCACCTTGAGCACACACACTCTTTTGAAAGCTCTCTTTCTCTGTCTCACTCTCTACCACGTTTGTCAGTCCTACGGTGGCGATTTCGGCCTTTGTGCCTAGGCGTATAGAACTAGGCGGACTCCTTCCACCAAAAAGCGCCGAGCCCGAAGTTCCGATAAGCTAAACCGCCCTTCGCCACTCGTTGTGACAACGCGGGGCTCAAAATGAACTTTCCCTTTTCAGCCTACACACAGACACAGGTGACGGCGGCCTCCCAAATTGTGACTGCCCACAGTGGATGATGACCTAGTGGCAGCGGGGCAGCTTGGGTTTTGTATGGACATGAGTTCAGTTGGAACAGGGCCAGTGGCACTAATCAGCTCGGCACTATCTTGGCTTCAGGCTTCGTTTGCTCTTCATTGATGACCTGTTTGGTGTTGGACAGTCACACTCATTTGTTTTATTTCATTCGTCTGTCGAACGACTTCGCGAAATTTCCTTTTAAAGGGGCCACATATAACGGTGGGGGTGATGGTGGGGGCTGGGGGGGTAGAGGGTTTTAGAGTGTGTGGTGTATGTGTGTGTGTATGTGTATGTGTGAGAGAGAGAGGGGCAAGTATTGTGAGTGTGTATGTGTGCTTGTGTGTGTGTGTGTTGTGTGTGTGTGGGTGTGTGTGTGTGTGTGTGTGAGAGAGAGAGAGAGAGAAAGAGAGAGAGAGAGAGCGAGAGAGAGAGAGTATGCGCGTGCGTGTGGCTGAGAGAGAATGTGTGTGTGTGTGTGTGTGTGTGTGTGTGTGTGTGTGTGTGTTGTGTGTGTGTGTGTGTGTGTGTGTGTGTGTGTGTGTGTGTGTGGGTGTGACGGAGAGAGAAATATGTGAGTGTGTGTGTGTGTGTGTGTGTGTGTGCGCGCACGCGCGCGCGCGCGCGCGCGTGTCGTGCGGTGTGTGTGCGTATGTGTGTGCGTGGTGGTGTGGGGGGAGAGAGAGAGAGGAGAGAGAGAGAGGAGAGAGAGAGAGAGAGAGACGGAGAGAGAGAGCGTGAATGTTCATAATTGCTGGGCAAAACCATATTATTAGAGAGAGAGAGAGGAAAAAAAAAGAGACAGAACAGACAGAACAGACGGAGACAGAAGGAGGGAGGGGATGGAGAGGGATTCCGATGATTTAATCATTTAAGGCCATAGCTCCATATGATGAGGGCGATATAACAATATTACAGGAAAATTATTATGAATGCAAGCAGTAGTATCACGAGTCCCCTTACAAATGCAATATAGAAAGGATCATGATAACAGTGTTTCTCTTAACTGAAAAGCTTTATGTGTACACACACACACACACACACACCACACACACACACACACACATACACACACACACACACACACACACACACACACACACACACATACACACACAAATATATATATATATATATATATATAAACTCCGAATCACACTCTCTCTTTGATGACATCAGCAAGAAAAAAAAAAAAAAACGAAAGGATGCATGGTTGATTGTCAAATTTCCTAGGTATTAGCTGCACACAGAGACTATTAAAAGCAGGGCACTGTCAGACAAAAAAAAATCATGAACTTCATCTCCAATTGATTCTTCACAAAGCGGTCACAGCAAGTTCGTCTGAGCAGTTTCGTCGCAAACTTAGCTTGTTTTTGTAGCGATTAGCAATTGCATTTTTATTTCAGAGAGTCCAACTCTAAATCTAGTAAAGGTATAACAGGGGGGAGAGGGAGAGAGAGAGAGGAGGAGAGGAGGATGGGAGAGAGGACGGGAGAGGAGGAGAGAGAGAGAGAGGAGAGACGGAGAGACAGACACAAAGAAACAGACAGACACACAGAACAGACAGACAGACAGACAGAAAGAGACCGTACGGGAGAGGGAGGAGAGAGTCAGTGTCTGGTTTCATGCCAAATGACATTATCACAAAACCAGTGCCTGCAGGCGGGAGAGATTGACCAGCATCCAATCCATCTTCCTCCGCAGATCGCTATTTACAGAACTGCCGACATGACCGCTTATAGCGGCCATTAACTCTCTTTCACGTCCACCTGTCCCAATCTGGAACACACACACGCGCACTCACTCTCTCTCTCTCTCTCTCATCATCAGCATCATTATCATTCTTTGCCCATCTGCCCTCTGCAGTCCTCTCATGCCCATCTTCTGACACCAGCGGTCCCCCTTTGTTTTTCCCCTACCCCTCATCCCCTACCCCACCCGCACCACCCCCACCACCCTGACCCCCCACGTTTCCCTCCATGCGCCCTCCTCTGTCTCCTCCAACCCCTTTGTTCCTTCTTCCCCAGCTGACAATCAAAGTCTAACGGTTCACTGGAGTGATTACCGTGGGGACTGTAGCAGAGGTGGCAAGGGCCCGCGGTAACGTAAACTGGTTGGTAGCTGAGCCCATCATTAAATCACAGACTTTTTGGCATACTGCTGCTGTCTTGTATATGTACCATGCCAGCGTCGTCTGAAGGCGATAAAGGCTATATTTTCTTCAGGAAAAAACAGCTGTGGTTCTCGAAGAGAATTAGCGAAAAAGAGAAAATCGTTGTTGTTCTGAGGATCACGAGCATTCATCTAAGAAGCAACAAACTGTTTCCCCTGTTTTCCTGAGAATTATGACTGTTCTCCCCAGTTTTGCTGAAGATGACAATTATTTTCCCTGTTCCCTTGGGGATAATAACTGTTATCTTTGTTTTCCTGTTTCATGTTAAAAAAAAAAAAAAAAAAAAAAAAAAAAAAAAAAAAAAAAAAAGTTCTGATCACTTTGAGATAAAAAAAAAAAAAAAAAGGTCTGATCACGACGTCTAAAAAAAAAAAAAAAAAAAAAAAAAAAAACGTCGATCACGAACGGGGGGAAAACAGCGGTAATCGCCCTTTATCATGATAGGCTCAGTAAATAGGGTGGTGGATAAATGTGATCCTGAGGATCTTAACTTTTTACCTATTTTTGTTGTTTTCTTTACGGATAATGACTATTTTCCCCGCCAAAATAGCCAAAAGTCATTTACAATACTTTGGAATAATACTGATCACAATTGTTTCCCTCGAGAAAATAAGGAACAGGCGTGTGGATATTTAGGGAAAATAGAGAAATCTGTTATCATCCCAAGGAAAAGTCTGGTGCTCTTCAAGAATTACAGCTTAACTCCGTTTTCCTGAAGGATTGTGGCTTTTCCTGTGAAAAACAGCGAAATTTCGGCTTTATGAGGCCAGTATGGTGCCATAGTATGTCTTTGTTGCTGTCTTCATCGCATGAGCCACACTGCCCCAGTCACATTCCTGCCCTTTCTGTTCAGTGACGTGTAGGCAGTTTGGGACTGTTGCAGGTATCTTTCATCTTATGAGACATCATGCTCCATTTGTCTGACGTCTGCCGCTGTACGCTTAATGATCTCATTCTGCTGAACTGTGGTCATGTAATCAAAAATTGTTTATACTTTATGCTTCTAAGGTCTTTTTTTTTCCTCACTACCGATAAACGTAAACTTTTGTCTCAGCCAATGATTCCAGCATCTTTTATAACAATTCTTTGTCGCGATGTTGTTAAATCTCTCTCTCTCTCTCTCTCTCTCTCTCTCTCTCTCTCTCTCTCACACACACACACACACACACACAACACACACACACACACACACACATACACACACACACACCACACTCATGCTTTCTGTTATTGCGATGAATCAGATTCACAATGCGGAATTTGACACTGCAATGCTCTCAAAACCTCATGTTCAAGAAAAGTCAGCACACTGCAACCTATCTAAGGCACACTTGTATGAACGCAACAAAGACAGGCGTAACTATCCAAACTCAATTAAGTCTTTCTCAAACACACAAGTCCACAACGGGCACTTTAACCTACAAACAGCACTTGCGTTATTATGCCCCGCAGTTACAAAGAAAATAGCCTCTCTTTTCCCTTTAACTTCATTCTTTC
>JADBJO010001024.1:172500-177500 GCA_016801955.1 Conus betulinus
AAGGTCTCGTGTCCTTTCGAGGGAGTTTCAGATTGAGAGGCCTATAAATAAACGTTCTGTTAAACACACACACACACACACACAGAGGCATTTTCCCGAAAGGAAACAACCGCAATAACAGGTTTTGTTGCTGCTGTTGTTGTTGTTGTTGTTGTTGTCGTTGTTGTTGTCGTTGTTGTTGTTGTTTACGAATTTTCAATTGAAACAGTAGTTATCCCTGATGCTGCTTCATCGTGATTCGTTTTCTTGTTTTTCTCCTGATAAAGCGGTCAAATGTCATTACCATGAAAACAGAATTATGACATAAAAAACAATAGTTAGGACTCGTGTAAATAGATAATCATGACTCCCAAAAACAGCAATCATGACTCATAAAAACAGATAACAATTATGTTTAACGAAATTTGATATAATTTGAATCACGAAAAACCGTGACGAAAACAGCACACATGAAAACAGATAATAATGACTTGTGAAAATAGTAGTCATGAACTGATGAAACCATTACTATGGCTCATGAAACGGCAATTATGTCTTACGAAAACTGATAATTGTGACTCATAAGAACACTGTTTATGGCTGATGAAAATAGATAAAAATGACTCAGGAAGGCAGATAATTACGACTCATGAAAGTTATGACTAATGACAATAGTAATTGTGAGCCGTGAGAAAAAAAGAATTTACGATCATTAAAAACAGCTCTCGTGACTAGTGAAATGAGCAACCATGACTCATAGAAATAGTGATCACGACTCATGGAAAACACTATTTATGACTCCTGAAAACCGAAATTTGACTCAAAAGAAACGGTGATGACTCGAGTGTATGCACCGTTATCATTCGTATTAGTGAGCAGCAGATCTTCAGAACACTTTCGGAAATTCAGTAAACCCCTGGGGCCAGAATATATGCCATAATTAACTGTTTACTGAAAAGTACCATAAATTTCTTTTCTTTGTTTGGCTTCGTCTTAATATACTAGCCTTAAAAATCTGCGATTTTATTCCCCACATATAAAAAGTGCTATTTTCACGAACATAATTACAATTCTATTACAGAGATAATAATCTCTGTTATGTAGTGAACACAGAATTATAACCATGTGAAACTTCTAAACTCCTGAGGCTTTGCAGTTTATGGCAGGGAGCTACACACGTACGCAAGGACGCACACACTTGGCCTCTCGCTTCCTAAATCACAATAACACGGTGGGACCCTGTTTCGGGATGTGCCGTCTTGGTGCAGAGATCGGAATATGCGGAAGTATGGCAGCACACTAGCGTCTAAAGACAGTAACAGCCGTTCTCCTCAGAACAGCTACGATGCTCAAGGAAAGTAGTGAAAAGAAAGAGAGAGAAAAAAAAGTTATTTTCCTAATGCGACAACTACTTTGCGACGGACCACGGCTGTTTCCCTGTTTTCCAAAGGATAATATCTGTTTATCATTTTATCCCTGAGATGATAATTGTTATCCTTATTTTCCTGAAGAAAACGGATATCATAATCCCGTGGAAAACGTCGTCAACAGTGCAAACAGCTGTGATCGCTGTTTACAATAACAAGCACACACAATTATGTGGTCGGAAAATTATCCCGAGGGTCACTGCTGTTTTCCTATTTTCGTTGCTTCGTTAAGGATAATAGCTGTTTTTCCAGCCAAAATAGGGAAAAAATATTTGTGATCACTATGTTTAACACCGATGATTCCTGTTTTCCCTGGAAAAATATGGAAAACAATGGATCCTTAATGAAAAAACGGGTAAAACATCTATTACCCTCAAGAAAACAGTCTGGATCCTCCGGGATAACCGTTGGACCTTCAGGGATAACCGTTGAACCTTCAGGGATAAACCGTTGGACCTTCAGGGATAACCGTTGAACCTCATTTTCCTGAAGGTTTCCAGCTATTTTCCTTTGAAAATCAGCTAGCTTCGACTTACCAAGTCAGTATGCTTCCATGCAGATGATGGTACGATTATATATAGCTGTTTTTCCCTTTGAAAATCAGCCGGTATCGGCTTACCAAGCTAGTATGCTTCCATGCAGATGATGGTACGATTCCCCGTGAAGGTGGGGGAAGAAGTGGCAAACGGCAGGGAAAAGAAGAAGAACAACCTCAGCCTCATACTTAAATGTTTCAATAACACTTTTCACGGAGTTACCTACTGGTGACGAAAGACGGTGTTCACCTGCTGCTGACTTCTGTTTGGGATAACCGTTGGACAAGATGGTGGAAGTTTTAAACCCAATTATACGCGGATAAACTGTCAGTCCAAACTTCAGAACCAGTCAGATGGTTACAAATGATCTGTATTGCAGCTCCTTTTCCAGGATTTTAGCAACATGGCCTGCATTCAGAGCAAAACGAAACTTGCGTGTCTTTTTTCTAAGCAGTGTGTTACAGACAAGATCCAAAGATGTGATCAAGATGTTGTCTGAGAGGCGCAAAAAGTACACATGCAAGGGCAAAGATTGTGTGCAGTTAAACAGGCGCAGACTCGCGCACATATTCACACGCGATTTTTTTTTTGCGCGCGCGCGCAAAGAAAAAAAAAAAACAAACACGCGCGCACACACACCACACACACACACACACACACACACACACACACACACACACACACACACACGCACACACATACACACACACACACACACACGCACTCATTCACTAAACACACACACACACAGACACGCGCGCGCGCGCGCGCGCGCGCGCGCGCGCGCGCACTCGTTCACACACACACACACACACACACACACACACACACACACACACACACACACGCACGCACGCACGCACGCACACACACACATTCATTCACTCACACACACACTCATTCACTCTCACACACACACACACACACACACACACACACACACACACACACACACACACACACACGCACGCACGCACGCACGCACGCACACTCATTCACTCACACACACACTCACAAGTACTACTACACACACACACGCACTCGTTCACACACACACACACACACACACACACACACACACACACACACACACACGCACGCACGCACGCACGCAGGCAAACTCATTCACTCACACACACACTCATTCACTCACTCACACACACACACACACACACACACACACACACACACACACACACACACACACACAACACTAAAACTAAAACCAACACGTCCTTTTCAACCAGAAACCTGCCGACGAACCGAAAGGAAGCAGGAACGCTCACTGGCTTTTTTTTTTTTTTCTTTTTTTTTTCTTTTCTTTTTTTCTTTTCTTTTTTTTTTTTTTTTTTTTTTTTTTTTTTGGTTGTTGTTGTTTTTTGTTTTGTTTTGTTTCTTGAGATCGTTTACACTCCGGGTCGGCCAACCCACACAACAGTACCTAGGCAGAGACATTGTGGATATGGACCACACTTTAAAATCCTGAAACCTTTTTCTCCGGAAATGCAGGGTCACGTCTCGCATACCACGTGACCGTCCAAAGGCAAACCGATCACCCACAACGTCAATACCAACAACAGACAGGTGGAAGAACAGGTATAAACTCCAACAGACAGACAAACAGACAGACAGACAGACAGACACAGGCAGGCAGACAGAAAGACAGAAAGACAGATACTCCCTGTGGGTGCGTGGTTGGCATAGCTGGTGGCTTGAAGCACAGAGTTCTCAGTCACGTGTTTTTGGTTCGAATCACCCCAGCACTCAACACACACACACACACACACACACACACACACACACACACACACACACACATACACACACACACACAAAATGTTATTTTCGCTCTCCACCTTAATGTGTTGTCGTCCTGGTGGCATCATGTAGTGTAAAATAGCTACACCCCCCCCCCCCCCCACCCCCCCCCCCCCCCCTCCCATTCCTTCTACCTACCTCCTGAGATGGTTATCCTGTCCTGCCATATCAACGTCTACTAGTAGCTATGGACGTTGAACCTGAAAGTGACGTAAGTACAAGCAGCATCTTCGGCCCTATCAGCAGCGTTGGTGTTGCTGTTAAGCCTGAATGTAACGCACTTAAAGTCAGCACCTTCGGCCATGTCAGCGTTGACTGGTGAGAACGAAACCTCAATGTCTCTTAATTAACTAACAAGAACAGCACTCGGGAGAGCGCAGTCCTAAACCAATGTCGAACGGATCCTGATTCTACACTTTAATCCGGATCCACTCTACTGATCCTCACCCCAAACTTTTTTTTTTTCCAAGCTCGTTCTTGAGCGTGTATCCTTCCACCAAATTTCGCTCAAACCGGTTCGCTAGTTTTGCGCAGTCTTGCCGAGACAGACAGACAAACAAACAAACAAACAAAACAAAAACCGGTCTGGGTGAGAACCATGACCGGTTCGCTAGTTTCTGCGCAGTCTTGCCGAGAGACAGACAAACAAACAAACAAACAAAACAAAACAACCTGGGTGAGAACATGACCTCCTTAGTGGGAGACCCTCGACAAGCAAGTAACAACCTTGGTTCAGTGATTCAGCAGCGAGTTGGCGTTTTATACAGTTGCGGGTTCAGTTCCCATTGCTGCCCGTGACAAAAAGATCGTTGTTTTCCCTAGCTCTTTCATTAATCAAATGTGTAGCGGTCCCAGACGTATAAGTGTAGTTGTACGAATATCCCCCTTTCCCTCACTCTGTTGTGACGGTTAGCACTCCCTGCTGTAGTGTCGTTGGTGAGTGGAGACACTAAACGTGAATGGAAACCACAGAGCGCTTGCGGTTTGGAAATAATGAGCTAGTGAAATGAATGCCCTGTTGTAATGTACAAGCCTACGCGATATCCGTTCTCGAATATGAGCAGAGTGTGCGTGCGTCCGTTTGCACGCAAGTGTGTGTCTGTGTGAGTGTGCGCACGCGCGCGTTGTTGTTGTTGTTACAGTTGTGTGTGTATGTCTGCCTGTCTGTCTCTGTGTCAGGGGGGGGGGGGGGGCATGTGTGTTTGCTTGTTTGTGTGTGTGAGTTTCCGTGTCAGGAAGT
>JADBJO010001024.1:202500-205000 GCA_016801955.1 Conus betulinus
CGCGCCGCGTGCGCGCGTGCGCGCGCGGAGAGAGAGAAAAAAAGAAAGAGAGAGAGGAGAGATAGACAGACCAACAACAGAGACAGACTAACACAGACACAGAGACAGAGAAGGAGAAAAACAGAGATATAAAGAGAGAGAGCCAAGACAGACAGGAACACAGACAGAGGCGAACAGAGGGCAGAACGTTGGTGTGTTTTTGGGGAGAGAGAGGAGAGAGAGAGAGAGCGAGAGAGAGAGATGGAGAGAGAGAGAGAAGAGAGGGAGAGAGGAGAGAGAGAGATGAGACGAGGGAGAGAAGAGGGAAGGGAACAAGAGAAAGGGAACAGAGAAAGAGAAAAGAGAAAGAGAAAGAGCGAGGAGAGAGATCAAACGGGTAATGAGATAATCAATGCTTTTCTTCTACCTAGCCCTGGAGGAGAGAGAGAGAGATGTAGAGAGAGAGAGAGATAGAGAGAGAGAGAGAGAGAGAGAGAGAGAGGAGAGAGAGAGAGATCAACACGGTAATAAGTTTAAAATCAATCATGCTTTTTTTACCTAGGTCCCGGAGAGAGAGAGAGCAGAGACCGAGGCAGAGAGTACCAGAGAGACACGACAGAGAAGAACAGACAGAGAGAGAGAGAGAAGGAGAGAGAAGGAAAGAGAGAGAGATCAAACAAGTAATGAGATAATCAATGCTTTTTTTCTACCTAGTCCTAGAGAGAGAGAGAGAGACAGAGATGGAGAGAGAGGAGAGAGAGAGGTGAGAGCAGAGGCAGACGTGAGTGTTGGAAGAGAGAGAGAGAGAAAGAGAAAGAGAGGAGAGAGAGGACGAGAGAGAGGAGGAGTGTGAGGTGTGTGTGTGTGTGTTGTGTGTGTGTGTGTGTGTGTGGGTGTGTGTGTGTGTTGTGTGTGTGCGCGGACGCGCTGTGCGCGCGCCCGGAGAGAGAGAGAGACAGAGAGAGAGAGAGAGAGAAGCGAGAGAGAGAGACAGACAGAGAGAGAGACAGAGAGAGAGAGAAGAGAGAGAGAGAGAGAGAGAGAGAGAGAAGAGAGAGAGAGACAACAGACAGACAAAGAGACAGACACACAGACACAGAGACAGAGAAGGAGAAAAACAGAGACATAAAGACAGACAGACAGACAGACAGATAGACAGATAGAGACAGACAAGACAGACAAACCAGACAAAGAGGAGAGAGAGAGAGAGAGAGAGAGAGTTAACAAAGAGATTGATTTGTTTTTCATAACCTGACGTGGAACATTTCAGTCTGAGGCGTAAACTATAGTCTGTCAGTCTGTCCTAGTCGTGCACACATCATTACGATTACTGTCTGTCTGTCTGTCTGTCTGTCTGTCTCTCTCTCTCTCTCTCTCTCTCTCTCTCTCTCTCTCTCTCTCACACACACACACACACACACACACACACACACACACACACACACACACACACACATACGAGCGCGCGCGTATATATATACACATACGCACACAAAGACGCACGCGCGCACGTTCACACACAGACTGTTAGTGTGCCTGCCTATCAGATTTATTAGTTTGTTGCAAATGTGATCGCGCGATAAAACACATTTACGAGCGCGCCTCTATGAGCGCCAGCGCGCGCGCGCGTTCACGAGCGCGCATGCATCTGTATATGTGTGTGCACGTGCGTATACGAGTGTACGTGCGTGTGCGTGTGTGTATGTGAATGTGTGTGTGTGTGTGTGTGTGTGTGTGTGTGTGTGTGTGTGTGTGTGTGTGTGTGTGTGTGTGTGTGTGTTTGACTGACTCAGTGTGTGTGCGCGTGTGTGTGTGTGTGTGTGTGTGTGTGTGTGTGTGTGTGTGTGTGTGTGTGTGTGTGTGTGTGTGTGTGTGTGTACACATATACGTGCGTGCGTGCGCGCGTGCTTGATTGCGCGCACACGTGTTGTGTGTGTGTGTGTGTGTGTGTGTGTGTGTGTGTGTGTGTGTGTGTGTGTGTGCGTGTGCGTTGTTCGCAAATGCGTGTCTCCTAGCCTGTCCGTGTGCCTGTCGTTAGAACGTGCGCGTTTATGCGCGCGCGCGCGTCTGTGCGTGTATAACACAGAAGCGCACGTCACGTTTGCAATTAAATTGCGTGCTGCGCCTTTCACACACGTGCACAGAGTGTCTTCATTCACTCACACGCTCGCTTGATGCGCTTGATGCGTGTGTACTAGCAGCGCTGAGTCACGACGGAGTGACCGACCATGCAAGCACAGAGCCTGCTTGCTTTGTTTCGTCAGGGTCGGGCTACGGGGTAACGAACGAACGAACGCCCGCTCTTCGGCTGAGGAGGCGGGAGAGAGAGGAGGAAGAGAGAAGATAAACAGCTCCATCTCATCGCCCGTTTCATCAAAAAGGGACAGCGAGGACGGGTGTGTGAACAAACACCAGTCAATCAATACCCGGCGACTGACGGGTGCCGACACTCGGAAGTATTAAAGCTAGCAGCAGTAGCAATCAACTGGCTGGCGTTGCCTTGGGATTTGGATTGTCAGTA
>JADBJO010001024.1:210000-215000 GCA_016801955.1 Conus betulinus
AGAGGGAGGGGGAGGGAGAGAGATACGTTGGTACTGTATACAATCCAGTATACATGCATACATGCATGTTTAAGATGCCATTAGTAATGTGAGTTGTGAAATAAAAGCGGGGTGTGGGGTCGGGGGTGCAGCTATGGGTCCAGCAACACATTAGGTCTCAGTATACAGATGAGACAGACAGACAGACAGACAGACAGACAGACAGCTGATTTTGATATCCATGAATGTTCGCTTTTTTTTTTTTCTTTTTTTTTTTTTTTTTTTTTATTTTTTTTTTATTTTTTTATTTTATTTTTTTTGCTTTTTGTGTGTGTGTGAAGCGACATACAGTCAGGTTCAGTCCATTTTACAAGATCGTCGGTACTCTGCAGCAATTTTTTGTTTGTTTGTATTTTAACAACAACGATGTTATCATAGGTTTACGCAAATTGTGGAATCATCTTAAGAAAGTTCACATGTCGACCTCGTAGCCCATCAATGCACGTTTCGACGAGTAAGAAACTGAGAACTGAGCCAGGTGGACAGCCGTCAAAACATGACTTTCATGGGTCGGTGTTCAGAAGGTAGATGTGCTCAACGTCCTCTAGGTGTTTACTATCCGTGACTTAAATGAAACGTTTCAAGAGCAGATGTTGACAAACCGAATGAAACTATGATTAAACTATGATTTTTACATAAAAGGCATGTTAAAAAAAAAAAGAAAAAAAAAAAAGGAGAAACTGAAACACAGACGGACAGACAGACAGTTAGACAGATGGAAGAAAGGGCTAGAGACATCTAAGAAAGACAGAAGGGGAAATTCACGAAAAAGAAAAAAGCTCCCCACTTCACTCCGACCCCCATCCCCACTCACCACATCAAGAAAGAAAGAAAGAAAGAACAGAAAAGAAAAACAAAATAAATGAAACCGAAAAAAAAAAACGAAAGAAACAACAAAAAAAAATCTAAAACAAAAACAAAATACAAAAAAGAAAGAGGTGCGAGACGCATTGTCGGCAAAACGTACCTGGTAACAGAATCTGTCGTCTGATCCAACATTTAAGTTCTCTTTTGGACGTTTAACGACGCGTTCAAACACATGACCGCTGCGGACAGACCAGACCGTATTTTCATATTATCACAGGCAATGGAGGGAGAGAAAAAAAGACATGATTATTTCCAATTAAACACATAAACAGATCCTCCGATAAAAACTTACCTCCCCCACCCCCCCCCCCCCAAAGTTGGCATCAACAGTCCCACTCAAAAATAAGTTGTTTTTACAGAGTTCCCTGGTACTCAACTGCCTGTAACCGTTTTTTCTTTCTCTGTTTCAACCTCAGCCAGCCACAAATCTTTGCAACCTCTGCAAACCTCTCGTCGATTTACGACCCCCCCCCCCCCCCCCCCCCCCCCCCCCCCCCCCCCCCCCCCCCCCACCCCCCCCCAAGCTGTGCCTGTGTCCCACTCAACCAAAAAAAAAGGAGACTACGCGAACGTTCTCTCTCTACGGGAAAAGGTTCTTGAAAAGAAAAACAGATTAAAACAGATTAATCATTTTTTTTTTAATCCAGAAAGTATTTTCGTCTAAAGAATATTAATCTTCATCATCTTTCTCTTTCTCTTTTCATTTCTTTACACCACACCTCATCTGGAGGAGTCTAACAATGGCCAGTGGCGGCCTTCACGTTTACTTTAGACACCTCCCGTGTCGGTTAAACAAAACTAGGAGACATGCGCCCTCGCCGACGCATCGATCTTCCTACGATGCCATCGACCAGTTTCTTTGTTCTTCTCTGATTCAGCTGCCCATCCTACAGGTGATAAACCAGTCACACTGTCATCTGTTCCTATACGCCATGCATGCGTGCCTCACGATTCCATGACCAGGTGGGCCATGGCACGAAACTTGTCGAATCCTTTCTTTTTCCCAAAGCTTGTACAAGCGATGTGATCTATGTGTTCTGTCGACACACTCTTTTCACAAATAAACGTTACGAAACACACTGGGCACTTAGGCACAGTTTCTGACAGGGGTTTGATGTGAGAGGTCAGCGTCAGCCTTCCAGCCGTATGGGTGACAACGGGTCTAAACTGTGTCATTGAGGTATGGTTCCTAGAGATGTGGAGCTGTCGACACGGAAGAGAGCTGCCTAATTGCGATAACTGTGGCCAGGCAAACTACATTTTTGGGGTCAACATGGTGGTCACCCCTCTGGCGGTTGGGCTGAAGAATGGCCCTCTCAGCTGTAGTCAGCGAGGACCAAGAAAGGGAATCGTGCAGCGCTGCAGCGTCGTCCGTCCTGTTCCCTTTTTGAGGCGGTCTCACGCGGCACAACAAACGCCACCCGAACATGAAGTGGGCCATCTGGTAGCCTTGAAAAATGGCCTTTGACGGGTGGGGTGGGGGGGGGGGGGGGGGGGGGGGGGAGGGCCGAAGATTACGGACGCGCACACTCGGCTGACCAACTCCACAGAATGGATTCCAGTCCACACGGAACAAGAACCAAGTGCTTGACACCAATTCAGCAGGAAGAAAGAAGAGGACCCGGACCCCACTATGGAACTTGAAACAAAATAATATAGGGCAGCCCTTGTCTGGAACCAAGCAAATGATCAGACAGCCTACCACCAAATCAACAGACTTTGGTCTGATACATGTGTCCTCCAGGACCTCGGGCCACTGGGACGTTAAACTCACCTCTTCACAATTTCAAGACCTCCTGCTTCCAGTGTACGTCCTTCCAGTAATCCAAGTCAATCAATTCAAGGGAAATAACTCTTCAACTTAGCTTAACATTTATTTGGTGGTCGAATTAACATGCAATACAAAATAGAAAAAGCGAACTTTCGAGAAATATGATTTCTCCTGACTTGCCAAACAACAGACGAATACAATATATAAAAAGAAAGCATGGAGCAACACTCCCCAAATCGTTGTCATAATGAAAGTTAATCTTCCAAGAAGGCAGGTCTCTGACATGTAGATTTTACTCAAATCCATTAAAGTAGCCTTCCAAGGAGATGGTTTTCCCAAACAAGTGAATTCTAAACGTTAATGAAGTTTAGAAGTGTTTTTCCTTCGGTTCAACCGAATACTTCTCCACTGTCATTTGTCCAACTTAAGGAGTTTAGTCAGGCAAAATATTTCCAGTCAATAAAAAAAAAATCTGTCACATACTAACCTTATCATCTCAACCATCCAAACCTTTCGCTCTGCAATATGTAAGAAACACAAACTGTATTCTTTGATCTGTTATTCAAAATCCCCAAACTACGTCGTGCTGGTCTTCTTTCTTCTACAATCCTCACATTGAAAGAAAGTAAACAGTGTCATCATCTTTGCATTACTTCAAAATCATTTCGATTGAATGTTCGGTCCTTTGATTTGTTCATAATCCCATACAAAAACTATGTCGTGCTAATCCTATTTCTTTCACAATCCTCACATTAAAAGAAGGTAAAATGTATCATCATCTTTGAATTACTTCAAAGTAATTTCAAGTTGATTTTCAATGCACAACAAATGTATTCCCAGAGAGACTGAATATTCAAACTTTTTGTCAGAAACAATTCAAACAAGGTAGACGATCTTCACATGCCAAAATAAGCTAGGTTTTCCTCCTAGCTCAAAACCTGACTGATGTCTGACAACAGGGGCGATGGACGGCGTTGCCATCGGCTAGTATTACACTCCGCGAAAGCCATATCTGTCATCAGGAGGTCAGATGGACCCATTACCTATACATCAATGGTCTTATCCTACGGTCCACTGGTTCTCTCGCCGTTCTTCCTGAACTGTCCTGGGACAGATTACAGGGCGGGTCGACATCAGGGGGAGAGGTCATTGACAATCTGGCCAGTACTATGAAGGAAAAGACGATAGGCCCACTTGGTCCGTGCTGGCTGGGCATGTTAGGAGCTCCTCACATGATGTCATTGTGTATCTGTATGAAAACACTTTTGTCATTTGCTTCCATCTGCAGTGGCAGAAGTGCGCTTACTGGCACAGGCAAGTCTGGTTGAACGTTGAATCATAGGGGCAATAAACTCAGGCATCTCGGAAATACCTAGACCTACTTTGGCGATAACAAACGAACAAAGAATTGTGATCTAGGCATTTCTCAGAACAAATAACGACTGTGAATATGATTTCGAACTTGATTTTGTTCAAGCGCAGAACTCAGTTACCAAATTATTTCACTCGAAATTGAAAGCTTTAGACTTTTTTTTTTTTTCTTTTTTTTTTTTTTTTTTTCATCAAATGCCACAAAGACGCTTAACTCGGGGAAAGCAGACAAATAAAGAACTAAAGTAGCTCTAAAACATATAACTCTGATGTATTAATTGCCGTATCACAGTTTTGAAGTCGATGACTGTAGCCTACACTATCGTGCTGAAGAACTACATAAATTGTAAAAGATAAAAAAAAAAATTAAATAAATAAAATAAATAAAGCATTAATTTTGTTCTCGTCTTGGAACAGTTCGATCGTCCTCCCCTCGTCGAACGAATTTTGTGCCGCCATTTTCTCGTTCTTGTTCTCATGCAGGTCACGTGATTATGACGACGCCTTTTTATTGGCAGTTTAGTTCCACAGTTGAACCGAACCGACAGGACTTATAACATATGTTCTAGTTCCTTCAAACTGATTGCATGTGACTTCATTCAACTGAGTTTTCATCCAACTCCCTGCTCTGACGGGTCGGTTGTGGATTTCTTTCCACCAGTTTTCATCCAACGACAACACCTTGAATTGGACCATGTTTAGATACCCATTATTCCATAGCCTTCTACCGCATCAGTCCGCTAGAGCCCCATAGTTAAGTGTCCTAATACAGCCAGGGAGAAATGGTGCGGCCACATGCTACAATCAGGATTTTGCACTAAAACATTACACAATCCATGTAAGCGTTTTGAGACCTGCTATAAATTTGAGCCAGCATTTAATGTTAACCTGATACTTGATCTAAAGAACAACCCCCTACTAATTATTTCACTTGTTTGGGAGAGGGGGGGGG
>JADBJO010001024.1:220000-295000 GCA_016801955.1 Conus betulinus
CAAGTGCCCTATTACGGGTATTGAAAGACATGAATGGTTTAAGTGAAAACTGTAATATGAACGTCATTATAATTAATATTATTTTATGATAGAGAGTCCGAAATATATGTTACGAAAATAATATTTACCAAATTATGAATGTAGTAGGAGGTCTGTTTATCACTTACGTACAATAATGTCAGGGGATAAAATGGTACACATGAACCATGCAAAATTTCGTTTAAAAAATCCAAAGTTGTATTATGTTTGTTTGGTTTACTTTTTTAACCACTTCTTCTTCGCAAAGGAACGTTTATTTTTAAGTTCGTGAGTTTGTGCCTTTAACTTACACAAAGAAATGTAAGTTGTTGTTACACTGTGTCAATTCATTTGTTATTGTCAATACCTGAAATGTGTGTGTGTTGTGTTGTTGTGTTGTTGCTTATTTCAGTGATCATCTCGGGTCGAACTTTTAATCTAAAATTCTTCATTGCAGTAAGAACTGACT
This sequence comes from Conus betulinus, assembly GCA_016801955.1. Classification (NCBI taxonomy): domain Eukaryota; kingdom Metazoa; phylum Mollusca; class Gastropoda; order Neogastropoda; family Conidae; genus Conus; species Conus betulinus. The sequence goes on from JADBJO010001024.1 coordinate 220,488, forward strand.
TGGAATCTACGCACAAACAACTTTGAATAAGTTTTGAGGGTAATCACCAACACACTTTAAAGCCATAATTATAGCAGTTAACTCCGCAGTGAAAATAGATTTGTTTTTTCCGAGATAATAAGACTTTTCTTTGTTAAGATCTGGGATAATGTATGCTGCACCTGCATGTTCACTGATTAATGATCCATCAGTGTATAACTTAAAATGGTTGGAATAGTGAACATGCTAATGCGTTTTGATATCGGATGATAAATTAGTATTTTCAGCCTTTGTTAAATCTGTATGCTCAATATCAAAATGTGCTCGTATTAGTTTCCATGGGGGGATAGGAGACACAATAGATCTTTTTGCAATAGATGTTAGTTTGATGACTGAGGACTCTAAAAATCGAGGAAGTATATGTTGTTAGAGTCGTTGAAATGATATATTTTCAGCCCTTTTGGGAAAATCAATGTCCGATTTAATATTCATTTCAGGGCCTATATTGTTGTCTATAGTAGAACTTCTTATAACAAATTTGGTGCATGCAAGATTCCTATACTCTTCCAGTGGTAATATCCCAGCAGCACTGTATGCTTTTGTACAAGAGGCATGGACTGGTAGTCCCATGGCTATCTTTTATGCTTTGGAATCAATACTTTGAAGTCTTTTTCAGTAAGTATTTGGGTGCACTGAAGAACACCTCTTCTGCATACCTTAATTTTGATCTAACCAGTGCAGTAGAAAGGTGCAAAAGAGCAACTGTGTCCTGAGCCCAAGCATGCTTGCTAATAATCTTTATAGATTTATACTTTTTCGAGCTTTTGTTAGAATATGCTCTATATGAAAATTCCATGACAACTTTGATGCTAAATTTACTCCAAGGAATTTCACTATTTTTGTATATTTGATGGATATGCCGTTGACATGAAATAAAGGCATATTAACGGATCAGATCCAGTATTAAATAACATCATGTGTGTGGGTTTTTTTTTCAGTTGATATTTGCAAACCATTTTCAGTCATGTAAGCAGAAAAGGTATTTAATTCTTTTTTATATAACTTTTTGATATAGTTTTGTGATCAGACAGATGCACGTTTTTTTTAATGTCACTTTCATCCATATACATATGTCATCTGCATATGGGCTAGTTCTATATTTTTTGTCATTTTTGTGGGTAAATCGTACATCAGAATACTAAAAAGTAAAGGGGCAATAACAGACCCCTGAGGAATGCCCATGTGTAATGTGTAATGCCCATGTGTGTGTGTGTGTGTGTGTGTGTGTGTGTGTGTGTGTGTGTGTGTGTGTGTGTGTGTGTGTGTGTGTGTGTGTGTGTGTGTGTGTGTGTGTGTGTGTGTGTGTGTGTGTGAGGCGGTTTTTTTTTTCTTGCCCCCACCACCACTCACTTATCCCCCTCTTCTCTCTCTCTCTCTCTCTCTCTCTCTCTCTCTCTAATTGTCAATTGACCTTGGATATTAAACAAATATATGTGTTCCATTCATTTTCGTGGAAAGGGGTAAGGGGGCTGGGGGGGGGGGGGGGGGGGGGGGGGGGGGGGGGGGGTACAATAGTAGTGCTTACAGAAACAAAATACGTAGCTTACGTAATACAAAGCAAAGAGAACAAAAAATAAGCTAACGATAAATGTTTGAAAATAAAATCAAGTGAAAACACAAACAAAATGAATAAAACTCTTTTGCATCAACCCATTGCCTTCATATGTGATCCAGTAACCATGCTTTCAAGACCCGTTTTCCAAAATCATAGGACTTTTGTTTTCATCTTAAAAAGGCTAAATAAAGTCTAATGCACTATAAATTCCGGTTAGCTGCTGTCCGAATAAAACGATAAGCCATAAAAAAACAGAAAAAAAAAAAAAAAAAAATGCACAGCGTTTATCACTGCAGACAGTGTTAGAACGTGGAATATGCTCTGTTAAGGGACGTAACTCTTACCTCCACACAAGTTTGTATAAACTTATTCAGTGAGTTACGATCCTTCACAAGCTGCACTCTCTCTCTCTCTCTCTCTCTCTCTCTCTCTCTCTCTCTCTCTCTCTCTCTCTCTCTCTCTCTCTCTCTTTCAAATGTTGATAAAAGTGGTGTTAGAACACTCGTCACTTAACGTTGCAATGATTCTGATATTCATACACTGATGTATGTGACAAGCCTAACATCAGTTTACTCATTGAGTTTCTTATTAGTCATGCTCACAGTGACACTACGAATATTCCCAGGCGCGCGCTCGCGCGCGCGCGCGCGCGCGCATGCACGCGCACACACACACACACACACACACACACACACACACGCACGCACGCACGGACGCACGCACGCACGCACGCACGCACGCACGCACGCACGCACGCACGCACGCACGCACGCACGCACGCACACACACACACACACACACACACACACACAATTTTCATTTTCTTTCACATTCATCTTCTGGCACCACGAAATCAACAGCAGCCAAAAAATTACTAGTGAAAACAGCAATTCTTCATGAACTGAGCGTATGATTTGAAACTCTTGGACGCCAAGTTTTGTTGGTTTGTTTTTTTTTTTTGTTTGTTTGTTTGTTTTTGTTTTTTGTTGTGTGTCTTGTTTTGTTTTGTTTTGACTTGTTCGTTTTGTTTTTCTGCATAGTGTCATAGAATGATGCTATGTATATGACGGACTGTCCTGGCTGGCGATGGTACATCGTGGATTGTACACAGCTGGCTCTAACGATAGTGTCTGGGTGATGCCATTGTCAGTGTTTATATTGCTCGGTAAAGTTGAAGAAGGTCTCTGCCTTTCGTGCAGCACTCAGTGGAAAAAGAATCGGTGGAACTCTTTCACTGTTGGTCCAGGTGATAGTTTGTTATATGAGTATTGGCTTTCAAAACTGTCCAGTTTTCTACACTTCTTTCAAGATCAGTAATGAACTTTCCAACAGCTGGCTTGTGTATGAGTGCCTGCACTGTTGAAGTTATGCGTTTTGTTTGGAATGTGTATGGAAGACCGATAAAACTACATAGGCCTTCTTTGCTTTTATTTCCAGTGGATTTAAATGTTTCTTTCATTCTTTTTGGGGTTTGATTCACAGTTAGTAACGGTTAGTGATATTTGTTCACAGAACAGAGTCATGGTTGCACATGCTACCAATGAAGGTTAGTTATTTGCTTACAAAAAACAGAGTTCATGATTCCACAAGCTGTCACTGAAGGTTAGTTAGTTACGTTTGTTCACAAAACAGAGTTCATGGTTCCCCAAGCTGTCACTGAAGGTTAGTTAGTTATGTTTGTTCACAAAACAGAGTTCATGGTTCCCCAAGCTGTCACTGAAGGTTAGTTAGTTATGTTTGTTCACAAAACAGAGTTCATGGTTCCCCAAGCTGTCACTGAAGGTTAGTTAGTTATGTTTGTTCACAAAACAGAATTCATGGCTCCCCAAGCTGCCACTGAAGGTACGTTAATTATGTTTGTTCACAAAACAGAGTTCATGATTCCACAAGCTGTCACTGAAGGTTAGTTAGTTATGTTTGTTCACAAAACAGAGTTCATGGTTCCCCAAGCTGTCACTGAAGGTTAGTTAGTTATGTTTGTTCCCAAAACAGAGTTCATGGTTTCACAAGCTGTCACCGAAGGTTAGTTAGTTATGTTTGTTCCCAAAACAGAGTTCATGGTTTCACAAGCTGTCACCGAAGGTTAGTTAGTTATATTTACTCACAAAACAGAATTCATGGTTTCCCCAAAGTTTTCACTGAAGGGTTAGTTAGTTATGTTTGTTCAAAAAAAAAAAGTTTATAATTCCACAAGCTGTCACTGAAGGTTAGTTAGTTATATTTGTTCAAAAAAAAAAAAAAAAAAAAAAAGACTTTATGATTCCACAAGCTGTCACTGAAGGTTAGCTAGTTATATTCACTCACAAAACAGAGTTCATGGTTCCCCAAGCTGTCACCGAAGGTTAGTTAGCTATATTTACTCACAAAACAGAGTCCATGATTTCACAAGCTGTCACTGAAGTTTAGCTAGTTATATTCACTCACAAAACAGAGTTCATGGTTTCCCCAAGCTGTCACTGAAGTTTAGCTAGTTATATTTACTCACAAAAAACCGAGTTCATTATTCCACAAGCTGTCGCTGAAATTGTTGGTTATATTTGTTCACAAAACAGAGTTCAGCTGTCATTAAAATAGTTAGAGTTACGTCTGTTCACAAAACAAAGTTCCTGATTCTACAAGCTGCCACTGACGGTTTGTTAGTTATATTTATTTACACGACAAAAGCCCATGATAGTCCCATTTGCTGCCTGTGAAGCTTAGTCAATTGTGTTCAGGTTTAATGACCACATCTGCCTCCAGGAGTGATATGGCAGACCAAGGTAACCGTCCAAGGAATGTAGTGGAAGGCGGGCTGTCACGATGCTACACGTTACCCTGAGAATGACAACACACTGGAATGAGAAACAGCGTGTAAGCTCCTCTTCTTCAACCTTAAAACCATAGCAAACGGATAAACGTATTTGAATACAAGCGCGACATCGAATCGAACTGTAAGGGGAAGTAACTCATTCCCTATTAAACATGTAATTTTATCTAGTTTTCTCCCTTGGCCTAGCAGACGTGAATGAAAATCGATCAAAAATCAATGCTCAAAAAAAAAAAAAAAAAAAAAAAAAAAAAAAAAGCAGAACCCAGAAAAATCAGATACACCCCCTTATTTTTTTTTGTTTCAAGAATGTCTGACCACGACACACAAAAACCAAATGACAAAACATATGTACTTGGACAGCGAATTAGATAAAAAACTTAGAAAAATAAACCCACGTTATGGGCCGAGGAAGAAAAGAATGGGGGGAAAAAAACATGGGGGAAAAAGCTTGAATCATTCTCATAACTTGAGAAGACAAAAACAGATGCATATCCAAAGATCTGATGTTTTATGCTTCGTTACAAGACAGAATCCCTGTCGGGCCAAATCCAATCAAATCAACTGAAACTAAATCAAAAACGTCTATCAAATAATCCTAGTTAGCAGTAGCAACATGTAAATGAATGTAAGCTTTTTTTTCTTTTTTTTTTTTTTTTTTTTTTTTTTTTTCTTTTTCTTTTTTTTTTTTTTTTTTTTTTTTGCTTACTTGTTCTCTTCAGCTGGCCCCTGACCTAGAGGGTAGCGAAGATTAACTTGCATTTTTTTTTTTTTTTTTTTTTTTTTTTTTTTTTTTTTATGTACTCAAGTAATGTATCACTAGGGAAAAAAATGCAGCTAGATTTTCGTCAGCATTCATTTCAAAGCAAAATACAAGTGAATAAAAAGAAATGGGAAAAAAAAAAGAAGAAGAAGAAAAAGAAAAGAAAAAGAAAAGAAAAAGACAAGAAAAAAAAAAAAAAAAAAAAAAAAAAGAAAAATCAAAGAAGAATTATGGCGAAAAGAAAATGCAAAATATTTTGTTCATCAATATGAACATTTTGGTATTCTAAATTCTTTTAAGCAGTCATACACAACTCACAGATGCCTATTCTAATATTTGATTTCTAATCACGAGAGAGAGAGAGAGAGAGAGAGAGAGAGAGAGAGAGAGAGAGAGAGAGAGAGAGAGAGAGAGTTGGGTGTGTGTGTGTGTCGTGTTGTGTTGTGTTGTGTTGTTGTTGCTGTTTTCAATCGGATGGTATAGAAATTCTCGTTGTCGGCTTTTCACTAGTATCAAGAACACCTGAGGAGGGGACAAGGAGGGACAGCGGGAGGGGGAAGTATTATCATTTCTGTGATTTCGGTCAGCTGGTATCAAACTGAGATCCCCTTTCTCTCTTGCTGATGGTTCCAACATTCACGTTCCTTGCACTGAGGTTTAGTCGTTGATCCAACGGAGCAAAGGCCACCTAAGGGATCTCTGCCTGCGCCCGGCCCTAGTCCTACTTTCTCTCTCTCTCTCTCTCTCTCTCTCTCCTGTCCCGCACATTCCCATCCTCCCTTCTGTCCCACCCCATAATGCTTCTCTTTCATTATGCTCCTCACACCGGCCCCAAACCCGAATACTGTGTGTGTTGGGACAGGTGTTTTGTTGGGTCGTTGACAATTGGTTAATTGAAAGTGACTTTAAGTTTTCAACATCAAGTCTGTATTTGAGTTTTTTAATGCAAGTATTATTCCCCTTTATGACGATTTACTGCCCCATTAAGCTCATCATTGTGCAATTGATGACGGCATGAAAAAAAAATTATCATAGCAACTTCCGGTTCTGCCAGGCGGGAATCCCTTCCGTAGAAAGGGCATCCCCAACCGGAAACATCCGATTTGCTCCACTGGCATATTTTCTGCTGTCGTTTTGTCAATTTATTTAAACGAAAAATTGATGTCTAATGTTTTTGTGTAATATATTTTGGCACTACAAAAGAAAAGTAGGCCATATTTAAAGGGGCCCAGGTTTCCTTCATCACGATAAAACTCGTGGTGACATTTCTTATGACGTCACGCGAGTGAGCATCAACAAAAGTTGAGCAAGGACACCCACACCAGTTTTCGATCTACGAGCAGATTTATTAGATTTTTCTTCGGTCGGTGAAAATGTGAAAACACCAGACGAAGCATTCGGCCATCGTCTGGGTGTGTCAACACCAGGCAAAACCGAACTGTGGACATTATTTTTAGGTGATGTCTAGCACCAGCGGTGGACGGCCATCTTGGACATTAGGCAGCAGTTCACAAGTGCGGCACACAAACGAAGGTAAAATACATGGATGAAATTATACCGATCTTTTAACCTTCCTTATGTTCTGACAGGGTGGTCTTCTTTCCGAAAACCGCTTTTGTTTGATGAAATTATATTGTTAATCTGTGCATGCTCGACCACTCTGCATAGGTGCACCAAAATTGGTCATTTTTCCCCAAAGTCGACCTGACGATCTTGGTTTCCGACCATTGCACTGCATGGGATTTTGGTGTCAGGACTCAGGGGGTGGTGAAAAGCCAATTATGCCGTGCCTTTGACGCACTTTTTTGTCGAGGAGCATAGATGAAACAGTAACGATTGTGGATGTCAGTTTTAATATTTTCTTAGCGAGCATCGTTTTTCGCTTCAAGTTCATTATCAATACTGATACTGATAGACTAACAGAAGTCTGTGACGTCAGCGAAGAATGTTCGATGTTTATTTGAAGTGGGCCATCTTAACATTAGCGAAGCTGGACGAGAAAAAAAAAAAGCTCGATCTTGAGCCGACGGTTGTGTTCATTCATACTGCTGGCAAGCTTTGCTGTGGTGTAAATTCAGCTTTTGTACAGCAGACTTCCAAGGAACATCCAAACATGGTTGTTGCCTGGGGTGACTTGCCACATGTAATTTTTAGTTAGGCTGTTGTCAGTTCAGTATTAGCATCTGACCTGGGATTTGTAAATTTGCATACAAATGCCATTTGTCAGTATGATTTAGATATAGTTTGGCCCTTGGTATGGATGACACGTTACACACAGCATGCACCTTAGAGTATGGCTGCCATTAATACGGTAAGAGTCAATTGCTTGAAGAGAAAAAACTTGTCTTTTGTATTCACTAAACCAATGAACAGTCTTCAGTTCTGTTCACAGCATGACAATAATAAACATATATAATACTCACGGCTCTTTACTGTTCAGTTTTGATTAGCCTTGTTGACATTGAATTAGGCTGTATTGTAAACTATGTTGATACTGATAAGAAGACAATGCTTTGACTAATAACAGACTGAATTTGTGCATCTATCCCCTTAGTGTGCTCATACTTTTGCGTTGTTTCCATAATCCACAAGCCTGTTTGAGTAATGTATTATGTTCATTCACAAGTTGCATTGATGCTCGCATACTTTAACATTCAGAGTTGACACTGGATATTGATTTAGGGGGCACTGGCAATGGAGCATGTTACTGTTGATGACTATTTTTAGATGTGAACATTGCAGCATTTTAGCTTTCTGAATGGACCACGTATTTACATTCTTCACTTATGACAATGTTATTGGCATGCATGTCACTTACTCAACTGACATGCATTCTATGTATGAAACATTTGTGGTCTTGGTAATCTTCTGGACAGTAAACAACAAGATAATACATGTGTAGCTTACTAGACATGGCATTTTTAACACAATCTCACAACTTTTTAAATTTCACGTTCAGAAATTTAAGAGAGAGGGGGGTCATTTTTTTTTTTTATGTTAACTTGCTCAGTTGCAAATCCGCAGCTGTTAATAATTCACGTACCTAAGTGCCCATGCAAATTTTTGAAAATTCCTGATTGAATTCACCTAAAAATTAATATATTCATCATCAGTGTGCACCTAGTACTTTAAAAAAGAAATATTGATTATCTTGACTGATGCATCTTGGCATCATGAGGCACACTGTCCTATCTAATTAAGCTTGCTTTAGACATCAATCAATATTAAATTAAGAAATGATAGCCACTTAAGTTGATGCTTCAGAAATCTGCAGTGCGTGTGACCACAGCAAACCAAAGTTTGCTATACAAGCCTGTAACTATTTATATGGAATGCTCTGTGTGCAAAATTGAAAGAAACTGACACTGATACTGAGAGTGAGATACTCCTCAGCACAGAGCGTCACATATTTGAAAAACCTTGATATTCAACCAACAGTGTAGCACTACCATACTTACATTAAGTTACAGACACTATATGGCAAAGTTGATTATATGGCTGAAACATGAATGAAGTGATCCAGACACTCAGCCTTGGCCTTAAAGAAAACCTGGGGGGGGTGGGGGGGGGGGGGGGGGGGGGGGTCAGGAGACTAGTTAGAATTAATCCGTTGGTTTTTCTTTAGGGCTTTGAACATCATGCCAGCTGCCAATCAGTTTTGTCTTCTCCAAAACTTCTAAATGAAAAGTTAGATTTTCTTATTGATCAGTCTGCAGATTGCAGGAAAGGCAAATTCAGTGATTGAAAAGGCTTGCATAAATGCTAAAGTATGCATGTTTTTGTGTCATTCCAGTGCTGCAGTTGTTGATTCAGGTTGCAGTTATTGTAGACTAGATTCTAATGAGACAGACTAGATCATGCATGAATTCTATTTCCTGACATCTTCTTTCCAGCCTTGATACCCAGGGGTTATATATTTAAAAAAAAAAAAAGAAAAAACAACTGACCAAGACCTGCTTGTTTTAATAGTCATGTTAGGCAGGTCTTTTTCCCCTGGCACTAGTGGCAGTCCCAAAAATTCATTTCCTTTTCTTTATCTCTCTGTATTCAAAATTTGTTTCTTTCTCATCATAGGGTTTGTCAGAAATGACTTTCGCCATCTGATGTTTCAGATTAATTTTAACTTTTTAATGGAAACCGGCGGACATAGGAGATATTTACTGTCTTGGGCTGTTCAGACATGTCACACTACATAGATGTAGCCAGCTACATGTATACAAGACACGTTGTTGGGTCTTTTGCATACCTGACCTTTTGCCATGCTCTAAGCACATACACTCAGCATGAATGCCCATTGAAAGGAAGAAAACTGCGGTCTGCTGTAAGATGTGTCTGAAATAAAACTTTGGCAGCAGTCAGATGTAAGTAGTAAAACAATGTTTAATATACAAACGTAGGTCACTGCCAATAAACTTTGGTATTCCATCCAGCTAACATACTTGTACCTTTATCGATCAGCGCTGTTCGAGAGAAGCCAAATTGTAAGTCCTCTCACATAGGTTCACACTTGACAAAACATGTTTTTCCACATTTTCCACTCTCGACCAATTTTAGAAACTGAGTTGATGATGTCAGTATTGTCACTGAAAGGAATTGCCAACTTGTAGGGGAAATAGCCTCTCATAGGTTATCTGCTCCTGATCCGTGAAGGTGATTTTGATTGGACAATTGCAATCAATATTGGTAGAGGAAGCTAACTTGAATAAAACACAGTTCTATCTGCCACTATCTTCTTGCAATATATGATAGTGGAGAGGTCCAGGCAGTGCTTGAGATGGTAACAATGATCAACCTGTTGATGAATGCCTGAAGATTACGAGTGTTGTTCTCCAAGTTTTATGTTTCTGAGCGATGCAACAGAACAGACTTGACATCTGAGTTTAAAATGCATATCTTGGTCTTGATGAAAGGGCTGTGGAAGCCCGATTAGATCTCAGGGCATTGCATGACACATGTCTTGCCTTGTTGATGCCATTATGAATGTGTTAGTTAGTACCATCATCTTTGCTGATAACAGTCCCCAGACAGACAAATTTTTCTGTTTCTCTGATGGTCTTGTCTTGTAGTTTTAGCTGAATGGTCTTGCTGTTTGCTAATTATCCACATTACTTCAGTTTTCTTGATGTGAATTTTGAGGCATGTTTTCTTTATTTCCTCAGCTAGATGTATAATTTTGCTTGAGCGTCCTATGTGTGTGAAGAAAGCAATTTGCGTCATCAGGCGAGTCCAACTCTTCCAACAGTATGGTAAAAGGCAACTGTGTTCTGGTATTTTTTGCCACCTGTTTTGTTCTTCATGATTTAGGCCATAACCAACAAAAAGATGGTAATTAATAGTAGGCAGCCCTGTATTACACCAGTCCTCATCTAGAATGGATAAGATTAAGATAGTTTTCCATTTTGTATGAGTCAACAGGTGAACTTCATCGCTGGATGACGGTGACAAGAGTTTGGTTGAAAGGTGTGATGATGCGTAAGTTTCCTGATCAGCTTCAGTCAACATGGTCAAAAGCATTCTTGAAGTCTGTAAATGGCAGTCTTTATACTGTGTACAAGGGAAGACTGCCATTCTGACGACTGCTCGATGAATATTTGTTTAATTCTGCCATCAGGTCTGCACAGGGTTTTTCTTCACTCTTTGAAGCGTGATTCTTGTCAGGATCTTGCTGGGAATGGACAGAAGCAGTTTCCTGTCCAACTGTCGCATGAGGAGAGGTCATGTTTCTTTGGAAATTGTATTAGATGCCCTTTTTCCATTCATCTGGCACTTTGTTTTCCCAGACTTTCTGCAAGAGTATATGCAGCATCCCAGTTGATGTGATGTTAGCCTTAGTTAAAGATAAACTATCTATGCCTGCTGCAAAGTGACAGCTTTTGTGACTTTGGCCTTGGTTTGGAGGATTATTGTCTGTAGGCTGGGTTTGACTTATGCCTCTTGATTCCTTGAGGAACATAGGGCCACAACGACACTCCTCCAACGCACACGATTTTGGCAGGTCTTCCTTAGCTCGGGTCCACGTCATTCCGGCGGCCTTCACCTCAGCGTCAGCACTCCTGCGCCAAGTCTGTTTTGGTCGATCGACTTACCGCTTTCCTTGGGGATTCCAATCCAGAGCCCGCCTGGTTACGTTGGATGCAGGCATCCGTAGTGTGTGGCCGATCCATCCCCATTTCCATTTCTTTATCTCAGTTTCAATTGGGACTTGACTCATCCTGTCCCACAGTTGTTCATTGGAGATGACTTCCGGCCATTTGATGTTGAGGATATTTCTGAGACATCTATTGATGAATGTTTGTAGCTTGTTGGTGTTAGTCTTGGTTACCTGCCATGTTTCTGAACCATATATAGAAGAACAGACTTCACATTTGTGTTGAAAATCCGGATCTTGTTGCAGAGTGAGAAGGCTGTTGATCTCCAGATCTGGCACAGGGTGTTGAAGGGTGTCTTGCTTTGTTGATTTGGCATTTGATGTCTTCGTCTGTCCCCCCATCTTTACTGACTACACTGCCCAGGTAAGCAAGCTTGTCAACTTCCTTGATGTCTTCTTGGTGACGTTGCACTGGATCTTGCTGTTTATTGTTCACCCTCATGACCTCAGTCTTCACGATGTTGATTTGGAGCCCAGTCTTCTCAGCTTCTTCTGCAAACATGACATAGCTTCTCATGTGCATCTTGCTGCTTGTGGGAGTGGAGGCTGATGTCGTCCGCGAAGTCCAGATCCTCCAGCTGCTTCATGAAGGTCCGCTGGATACCTGTCCTCCGGTCTGCTGTAGACTGTCTCATGACCCGGTCAGTTGCCATCAGGAAGATCGTCAGCAAAAGTAAACAACCCTGACGGACGCCAGTTTGTACAGAGAAGGGTTCTGTCAGCTTCCCATCGGGGATGACTTGGCAGGTGGCATCTTCAGATAGTTGTTGGATGATGGTGATGAATTTTGGTGGAAAGCTGTTGTGGTACATCAGTTTCCAGATGACGTCTCTGTAGACACTGTCAAAGGCCTTCTGAAAGTCGACAAAAACTCTGTACAGGGGGGTCTGCCACTCAAGGGACTGCTCAATGATGATCCGCAGTGTTGCAATATGATCGTACATGATCTATCTTGGCAGAAGCCTGCCTGCTCTTCTTAAGTCACAAGTGTCTGGTCAAGGGCAGTCTTCAATCTCTCTAGGATGATTCTTGTCAATACTTTCCCCGGGAGGGACAGCAGCATGATTCCTCCAGTTATTGCAGGATGACAGGGTCCCCCTTTCTCCGGCAGCTTTACAAAATGGCCTTTCTTCCAGTCTTCTGGCACTCTCTCCTGTCCCAGATCTTGTGTAGGACTAGGAGTGGGTGTAGCATCTCAGTCGAAGTCTGGATGTCTGCCTTTAGTGCTTCGGGATGGTATGCCGTCAGGACCCGCTGCCTTGCCTGACTTGAGGGACTTGATGGCTTTGGTGATCTCTGTCTTCATTGGGGGGCTTGTATTGATATCAAGAAGCTCAGTTGGTGGTGGGATGTCAGGCAGGGCTGGTGGTGCGGGTCTGTTGAGTATTTCCTTAAACTGCTCAGCCCATCTTGCTCTCTGGTTTTCTTTGCCTGAAATGGCATTTCCATTCTTGTCCTTGATGGGGCAACTGGGATTTCTGGTCTTACCAGACAGTGTTCTGGTGATTGGTATAGTCTCTTCAAGTTTCTTTGGCCCGCTGCCGTCTCTGCTTCTTCAGTCAGCTCCTCGATGAAGTTTCTCTTGTCTTTTCTTGCACTTCTTTTCACTTGTCGGATTATCTCCCAGTAGCAGCTTGTGTAGCTTTCTTGCTTCTCTTCTTGTGCCTTGCTTCTCTTTCTCTGATCTTGTGTCTGGTTGATCTTGTCTTTCAGATGTTTTCTGTCTGTGATCAGTGTCCATGCCTCCGTTGTTAACCATTCTTTATGTTTCCTTGTCTTCTTCCCTAGGACTGTTTTGCATGTTGTCTTCCAGACCTCTCGCAGACTGTGCCATTGCTCTTCTTCTGTTTCCTCTGGCAGTAGGGAAAGAGCACTGAACTTGTTCCTAAGCTCCACATTGAATTCTTCTGCTTTTTCTCTCTCTTTTAGGCTGTGTACATTAAACTTGTACGATGCGTCTTCCTGCATGGTCAGTGTAGGCTTTCAGCATGGTCTTGAGTACTGCCACAACCAGATGGTGATCTGATGCTGCGTCCGTTCCGCGCTTCGCCCTGACGTCGTGCAGGCGCCGCCTCCATTTTCTGCCGATGGTAATGTGGTCTGTCTGGTTCTCGGTTTTGCCGTCGGGGAAATCCATGTGGTCTTGTTAATGGTCTTATAGTAGGCTGGGTTGCTAGCAGTATAATAAGTTCGGGAGGGCTTTTTTAAGATTTTCTCAAAATGTTTGGCTTGTCTTGCTCTTTGCCCAACCTTTCTGCTGATTGTTTTACTGTCTTTGTTGCTGTTTTTGCTGTTCCATCTTCTGTCCCACTTCACTGACACTGCACCCACACTGCTCATTCCGACTCCCCTGTCCACAGTGACAGCCTGGCCTAGCCCACAGCTGCCCCAACAACAGCAATCCACATGGAGCAGTGTATGTCTAGTCATCAAGAGGCAACCCACTGGAGGAGACGCTGCACTGCCACCAAGTCACTTTAGTGGAGTTCAGTGGTGCCTGTTCTGATCCAACATACGCAGGACACCACCTACTAAGCCCCCTACTCATGACAATAAATGCTTAGTCATGGAGCTGGCATAAGTGAGCCATCCCTCTGGACGATGCCACCACATCCATCCAATGACAGCCCCTGTGAATTCACTGATACCACTGACTCCAACAAAATCAAACCAAGGCTGTAGACGCGGAGAGGACATCAAAACTGAGGTCACCATGAGAACAGGGCATGAAGGGCCACGGAATTTGAGGCTTTTTTTTTTTTTTTTAATGATGATTGTTGAAAATGAGGATGATGAGATGATGCTTCGGATATATCCGTTCCGGTCTGAGACTGCATGACAGGGCTGTGCTGTACGCTTACTTTCATACTAATCATAGTATATCCTGGCGTCAACTAGGCCCAAGAGATACAGACATCTGCAGTGTTGGTCAGAAAATTTGAGCAGCACTCTCAGAGATGTATCCATTTACTGATTTAGTAGATGAAACTGTACTGTGTGGTGCCAGTCTTCCCAACTGAGTCCGTAACAAACTCAACATGGCTCTGATGGGAATGAATCCATCAGTAAATTTAACAAACAGAACAGGGTGGTTTCTTTTGACAGTATTGTGATTTACTGGTTAAAATCTGCTATGGTTGTCAGTTTCTTTATGTTATTTAGAGCGGATCTTTGCAAGATTGAGGACCCTTTTGTCTTCCTTTTGGCATCAGTGCACAATATATCTCATGGCCTGGCCCTTTTCAATCCAGAGCAAACACAATTTAGAAATCACAGTCTGAAAAGTGGTCATGATTGTATGATTAAGAGAACTTTTGTTTTATGTGTCAAAGGATTAAGATCTGATGCTTCAAGTTCATTTTTTTTCTTTCAGTGATGGTGGAGAGTAAGACACTGTCAAAGAAACATTGTTTTAGAACAGTCGAAGCCATCATATAAATTTGACAGAAGTTCTTATAATGGCCCAATTGTCCAGTCAGATACTTTGGTTTAAAGGCCTTAAAGGCCTTTTAAAAAAAAAAAAAAAAAAAAAAAAAGCAGGCTTTAGATCTGTTGTGTCTCATCTGCTTGAGACTGAGAGGCACCTGCATGATAGGCAAAGTAAAGTAACTGTTACAGTGTTAGTAAGAAACTCAGCTTTCAGTGTGTCTTTACATTTAAAAAAAAAAAAAAACTTGTTCACACAGGCTTTGATGATGATGAGGGGTGAGCAGACACACTGACTGTGTGATAGTGGGTGGACAGTGAAAGTCTTGCAATCCCAAAAATATTTGGAGGGTATTTCCAAGTAATAAAGCATGAAATATGTACATC
Source organism: Conus betulinus (assembly GCA_016801955.1). NCBI lineage: Eukaryota > Metazoa > Mollusca > Gastropoda > Neogastropoda > Conidae > Conus > Conus betulinus. Next base: position 235,612 of record JADBJO010001024.1, read on the forward strand.
TGTATGTGAACTGGGACTATTGGGGGCCCAGACACAGTCATACGCTGCCATTGTAACCGATAGATTTATCAAACAAAGATATGATTTTCATTAAATATGATTTGTGGAAAGATAAACGCTGTGATTTAAATTTTTTCAGTAAATTGGGCTTATTTTACTGGATAAAACCACGGGTACATTCGAATTATATTGAAAACCTTTCCATTATACACTTAATATTTCACTGCTCCCGAATCCACCTTTAAAATGTAGTATAGTGGCCAGCTGCAGTGGGGCAGTTACGTGGATTTCCTGCATGGAGGTCTTGCACAAGAGTCCTAACAGAGCCATCTGTATTTGTGGGATTTATTTTTACCATGACTGGGTTCTATTTTGAGTTGAGTTTGCCATGATATCTGCTCGAAAGATCTGAGTCACACTTTGGAGTTTCTTCGTCCATTGATTGGATTTGGATGCGGCATAAGAGTGTGTGTCAGATTTTCAGACCAGAGTGGAACTCTGTAGCAGTATTTTCATCATCCGTATCCTCATGGGTCGGCACATATGAAGTCTCAAATTCTTTGGCCCTTCATCAGTTCATGTCCCACTCCCTTGGTGACCACAGTTTTGATTTCTTCTCCACCTCTGTGCCACTGGTCGGGTTTGTGTTGAGGTCACTGTTATCGGCAAGTTTGTGGGGACTATCAATGGACATTTTTGATGGCGCCATTTCTTGGTGGTGGGGGGGGGGGGGGGGGGGGGGGAGCTTACTCATGCTGGCTCCTTGATGAAGCAGTTATGGTCATCTGTAGGTTTTAGCAGGTGGTGGCCTGGGTATGTAGGATCACAAAAGGCACCAATTACTCCATTTAACTTTTAACTTTGAGTGACTCGGCAGCAGCATTGTGTCCCTTGGTAGGTTTGGTCATGAAGTCATGGACTTATGTCAGTGGATTGTGGCTGCTGAGCAGCCAAGGGACAATTTGGGATGAACATGTGGACAGGGAGCTGGAATGAACAAATGGAAGTAATGCCCACGCAAGCAATCATATTAGGCCGTGCCTGCTTCTTCAGCAGCATGCCCTGGAACATCTAAAAATTGGCAAAAAAACCATGAGTATTCAAAAGTATATTGACAAATCAAGTTTGAAAGTGATTTGTGCTCTGTTCACCATAGTTATTGTAAGACCAGGTGGTTATTACCTAGAAGAAGCCTCTGGTATGTGATGGCATGTGAAAACGAAACATCCCCACTCCCCCACCCTACCCTCCTTCATTGCATTGGTTCTGGATTAAATTGTCTGAGGTACGTTCTGCTGCTCCAATATTCTGCAGATGTCCACAGAATTTGGCCGTCTCCCCCTCACACACACAAATGATACATGTGCTCAAACCGGCACATGAAAACATAAAAAGAGATCCAGTCCTGGATCTAGAAGGGCCCACCAGTAAATGATGCAGTGTGAATGTCCTATATGCTGTACTTTGATATATGCGAAGTACTTATCAGCAGGTGAATTTAAGTTTATATACAGATGAAAAATATGTTTTGAATACATACAAGAAAATTAAGGGTTGAACATTTTCATTTTACTTTTGTGTATATTTGAGTGTCTTTAAATTTGTTGGACTCATTAAATATTGTTTAACTTGATTGTTTAATGTTGAGTTTTTGTTGTCAGTCTGTTTTTATCTGTCTGTCAGTAGACACATGAAGCCAGAAGAAGATAAGCGATGTTTGCATTGCTGTTTTAAATATTGCACTATTTGAGGCATTTTTGTTCAAAATATTGCGTTTTTTGAAAACAGATGGACCAGTGTTCCAACGACATGCATGATTTTTTTTCAAAGAATCATAACTGTTCCAAGACGGTAGTGCTTTTTAGGGATGCACATAATTATATGGTCTTCAAAATCACCAGTATCAGTAAGACAAATTTATGTCACAGTTTCAAAGAATTCAGTGTTCCGGTGACAGGCCATGTTTTTTTTTTTTTTCAGAGACAGTAGACGCAGGTCGTATCTGTTTCAAAGATGATCGAATGGCATGTCAGGATTACTCTAGATTGTTTATCTTAGCTTGATAGCTAATTTGCCTTGTTAAAGTTAGTCTGTGCCTGTAAGCCTCTTGATAAAGATTTACAATAAATCGAAAGCTTGCGCAAAGATGAGCGTTGTGCTCTTGTTCATTCTCTACAATTAAAACAGATTATTCTCACATTGCATGAAAATGGCTTACTTACCAGAAATTCTGCCCAGCATTGCATGAAAATGGCTTACTTAACCAGAAATTTTGCCCACTTGATCACAAGTTATTGAAGACAATATGTGAAATTGCATGAATTCTGTTTAGCAAATAAACCCCTAATTTTACTATTTATTTCTACACACAAAGCATGCCAGAGTTAGAGTAAGAAATTAGACATAAGCTCATTGGCAATGTGAGAGATCAGAATCAAGGCTGCTCTGACATTAGCGGCGGAACACCCAGTGTCGTGTTTACCGATGATTGTTGATGTTTTACTGTTTTAGACAATGAAAGACGGATGAAATATGGGGGTGACATTGCATACTAATTCAATTTTAAAATGAGTGTATGTTGGTTGTGAGAAAATGGACTGTTGGATTTGTAGCACTTTGACCATTTTGACCAGGCTACAGGTTTTGTTTGACATGTTTGCTTTTGATATTTTTAGGCATTATTGGTACAGTCACTGACACCATTTTGTTTTGCTTTGTGTCACTGATGATTCAGTTTGAAATTTGTTAAAGAAGGAATAGTTTTATTTTGTATCCTATGCATGCTTAATTTTGTATTTTAATAAATTCTTATGCATCTATACATGAAATACATAAAAGCAATTGTCAGCCATTTCAGCAATTTAGATGCCCACTTCTAATTTGATGTGATCACTGATTGAATTTTTGTAGCAATCACATTTCTCTTTTTTGTAGCAATCACAATTTCTCTCTCTCTCTCTCTCTCTCTCTCTCTCTCTCTCTCTCTCTCTTCCTCTTCCTCATCCCCTTTCCCCCTATTATTAAAGTAGATGGAATATTTAGCAGTCCCTTGAGCAATCTACTTGTTCACACCTAATTTGATGTGGTCACTGGCCACTATTTCAGCAATTTAGATGTCTTCTCCTAATTTGATGTGATCACTGATGCAACGATTGCAACTTCACTCCCTTCTCTCTCTCTCTCTCTCTCTCTCTCTCTCCCCCCCCCCCCCCCTTCCCCAGTTATTAAACTAGATGGAATACTGAACAGTTCAGCAGTCCTTTGAGCAGTATACATGTGCACACCAGATTTGATGTGATCACAGGTTGGATGTTTGAAGTACTAGCAGCTTTTTTGATTCTTCGTTCTCTTTAATTACCCAAATAGAAAACTATGCAGATCATGTGCAGACCTGTGCTTGCTCTAGAATTATTTTGTCATATCTGCATTTTAAAATATATTCCCCATCCATGTTAATTACGTGGCAAAATCCTCACAGATTTGTGACAATATGTATGCTGGCACAGGTGGCAGGCAGGCATCTGTCACAGTAGTTAAGTGAATATGTGCACATTTTTGTGTTGTGAGAACTGGGTCAGATCCATACACAAGCAGCAGTAGCCCCCCCCACCCCCACCCCCCCCCCCCCCCCCTTTGCACAAGGAGCTGAAGGAGGAGAGGAAGAGGAGAATGTGGACAGGGAGAGTGGGTGGCGTGGAAGGGGTCATGGCATATTCATAAGCCTAGTTTTTGCAGTTGCACACTGTTGGTCTTCTGTCAAGGTCACAGCTTTTTTTTTTTCTTCTCCCATAGTTTACTGTGCAGTTTTGTGACTAATTAAGCAGTTACAATAGGTCATTATACTATAGAATTCCAAAATTTGCTTTTTTTGTAATTTGCATTATGGACCTAGAGTATGACGGGCTTTAAAACACACATTAGTTTGAAAAGAAAAAAAAAAAAATTGATAGTCATATTTGGCGGAGTACTGTTAACACGGTATATGCAATATGTGCTTTGCAAATGATTGCTTAAGCTATATATATATATATATATATATATATATATATATATATATATATATGTGTATGTGTGTGTGTGTGTGTGTGTGTGTTCTTAAATTGCTTTTGATGCTTTTGATTTCTTCCAGATTTGAATAATGCAGAAAACTCAGAAAGGGGGAGGGGGGGGGGGGGGGGGGGGGGGGGGGGCAGGTAGAAAAATTACAGGGGATTCTTTTACCTTTCCTTTTTCAACCATCAGAATCATGGGGGGGGGGGGGTCAGTCTGCTAGACAAGGGGGGGGGTCAGCAGAACCACCTGTTTACCTTCATCCTCCCGTTTTCAACCATCAGAATCATGAGGGGGTGGGGGGTCAGTCTGTTCACTAGCTGACTAGCTGACATTGGGGGGGGGGGGGGCAGCAAAACATGTCTGCTGCCACCACCTTTTACCTTCCTCCCTCCCCTTTTCAACCATCAGAATCATGAGGGGGGGGGGGGGGTCAGTCTGTTCACTAGCTGACATGTACATCAAATAGGGGCACTGGCTGGCTTCACTGCCCTGTTCACCAGTGTCATGTGGTTGCCCAGTGGTTCAACTCGAACTTATGTCATAAGAAGTTTGGCCTTAAAAGGTTAGGGTCTGACCTTAGTTGGTTACTAAAGATTACCTGCACTAAACTGCGGGCAGATGCGCGCAAACATGTGCTTAGTTTGTGGAAACAGACAACTTTTTTTTTTTCACTCTATGATCCACTGAACAATGCTGCTGGTAGACTCATGACTGCGCCATGCTTGACAATCAAATAGTAACACTGAGGAATGGAAAGCCTCACTTCAGCCTGGCAGGCAGATACTGACGACTGAATGAAACATGCATATAATTATAACAAAGAAAATGTAAAGTGGGCAGATCTGTCTGATTAGTGATGTGTTGTGCACCAATTGAGGAGTTGGTGGTGCACTTCATTAACTCAAATGTGTGGCATTTTGCAGTTGGTGTTTAATCATATAGCATACTTACAAAAAAAAAACCCCCCCGAGATTTTTGTATGGGCCTCTATTCAGGAGGTATTTCACCACAGGAAGTAGTGTTTTGTAATATAGGCTGAGGAACCTTTTTGTCAGACAGGAAAAAAAGGAAGAAAAATCAGACTACCAACCTACCCACCCATCTTTTGTTGGCCATTTACCATGTACATAAACATTCATTTTCCTTCTTTTCTTTTCTTTTTTTTCTTTTTTTTTTTTTTTTTAAAGGGGTGGGGATGTGGAAGGGTGGTGGTGGTCTTACACTTGAAGCAAATATCCAGTATGGTTGAAAGTGATAATATTTGAGTGGGAAAGAAACATTGTTAAACATCAGAACCTTCAGCACTTCCACACACTTGACAAATAGGATGCTATCCAGGTACAGCAACTTGGTAATTTACTTTTTTTTTTTTTTTTTAAATCTCCTTGGTTTGGTTTGTCATGCGTAGAAGACAACTGGCTAAAACTCTTTGTTTCAGTGTCATTGTTTTCTCATTATATGTTATCTCTTTTGCTTCACATATGAAGTCAGGGACACAATAGTTTGTTCTGACTATTCCAATGTTTTACAACTGTTCAGATCTGACCATGTCATCACAATGATATATGGACGCATACAGGAAAAGTGTGGAAGAATCTGAAAGCGTACATAAGAAACTAATTGAACATATATAGACAAACTTGAACATACAGCAAGGAACTTATGCAACAGCTTTTACTTGAAGATGGGCTTATTATGTTAGTAATACTTTGTCACAGAAACAATTTATTTGTCAGTGTGTTGGCTCTGTTTTGGCTTACAGCAGTTCTTTGCACTTTGCAGTGTCCAAAAGTGTTCCATTCATTGAGGATTCCGCCAGTCATTGATACTGAGCTCTTAAAAGTAACACAGATCTGTTTCTTGGAAGTGTAAGACATGTTGATCATGAACGCTGTGGTACATTTCATATGGAATCAGTACATCCCTTTCTCCTCCCCTCCCCTCCCAGCTGTCCCTCATACAGCTTGTTTGACTCTAAATTCGTTATGTCTGTCTTGGTTATTTAATTCAGTTCGTAATGGCATAATGATTAATGTACATAACTGAAATTCTGATTTTCAACTGGTAAACTGTTTTAACCACAGGATCTTGGGGACTGGAATTTCATGGTACTTCTTTCAGTTCTAGTGATCATGATTCAAACAAAAGTTTTTTTAAAGTGTTGATATTTGCCTACTCTTAGTCTTACATCTTTTTTCCTTCGTGACCTTTGGAAAGTTGCGATCTGCATCAGTTTAACCCTCTTGCATTTGTTTGGCCCGTATCCAGCCGCTCCGTTTGTCTCCCCTGGTGTTTGTTATGGCCACAACCAGACGCATGTGCTGCATTACTTCACACACACACACTGCAACCTTGTCTTAAGTCAAGGCTGGCTAAAGTAAAAGGACATCCAGAGAGAGGTGTAAAATGAAATCTTAGCAGTAGTATGGGGTGTGGGAAACGGTTCATTCACACAGACTAGGGTCGTGAACTGACCGCATTCCTTTGATTTCTCAAAAAATATGGAGACTAGGAGCAGTGTTGGGTTAGAATGTGCAAATGCAAGAGGGTTCAGTTTTTCTTGGTAGAGATCTGTTCAGAACCTCACTGGATATTTAGAGCTCTTTATATTAAGATATGGTCGATCCTTATGTTCTTGAGACTTGATATGTCAGATGTTTTTAAACTTGATGGTAAAAGAGGTATGCTCGCCTGTTCTCAGTACCCCCGCCCTGCCCTTTTCTTTTAAATGAATAAGGAGGGGAAATTCTTTTGTTTTGATAATAAATATTTTGAACTTGTTTGTTGCAGGTATTGGCATGGATAACCTTCATGTTGATCCCAGGAAACAGGAATTGTTGGAAGCCCGTTTTCTTGGAGGGAGGGTAAGAAGATTTTTTATAGAAGGCAAGAGTGAATGAGGCTTTGATAGTGTCAAGGAGTTAATGTTTCTCTCTTTTATTAGTTTATTTTCATTATTTCAAAAAATGTATGCAGCAGAGTATGTTTCTCTCTTTTATTGTTTCAAGTAATGTTCATTTTAAAAATGTTTCCAGCAGAGAAAAACACAAGTAAATTATGTAGCTTTTTCTTTTCTAAACTTAAAACTGTCTGTAGCATTTTCTTATCCAGTCTGTAAAAATGGTAATTGAAACGTAAGACTCAAGGTGAACTTCAAAAATGTTTTTGAAATTGCATAATTGTAATCGATACTTGTCACCCCCGCTGTGTATATAAAATATGGTTTCAGTTTACACCAGAATTAAACAAGAAAAATGAAAGTTGCAAGTTTTTTCCTTTTCAGATTCATTTCTTCAGAAGTGGTGTCAGTTGCTTTAGAATAGAAGTTCATGAATGTGGATAGTAGAAGAAGAAAAACCCATTTATTTGCTTGATGTTTGTCACTGGCTTTCTGTTACAGTGTTAGCTTGGGTACATGCTTTCCATAACTGCTGATTTGAAATTGTTTTGGATGTTGCTTTATTTGTGCTGTTTTACATTACTGATGTTTTACAGTTGACGTTCATATGCTTTTTTTGGTGGTTCTGAGTGTGTGTTTTTAATTGATTTTTTGTTAACAGTAATTATGTTTTTGAGTTTGTCAAGGCTCTGCAGCTGCTCGTTTTCATAGAGTGTTGAGGGATGGGATGGGAGGGGGGAGGAAGAGGCCTTTGATCCGTAAGGCTGGCACTCCACTGATGGTTGACTCACTTTGTCTTTACTTTGTCTTCACTGCAAGTGTTGCATGGTGTTTTCTTATCTTGTTGATTAAAGCCATTGATTGTGGTATATTTTTCAGTTCTAATGGATCAGTCTGACAGTATGTGAATTCTGATTTCTAGCAAATCTTTATCACAATATTTGTATAATAATTATCCTAACAGTTATGTTATAAATCATCAGATTTATAATATTATCAATCTGCTGTCTCTGCACTGTACATTCTTATGAATTTCATTATTGTGTGACGGAAGAAGTATACAGGGTGTAGGTGCTTTTGCCTCCTATAGGTCTGTGATCTAAATCATGGTTGCCAGTATCTACTGGATATATTTGTCAAAAAAGGAAAATCCCATTTTCTGGTCTTTCAGGCCAACACTATTGTCAGCATAGTGGTAGTGCCTTCCTAATTTCCTTACATGTATGCATGAAGGTCACTTAATGCACATGGAAGATCCTTCAATTTTTGTAAAGATCTCAGGTGTGTTCAGTGGATCATGTTTATAATTATAGGGATCACTAGGATCTGTCACCTCCAGTACACCTATGGTGCAATAATAACGGGTCACATTCATCATTTCCACTTGCTGTTCAAAATAAATGCTCGTGGAGGTTAAAGTCCACAAAGAGACCAACACAGTCTGAGTAAAAGTAGAGATTTGTTTTGAAATCAGTGTTTTAGGTCACATAGAAATGGGGTTTTAGTGCCATTGAACCTGTAGAGATAATGTGTGTGTGTGTGTCTGGGGGGGGGGGGGGGGGGGGGGGGGGGGATCATGTGAAATGGTAAAAAAAAAAAAAAAACATTTTGTATTATATCTCGGAGGTCTCATGTACTGATAATTGGTTGTGCGGATGGGCAGTCAGAACAAAATTTCATTGTCTCCATTATTTTTTGCCATAAGCCACAAAACGGTCACTTGTGTCAGTCAGTGAAACGCTGGCATGATAAAAACAGGTTGGGCTCGGCTCCTTAGCACCAGTGTATCATTGAAGTACTCTCAGGTATCATTAAAGTACTCTCACTCTGATGGCTTTGAAGATATTGCTAAATCACACTCATCTTTTTGAAAATGTCTACGATAGCAAAGCCTGGGACATTTAAGAGGATTTTAAAAAGGTTTAATCCGTAACTCTGAAAAAAATACTGGGGGTATTGTACCCTCAAATTGTTTAGAAAAGGGTAAGATTGCACTTTGCTCAGAAGTGTATCTGAAACACTGTGAAGATTGATAGATTAACAAAGCAAATGATGCATGACGAGTCATTGCAGTTTGAACTGGTAGCTGGGCCTGGGTGAGTGAATGGACAGAGTGCTGTTCTTTTGATACAAAGGCCCTGGGTTCAGTCTCGGCTTGAAACAGCCAGGACGTTAGAGATTTTCACTTCAAAGTCAGTATCTGTAGATTCCACTGATGAGACTGTAAACTGAGTCATGTTTCCCAACTTTAGCCCAAGAACCATTGTGTAAGCATATGCATTAAAAAATAACCACAGAAATGACCTTGCATGCACATTCCCCTTGCATTCTTTTAAGGGGAAAGTAGGCCATCATGTGCTGTGGGACAATGACCCAAAATTAACAACCTTAACCCCTCCAAAGTGAATAGACAGTTTTGTGTAACTGTAAGCTTCATCCCTGAAGATGGAACAGGGTTACTTTAGTGATGGTATAGGAAAATGTCACACACACACACACACACACACACACACACACACACACACACACACACACACAAACACACACTCACATGCGTGTGCACACACATGCATGCACACATACACATGTGCATACATTCACTCTTATGCACACACACACACACACACACACATGCACATATATGCATGCGCTCATACACATGTGCACACATACACACACACACATGCATGCACATACGCGCACACATGCACATGCATATATGCCCCTGTTCACAGGCACACACACACTATGTACACATACATGTGCTTATGTGTGTGTGTACAGGAGCATGCTCATACAAGCCAAAAAAATTACACATACAAGCACTTTGCATACACGCACGCACTCACACACACACACACACTAACACTAACACTAACACTAACACACATCCAAGTGAGCGCAGCATGTGCGTGCACACACACGGGCACATGCATACATGCTTATCATAGACAAATGCGCCTGCGCACCGTTCGTGCCCCACACATACACACGCATGTATGCTCGTCACACACTCATGGCGATAATGATGGCACAACCAATGTTAGGTAGGTACTTGAGGTCTGACCAGCGCATTGGGCTAATGCGTAGGGTCAGACATCTGTTAAGTTGTTGCCAGGAGACCCTCTTCTTAAATTCTCATCTTGGTCATTAATTCATTTTATCCATCAGTGCGCAGTGTGGTCTCAAAATTTAGAGGATATGCGTATGGACTAGTCCGCATGCAGTGACACCTCTTTGATGAAACTGAAACTGAAACTGCACATATCTCAGAGAGTGTGAAATTTTGAAGGAAGGAACCAAGCCTATCCTTGTCTCATTTGTGTGAATGAATAATGTAAGTATTTCAGAATAAAACGAAAATTGTGGTTTTTTTTTTTTTTTCACTCACAGCCTGAAATTTTATTCTGTGCATGCTTAACATTTCCTTGGGCATTTAGCTTTTGTGTGTGATGTGATCACTATTGTGGCCTGCATGGTTTGTTGTTCATTGTGTATTGGCTTCAGAAAGGCTAGAGATGTTTGTGATGAGAGAGCTACTGTTTTGTGTTTGTGTGTTTATTTATTTATTTGTTTATTTTTCAGAATCAGCCTTCGCTTGGTGAGGTTAAACTTTCAGAAAAATTTGAAATGCAGAAGCAGGTAAAGTGAAACCTGTGTATGATGCCTCTATGGCTTTTGCCGTTTCCTTCTGACCGTGTCATAAAACATGGTCTTCCCTGGCTGTGAGCCACTTAGAGGCTTATCAGCAGCTTTGCCTTTCTCTAAAATGAGGTGCCACTTAACATTTTAAAAGAAAAAAAAAAAGTAGAAAACTCTGTGATTCCGTCAGTGCTATGAGCATGTCTGCCTTATTCTGTAAGTTTCTGCTTAATTGCTTGATTCTGCTTTTACATTTATTCATGTGTGACTATGAAATCTGTTCGCATTGTTTTTTTAAATCCTGAGATTAGTTAGAAGGTTTTGCTAATTACTCAGTCACAGTCCACAGATTTCATTTTTTTTCTTTTTTTAACATTCACATGTTCAGATAGGCTTAAGTGGTTATGTTATTTGTCAGTCATCGTTAATTTTGCAAAATCATTCAGAGTGAAAGTCACTGAATACACAGCATGGAAAGTATCCTGAACTTCCTCACTCACCATCCTCTCTCCACCACCTCCATCCCCAAAGAATCGTCTGTCTGTTTCTGCCCCCTGCACCCACCTTTCCCTGCCTCTTACCTCCTTCATGTACAAAGAAATATGAGTATATTAGCATAAAATTTGTTATGAAATTATTTTACAACAAAAAAAAAAAAAAAAAAAAAAAAAAAAAAAAGAGATTGTACCTTGCAGTTACATCACTAACATGTTTTTGGCAAAAATCGCACCAAGAAAAGAAAGACACTTGGAAAGTCTTTCTAGATCAGGTACAGCCTGATTTGTTGAAAGGTTAAATATACATGAATTGTTACCTTGGAAACCCTCTCCAAGAAAGGGATAGATTCTCTTATTCTCTCTCTCTCTCTCTCTCTCTCTCTCTCTCTCTCTCTCTCTCTCTCTCCATAGAGATCACAAGTCCTAGTGACAAGATGCTTTTCGAATGTTAGTATGTATGCAATGCAATTTTTGCTTTGTACGGTGCATGTCTGTGTCTATGCATGCACGTATTATTGTTTTTTGTTGGTATGCTTGTGCCTTATGATTTTCCTGTTCTTGCATTCAAACTCTGTTGACATAATGTTATATATGTAGTGTTTGAATCATGTAGAGCAGTTCCCAACTGACCCAAGTCTGTTCGCCCTCGTGCCTTTTGAACTGAAAAGTAGCTCCTTATCTGTGACGTTTCCCATCTTTAATTTCTCCCTTTCCCTTTCCACCGTCGAACTCTATCTTCTGTTTTCAAGGTACAAATCAAAAGAGATTTTGTGTAAAGATGATCCTGATGAGGTAACTGTTAGTGGCTAAAGTGTTGCTGCTATATCTTGTATTTTCTGTCAGATTTTTAGATTATAATAACAGATGAAAAGAAATTAAGCAAAATGGAAATAGAACAATGGTAATTAAGTAAGTGAAGTAATTTTACAGTGTCTGCTGAAGAACTTGAGTTGCGTTCTATGGATTTTGTTCATTTTCTTCTAAAAATCGTTTCAGAGGTTTTACAGGGGAGAGGATGGAGGGGTAGGTGAGTGGGGGGGGGCGGTTAGGTCTCTGTATGTGTACATAGTTTATTGTTTGTTAAAATCATGGATTGCTTTTGCTTTTGTAGTCAAGGATTATTCAGATCTGTTTCACAGATAGAATTCATATGCAGGGATTCTCACCACTAATTCTTTAGAATTTTATGACATTTGTATGATAAAGTGGCGAACATTAATTTTACTGATTTAGGACCATACAAGATGCTTTTAAACTGCATCATGCTATTATTGTTTCTTACTACATGCAAAGTGAAGCTTCAGGGAAATTTGAGAATGACATTATCTAGCATCCAGCCTGTGTAAAAACTGGCGAATCTGCAACATGAAGCCATCTCAGACAGTGTTGTTGTTTCTCATTGTTGATTTAGTTAATAGTTTCATTGTTCATGCTGTTATATCATGATCACCAGGTGCGATAAGCTTGAAATTATGAATACCAAGAAACTGGGCTGTATTCTGATTTGTTTGATTGTCTTCATGGCAATTGCAACATTTTGGTTTGAAAATTGGACAAGTGCTTATGGTTTTTTGCAAGTAATATCCAGTCTGGTGTATTTAACATGGAAAGTATATAATTATTTTATGTGACACGTGTGAGAGAAAAACCTGTACTTGTGTGTGTGTTGTAGTCCTTCCCACCCCTGACTCTGACGCCTCAGCTCCAGCCGCCAAGTGCTCAGCCCCCACTCCCAAGACAACAGCGGCAGTGGTGGTGCCTCCATTGATCGGGAAGAGGTTACAGATGTAAGACTAACCTGGATGGTTTGACGGTTTACTGTTTAGTGATTTTCTTCCGTTAGAGCCACAAGGCACGTGTTTGGTTGGATTTATCATGTTCTTAGGCTCCTGTGATTTTCAGATTAAAAAAACAGGGCATTTGTGAACACATAAAAGTCTCTAAAATGGTGTTATTCTTTATGAGTTTGAAATATGAAAGACTTCTCGTCTCTTGTAACAACAAATTATATATGAAGCATTAGTTTGCCAGAGTCATGACATTTTTTTTTCCAGGTGGCGTCTTTGGGGGTTTTTCTTCTGCATATCTTAAAACATGGTGATGAGGGGACATCAAAGACAGAGTGAGCCTGTGTCGGCTAAGACAAGCTTAAATATCTCTGAATTAAAAGAGACAGCAACAGTCCAGGTCAGAACAGTGTAATGAACATTATGCACTGCATGGGCAGAAAAAGAGAGAGAGATCCTCTTGCTGACATAGACATGGAAGTGAATGTCCTTGTGCTGTTATCATCTACTCAGGGACATACACATTACTTTTTTTTTTTTTTTTTTCAAAATGAAATGATTAACAATGCAGAAACTTTGTATCTGTGTTGTTGTGTTTCACAGTGTGGTTGTATTAACTCAAGAATTATGGACATAACTGCAGCTGCTGGTTAGTTGAAAAGTGAAGGTAGACCCACAAATGACCAGTGAGTGAAAAATGCCATTGAATTACGTTTCAGGGAATTTTGGCAACCGTCTTGGAATCTTTGCAGCTCAGGTATTGACAGTCAGTGATTTGCCTAGGACTATAGAACAATAACAAATCATGTTAAAACAATACAGTTGGCTTGGTATCAGAAGTTAATCATTGGCAGACACAGCTATCTGTACTTAAGAAATGACTGAATTGCTTTAAGATAAACAGTTTGAGGGAAGGTACACACGGGAAAAAGAACTAGCTATTGAAAGTAAGATGTTTAAAGCACAAGACAGACAGGCTTTGAGGGAAGGTTAAGTACAGGAAGACGTACTAGCCATTGAAAATTAGGCTGTGAAAAATGCTTGGTGGAAGGATTTTATATTGCCAGTCTTTTCAGCATTGTGTTTCGGGTGCACGTGATATTCACAGAGCTTGACGTAAAAAGAATTTGCTCATGAGGAGGGAAAAAATAAGTTTGTTTATTCGCAGAGTTTTGTAGTTTGTGTGTCTACCGTTCGTATAGCCAAAGAGCTGTTCAGAAACTTCTTGTTCCGCATCTTCAGCCACCATCATGTCAAAATGACCTGCTGCACCAATAAACCCTGAGGTAGAAAAGAAGAGGAAGAAAAAAAGAACAAAAGTGCGGGATTCAGGTTGCTTTCTGCTGTCATGATGGGAGTGCTGCTGATCCCGGTCAACAATTTGGCCAGTGGAAAGTGTTCAGCCCTGACAAGCAGAACCTTACAAAACTTCGTCCCTCTTTGATGATCCTGAAGTGTGTAAAAAGGAACAAAGTCAGAAGATGAAGATTTGACAGTGTGCTTCAAAAATTTAAAACAGCAACAATGTATTGTTTGAGACAGTGATTTGATGAAAACACCAGGCAAAAGGATAGAAAATAAAGTGTCTGGAATATCACTGTTTTGTTTTGGGTGCCATAGCATATATATTCCCCTCAACTGCCAGAAAATTCTTCAGTTTTCAAAATGTTCCTCTCAAGTCTCTTTAGAAATAGGCAGCTCTGTTCAGTGTAAAGCAATTGCCAACAGTGGTTACTGGTGAATGTTTCAGCATCACCAGGTGATTGGCATCACTCCAGAGAAAAAAAACCAGCAGAGAGGAAGCGGGAAAGGAAAAACGCTGTGGAACCAGGAGGAGATTCTTGTAAGTAATGTGCAAAAAGATCAACTTTTTGATCACTTTTGTCATTTTTTTTTTCCCAGTGTACCAAATTCAGTGTCTTAGCATTCTTAGACACTTGCCAATACATGCAAGTACATTCATAAGCAGTTGACAGTGCACACACATACAGCCTGAATAAACACCATAACAGGTGCACATTTGCATGCAAGCAGTCACACTCGCTGAGATACTTACGCATTTAACCTATAGCGAGCCGCATTTGTGAGCGGTAACTTCTGCATGTGGCCATATTCTGTTTGGGTGACTGAAAAAAATGTGCACACCTACCTTCAAATTGCTTTATTTCTTTTCTATTGTTTGTGCAGTTATGGAATTTGGAGTAAATGTAGAGGAATGAATAAAGAATATGCCAAAACCAACTATTATGTGCTTTGTGCATGTTTCGATTACGAAAAAAAGAATGACAAGCCTAATGGGTGTTTACGAGTCATGGAGCCTGGAGTGCACAGGGTCTTGCTGTCATCTCTCATTTCCCCCTCACCTGCATCAGCCCATTCCCACTCTGCCACAACATTCTCAATATCTTCACAATTAAACCCTAAAAACTCTTCATTAGAGTCTGAGTCGAAAAACACCTCTTGCAAGAAATGCTAATCACCAGTGTCCATGTTGAAATTTTTATCAAAAACTTCAAAAAAGTTTGAAAATTTATGGTAACAAACCACATGGAAAATGGCGCTCATGCAGGAAGGAAAGGAAGTTGAAATCCCAGTGCATTATGGGATTGCTTCATTCTGATGGTTCTTTTCAACCATTGAGTACAAGCTTACTGATTTCAGTATCCCTCAATGGGCTCATGAGTGCACCTGGGGCTGTATCGGCAAGGTGGCGGCTCGGCGCACCAGTGCGCATGGGCATTCTAAAGGCTAGTTAATTAACATAGATGGCATGGGAAATGGCCAGTGATAGTCAGCCCACAAGTATATATTTATGCACACAGACACGCATGCACGCAGACACGCGCATACACATACACACACACACAAACAGGCACATACAGACAGTTTAGGCTTTTTTTTAGTATGTGCAGAGGACTGTAGCTGAGGCATGTGTTGTATTGTCCCCTGTCCTTATAGGATTTGCTGCTTAGCTCAAGAGTTATTCCCCCATACTGATATGATGAGTTTTTCCACAGCAGCCTGAGAACATGCAGTCTGCCCTGCATGCCTTGTAACCTATTGCTATGGAGGTGTCTGCAATTTGTTCTTCATTGCTTTGAATTAATGCACATGCATGGATTTGTTTCTACATGAGAGAGGCATGATTGTGTGTGTGTGATTGTGCGCGCAAGCGTAAAGATGATGTTTTTGTGTATGTACGTGAGAGAAAAAAGTATGTGGGACAAGTACATTTTTAACTACACTCTTGTTTTTAGATGAATGCGTATGACTTCATATCTATGAAACTGTTAACCCAAGGTAGATGGGGGGTAGAGGGAGAGAGAGAGAGAGAGATGCTGATATTTGACTGACAGACACAAAAATAGATGAGGAGATGAACAAACATCTAGAATTCAATATATGTAAACAGTTTCAAAAATCTGGACAAAATTCCAAAATTTGAACTTTTTTATGAGTTTGATTGCTTATGATTGGTGTGTGTCATTATGTTACCAGAGGACCCCAGTTCCAAGTCAGTTCATTACTGAGGGGATTTTTTTGTACTAGCTTATTAAGCTAATGAAAGCCAGTTGCTACTGCTACTACTACTGTTGCTGTTGCTACGCTGCTGCTACTTTTATCATTTCTACGATACTACTACTACTTCTACGTCTTCAGTTTCATAGGGTTTTTTTTGGTAGTCATTGTAATGTCAGTTTTTAAACTATTATGTCCATGGCAACCAAACTTGAAGAACTTCAAGATGACGGAAATATGTCAAACTACACATGGTGCTTTTGTCAGTGTGTTTGGGGTGTTGTGTGTGTGTGTGTGTGTGAATTTAAAAACCAAAGTTTTAAGTTTTAACGTATGACAATGAAGTGAGGAACAGAAGGCAAGATACAAAACACTTTCTGAGAGTGAAGCTATGACATCAGTAGTGGTACTCAAAGGCTTTAAGAATGAACTGTGTGTGTGTGTGTGTGTGTGTGTGTGTGTGTAAACCGTTATGTCGGAAGATTGTTGTGGTTGCAAATATTCTAAAATGAATTCATGTTGCTTTGAAATGGCTTTCTTTAAGTGTCCTAATGAATTTTAATGATATGAATGTCAGTGTTGTCATGTCCAGTGGCAGTGAAGAACAGCAGAGCGCGGAGACCAACGGGAAGAAAATAAACGAATACTTCAAGGTAAGATGATCCGGGAAGGAAAAATAACTTGGATTACAAAATTATTACAAAACTACAGAATTATTTGAACATCACGGACTTGTGCTTGCTTTTTAAGAAGAGACACAAAGTGGCATTGATCACAAAGTCCTTCAAGATGTTTCATGATGAACTGGTTTTCGTAAGATGAATCAAACAATTGAAACGTAGGTCATGTCTGAATGTCTGGTGAAACTTGTTGGGGGGAAAAATAAACTTAGCGGGAAATGTGTTTGTCTTATAAACCAGTTCAGTTGTAGTGGAGGGCCTCCCACATTATTGTGATGTTTTATTGCAGGGAAATCAAGGTTATTATAAAATTTTGTGGAAGATAGTTTTGATAAATTGGCTGTTTTTTTTTTTTCCGTTGATCGCACAATTCTTATGCATAGCCATAACTTGCTGTCTGCTTACTTCTGTGTTACCTAATGGTGTGAGTTGCACTTGTATTCCACTCCCATTTGTGACCTTGCTGATCAATGATGATTTCTTCCCTATAGAACCAGTCACCAAGTAGAGCTAACCAGTCTGGGCCAAAGTCACCATCTCCACAAGGCTATCTGCCTGTGAGTGATCACAGTCCTCATGTTGCCATGGATTACCAAGATATATACATCTGGCGGATCTGTTCAAAAAAAAAAAAAATCATCCCCCCATCTCCCGCTTATTTTCTGATAGCTTAATGAAAGTTCTCTTTTTTTTTTTTTTTTAATGACCCCCGTAGTTCTGACAAGTTCATTACAAACTTCAGTGCTGTTGAAAAATTGGTTTTTTTTTTTTTTTCCTTTTTTGAAAGAAACACTTGTTCACCATCAACTCCGCTCCCTGCTGCCTCCGCCTCCTTAGACTGACTTTCTGTTCAGAGTTTTATGGGGAATGGAGTGAAACGACAGTCTATTTTGACAGTCTTTCATGGAAAATGAGAGTTAACAAGAAGAAAGCATGTTTTCAACATGTTGAATTTCATCTTCAAAATCTGGTAACCTAATTGGGAAGAGCTGGAAGGGTTGCCGTTGTTATTTCATATTTTTTCTTTGTTTATTATTATTTGACTGTTAAGAATGGAAGTATTCTTTGATAAACAGGAAATTCAGAACAGAAAAAAAATGTATTTTGATCGTATGTAGGTAAGTGCAATTATGTTTGGAATAGGCAAGATTTAATTGAAATGCTTCCCAGTTTTTAGACATTTTGGTAAAAGCAGGATTGACTATGAAATCCTCCTTTATAATTGAGTTGGTGAAGCATAAATGAAAATGAAAGAAACACCATAGGAAAAGAAATTTTTACAGGCTTTTCCTGTCCTTGAATTATGGATGCAAAAACAATGTCACAATAGTCTGAAGTTTTTTAATTTAAAGTTACTTCCTATCCAGCTGTGGGTCCACCTGTGCGAACAGCAACATTGATTACACGAATGTGAGGAGAGAGGAGAGAGAGAGAAAAGATAAACAAGACAGTAATTGATGTGAATACTTTGAAACAAGTTGACAAAAACCATGTGCAAAATTGCTGGAAATGTGAATTGCTTGGTGAACTTGGCAACCATGGGCTGGTGCACAAAGTGGATGCCACAAGATGAATGTTGCTGATCACATTCTCTGTGATTGAACATCAAAAGTTCAGCTGGGATGGGGAAAAAATGTTGCTTTTCTCATGCAAATGATCCAGTATATGCAACAGTATGTGCTGCAATCATGTACGTTGCGCAGCTTGTAGAGGCCACTATCACAACTTCAATCAGTACAAAGGGTGTTTTTTTTGGTTCGCTTTTTATTTCTTTTTTGTTTTGTTTTTTCAACCAACCATTGAAAGTATCAACAATAGTTTGAACTTTCTGAAGTGACGGTAGCATGGTGATGTTTGATTTTTTTTTGTTTTTTGTTTTTTTTTTTTTCAGTTCAACGCTACATCGCCAGGGTCATCATCCAATTCCATTCACGAGTTAGGTCTGGGCTTCCCCTCCCGACCAGTAGCCTCCCCTGCTATCAGCTGCCCAGTCCCTATCCACAAACCAGTGCAGGTAGGACATGTCTTCCTCATGCCATTTCTCCATGTCTTGCTAATTGCCTCTGTGTTGTTCCAACATATTGACATGAAGGAGGGAAGGCTGCTAGGATGAGAGAAGGGAGGGGAAGAGGCAGAGGTGGGGGGATGTTCAAAGGCAGAATTGAAGAGGAAAAAGGAAGGCCACTGAAAAGCATGAAAAGACGGATTTGGTTTGGAATAGTTGCGTTCTCAGCTGGGTCGAAAAGAAGGTAGCAGAGGTGCATAGTTGAAATATAGTGTTACCAGAAATCTGATGATTAATAAGGAAAAGTACTTTGTTTGACTGTGAACAGTCTTCTCTCTGGCTGCCATCGCACCCTTTTCGTTTTTGCTTCTTGAATTGTGGTCATCAGTTTGGAGTGCTGCTTTTTGTTAAAGATGATGTCTGTTCTAGCTTATTTAAAGTGCATTATAATGCACCCTCCCCTCCATCACCTAAGCATTTTTTTTTGTTACTCATTTTCACTTCTTTGCAAAATTGTGTGATATAAGATAAAGAATTATGTGTGTGAGAGAGTTAGATAGTGTGTGTATGTGCGTTGTATATGTTTGAATCTGTGTATGTTACATCAAAGGATTATTGTCAACACCAGATTAAATTAGATATATCTGTCTGGACTACAGGAAATAGCCATGGCTGTTTTTAGTGCACCACATGGAT
Organism: Conus betulinus; assembly: GCA_016801955.1. Taxonomy (NCBI): domain Eukaryota; kingdom Metazoa; phylum Mollusca; class Gastropoda; order Neogastropoda; family Conidae; genus Conus; species Conus betulinus. The sequence continues at coordinate 255,390 of JADBJO010001024.1, forward strand.
ATTATTATGCATTTGGTGCTGATCTTCAAGTCTGTTTTTTTTTTTCTCTAGATTTACTTTTTTTATTCTCCCTTTCTCCAGGTCTTCTTAAAGCTTACAAGTGTAACTTGCATGATTTTGTGTAATCAGCAGAAGGAAAAGCTTCGCACTTTTGGATTGAAAGAGATAGTTATTGATTGTGAAGCTTATGTGTGAGCATATATCTTACTCTGCTTTGTTTCTGTTGTTGTATATGAACTGGTGATCTATAGAGTTGACCCTAAAAGTGTGTGTGTGTGTGTGTGTGTGTGTGTGTGTATGTTTAATAATTGTTGATGGACCTAAACCATTATTTTGGAGTCATTATTTAGTTCTTTGTGCTTTGTCATGTATATCTTCATATTCCCCCCACCTCTTTTCCCCATCATCTTTCTTGTTTTCCCTGTCTGTCCTCAGTTTTCAATTTGAAACCACTGCCTTTCATTTTTACAGGTATATTACTGTGTAAGATGATGTTTCAGACGGATTTAACAATGACAAATCTGGAAACACTGGAGAGGCAATCAAAAAACTCCTCTGATCTTGAGCAAAAGGACTCAAGGATAGACGAACTTATTAGAGTAAGTAAATATTGACAGATATGCAGGTGTATGGATGGAAATATTAGTTTGTGTTTAAAGAATTATTTCAAGACCTGTTGCATTTTGGGGGAAAAGATGAGTGAGGATTTCTACACCCGCGCTTATACAGTGATTAAAGAATTGTAAGTTTGGGGGGAAAAGTTTGACTTTATTGTTTTTTCTATGATTTTTTTCTTCAATGTTTAAAGCAAATGAGGTTTGCATTTCTGTCTGTTATCTTTTTTATGTCTTCAGCATAAGTTGAACATTGGGGAAAGGGATTGGAGATCTTCTAGAAAAAAAAAAAAGAGGAAGTCCTGAAAGTTGTCCAGTCGTGGTCACTGTATTTTTCATTTCCTGCCAGCACTGCTATTGATCACACATAGGAGTCTTGAGGCATCAACTAAAGAGGATTTTGTGTTGCAAGTGACGTATTTCAATTTGTGAGGTTAGGAAGGATTTATTTTTTGCTCAACATGTAGTGGATCAGGAGATAAGATAAGCGTAGAGTCTCCTTTGCTTGCCCATTGGTGAGACAGTCATATTTTTTTGCAGCAAAATGATGAACTTCGGAGGCAGTGTACAGCACAACAGAAGTTGTTTGAAAAACACAAAGAAAACTTACAAAAATGTCTTGAAGTCAACAAGTCCCTCCTTATAGAAAAGGTATGGTTTTTCTCTTGCCCTCTTGTTATTCCTCTCAGACTAGTGTACATGTGTTAAATGAATTCACTCATTTTTGTTACTTAGATTAGTTGCTAAGCATATTTATGTGTATGTAGTTGGTGTTAATACAAAATACATGCATTTGTATCATTTGAACACAACTTCATATCAGAACATGGTAATATAGGATTTGATTTTTTTTTGGCAATGTTAATGGAGACTGATTTTAAGAGTGTGGAAATATTTGAAAAGTCACATTCATGTTTATTTGGTCAGTTTCCTCTGTAAGTTTATTGGTAATGTTGGTTACAGAGAAGTTTTGCAAATTTAGAATCCATTTGCAAATATATCATCAGTCTGTTGTAAGTAAAAGAATGAAACATATAAATACTGACATACCTGCAGAATTGTTTCATTTATTAAAAAGCGGCAGCTTACTATCTTTGAAAAGGAAAAACGTTTTTTAATGGAAACAAAAATTCCACTCAAACCTTGAAACAAAAGTATCTGAACTTTGAGGACTACAGCTTGACATGAATGAGAAATTTCCAAAATTCTCTTACTTCTTTGAACCAGCATATTGCAATGTGAGCATGTTCTAGTGTGTGACATAATATATAAATATGATCTGAACAATCAGAACATGTTTTCAGCTGTATCTATTGCACTGTATCAAGTATGAAATATGAATATCAGAACATGTTTTCAGCTGTATGTATTGCACTGTATCAAGTATGAATTTCAGAACAGTCGATACCTTTTCTCTTCAGTGGTGTCTTTTGCACTGTTCTTCTCCTTGATTTCACAGAGTACAATGGAGAAAAAGACGACAAGGGCAAAAGTGCATGGAAAACCGGTTACGTCTGGGTCAGTTTGTGACTCAGCGCCAGGGTGCGCAGTTTGTGGAAAACTGGGTGGATGGCTGGGCTTTCACTGATCTCATGAAGTAAGTTCTAAGTTTCTTCTGATCATGTTTTGAATCTGGAACTGACGGTGTGTGTTTCTCAACACAGTTTAAGAGTGCTTGGTGTGTGCATTGTGTTCATCTTTATATCTGAACTATTTTCCTTTTATTTGGGAGAGAAGGGTGGAAGATGTTACGAGTATAGTAGGTGAATTTGGGAGAGAAAGAGGGTGGAAGATGTTATGAGTATAGTAGGTGAATGCGACTGGTTTTCTTACAGGCGGTAGATGTGTGCATATGCATAAAGCCTGCAGCTACTTAAGTTTTTGTTTTTGTTTTCAAACATCAAACTAACTTAAAAATGAACATGTGAAATTTGATTGACATTTTCTTTGGTTTTTTTTTTTTTTTTTTTTCCTTTTGGGGGGGGGGGGGGGGGGTACTAACACAAACATTTTATCTACATCACACCCAATCTATGTAGAGGAGGTAGTTTGCTGTGCTTGTGTCTGTGCGTTGTTGTTGATGTTTAACACTGACCATTGTAGCTTCTTATCTGTTTGTAAAAGAACTGCAATTCATTCGTGACCTTGGCAACGACTTTCTTCTTCTTGATCATTTCAAACACTGCCTCTGAAGTTTTAAGTGAGTGCAGGTGTACCTTTAGACATCACACAGCTTTCTGAGCCATTGTGATTGATTCATTGGTGCCTGAGGAGCTTAATGGCCTACAGTAGTATTGAATGGACAGTAACAATGGTATTGAGTAAGCTTTCACCTATGACTTTCATTCATGTTGACTTTAGGTACGAATTCAGAAGTCACAGTTGAAAACTTTTAATTAAGAGGTGCATAGAAGCCCTTGGCAAATGGCCGCCACACCTGCCACAGCTGTTCTCCTCAAATGATGATGTGTTTGGTACTCAAAGCTTCTCAAATAACCTGCGTAGGAAAGAAATTGAAGTCGCCCTCAATAGGCAGTGTTGGGTAATAGGATAGCTACCTGGTGATGGCAGAGTGGTTGTATAGCGGCAACATAAAGGTTTAGGAAGTACTTTTACCAAGTGAAATCATGCTGGACCATTCGTGCATTCTCTGCACCACAAGTCCTTTTTTAGACCTTTTTTTGACTGAAAGTATACCCATGCATTGCATGTGTTGATAGAGCGTGAGTTATGAACGTCCCAAAAATAGATGAAAGCTTTTGTTCTTTATTTGAGTAAAATTTTATATGTTTATTGGTTGGATTAAGAGTTTGTACACAGCCTGATTGATTATTCTTCCTTGCCAGTGTACTAAATTAGTTTTTATTCTTCCTTGCCAGTGTTCTAAGTTGATGTATTTGTGATGTTTCTTTTTCCCAGGCAGCAAGAAAGGATTGCTGCAGAAAGAGACGAAATAGACAAAAACAGACGGCTACTTATGAAACGAAAGCCACCAAATTTACCCAAAAATTCCAAACAAGAGCATCAGTTTGTCAAAACAGGAGAAAAATAGTAAGTATACTGATTTTTGTTCGAAATATTCCTAGAATTCACATTGTTGCACATTTTCAGGATGTCTGTTGTTTTTTTTTGTTTGTGTTGTTGTTTTAAATTTGTCAGTGTTCATGTAGAGCATAATTAATCAACTCTACCAGTGGTAAACTGTAGTATGTGTGTTCATGAGCACGCGCACATGTGCAGATGGAATTTTTTGTGTGTGGTCACACACACACACACACACACACACACACACACACACGCAACACACAGTCTTCTTCATCTCTGAACTGAAGAGATTCAAGTTATGCTAAAGAAATTGTTGATGTTCGTTTCAGTTTGTCAATAGCAGAGTTCTATGAGCAAGACGAGATCTTGAAGTTGCGGCAGGCAGCCCTGAAGAAGGAGGATGCTGACCTCCAGCTTGAATTGGAGAAGCTGGAACGGGAAAGGAACCTCCATATACGAGAACTCAAACGCATACACAATGAAGACAACTCCCGGTCAGTCCTGATTTTCAATAGTTGCAGCTTGAGAAATTGTAATGATACATTGGACATTAAAGAAAACTGAGTGAAATTAAGACTTGCTGATTCACTTTGGTAGTGTAGCATACACCAGTTCTGTAATTTAAGCGGTCAAATGATTTTTATGACCTATTTCTATTTATTGATATGCATCGTAGAGTTTCTTCTGTGGTTTCATGTACAAAACTGGGAGCAGTTTAGTCGTAAATCATCACAAGAAATGTAAATCATCATGTTGAAAGTGAGTGATAAATTTTGAAAAAAAAAGAAAGAAGAAAAAGGTGGTTGTCATTTATTAGTTTTATACATAATGCAGTAATGGGGACACACACACACACACACACACACACACACACACACACACACACACACACACAAGGTTGAAAATCAGATATAACAATTTGTCTATCAAATTATCAAAGATTTGTAACTTATCTTAAAGGAGAGACACGGGATAGCTTGTAGTGTATACACTGCATCATATATATATATATATATATATATATATATATATATATATATATATATGTAATTAAAGAAAAGTCCCTTCAGAGAACTGTGACGTGCACAAAGCTGTGAGTATACGGTGGCCTGTTGGTTTGCAGGTTCAAAGACCACCCTATCCTGAATGAGCGGTACTTGTTGCTCTGTCTACTGGGTAAGGGGGGTTTCAGTGAGGTGCACAAGGTGAGTTGTTTTAAGATTCATGTTAACTAGCTTCACTTCTGTGAATTTCGGTACTTAAGAGTGCGCTGTGCTGGCTGTGCTAGTAGTGGTAAGTGTTGGCCAGTCTAAATGGATAGCAGGCACCATTTAGGTAGGTGGGTTTTCTTTTGTTTTTGTTTGTTGTGGTATGCTAGATTGTTTTTCTCACACAATCATTGTGCTGCACCAGTTGCATAAGAACACAAGTTCAGCAGTTGCATAATATTCCTGATGTCTTTATTGACAAACGACATTGCACAAATTTGCTATTCCTAAATCCAGGAGGGAGGTAGCAGGGATCTCTGGCTTACAAAGATGAGAGATATGCAGCATCGACGAAGGAGACATTAATTATTCTCTCTCTCTCTCTCTGTCTCTCTCTCTCTCTCTCTCTCTCTCTCTCTCTCTCTCTCTCTCTCTACAATACCTGTGGTTTGTATACATATGCAAGTTGGTTTAAAAGCTTGCCACTTGTCTGCCTTACTTTTGATTATGAAAGTTTTTTTACGTTTTATTTTGCATACGATAAGAGATTATGCATAACATCTGTTTATATTATAGTGTTTGACTCGCTGTTTCAGGGTTTTGATTTGAAAGAGCAGCGATATGTGGCTTGCAAGATCCATCAGTTGAACAGAGAATGGAAAGAAGACAAAAAAGCCAACTATATCAAGTGAGTATTTTTATCACAGTTACATTTCTTTGACAGATGCAGTCCAGTACAGACTGTGGCAGACTGATTAATGATGACTTATTTTGGTATAATTGGTACATTTACTGCAATTTCCAGACTGTAAGTTGACACTTTTTTCCAAAACTGAGAAATAATGTTTGAAATGTGACTGTATTTTAGTTGGTCTGCAGTATCTGTTGGAGTCAGTGCAGCTTGGTCAGTAGCTCCAGGGGTCAGTAGTTCCTTGCAAGTATGGATTTCGTCTGTATGCGAAAGCAAAAATGAATCACCTGTAAGACTGTGACAAGTTGTATTTTCAAAGTAATGTACAGTTTCTGTAATACTTGTGGAGTAATTGTAGCTGTCACGGCTCAAGATACTGTTTGTCCATTTATTGTAAAGATTGCTTTGTTTTCATTAAAAGCAAAAAAAAATTTTTTCACTCATACCCTGCTACTCTTATGATTTATCAGTTTTCACTGTTATTTTCTGCAGCTAATCTACCTGTTGCAAGTTAGTTAGTTTGTTTTTTTAAGCCAGTTAAGCAGATAGCAGCTTACACGCCAATACACTTTATTGCCTTGAAATCGTGTTGGTCAGTTTCTTAGAGAAGTATTTCTTAGTACTGTGTTCTCTGACTGAATATAATGACATTTAATCAGTTTGAGACGGATTTTCAGTAGACAACAGTTAATTAAGTTTGTCATTATTTTCAAGTAATTTAATTGCTGGATTTCATTTCTAGAAAGTGGCTTAGATTACTACATACAAACCACATGTCCATATAGGAATTTCGTGTGTTTTAGCATTAAAAAGAGAGAGACCTGTTTACCCATAACATTGTCAGACAGAATCCAGCTTTGGTTAGTCCAAATTCAGCTTTTCCCAAAGAAATTTCAGTCTTCACAATTTCTGATTTATTGTTTGTTTTTTTGTCTTCTTCTTTTTTTTTTTTTTCAATTGCTGTCTCATCCTTCTTTAACCCCAGTCGCATTATTCTCTTGCCATGTCATACACGTTAACACCTGGGTTTTTGATGTTACAGTCATAACTGTTGTGACTGTATCCTCTGTTACAGTGGTATTTCACTAGTGGCAGTTTTTTTTTTTTTTTTTCAATTTTGGGTGCGCATCTTTAGCACCACATCAGCGGTATTACTCCCATACCATTCGTTCTGACTCCTCGTCCACAGCCACATCCCGGCATGGCCCGCTTCAGCCACTGCACCATCAATCCACAGGGAGCAGTTAGTGTCATGTGGTCATGAGACAACCCACCAGAGGAGACGCTGTCCTGCTGCTGAGTCATTTCAGTAGTGTTCAGTGGTGCCTGTTCTGATCCAACATTTTTAGCCCCATACTGACGACTCGTTTTGGTTAGACATGGAATTGGCATAGCTGAGTTCTCCCTTTGGAGAGAGCTACCATATCCATCCAGCAATGCTCCCAATGAGTGTTCTAATGCCAGTGACCCCGATAGAATCAAACCAAGACCATAGAAGTGGAGAAGAAATGGAAACGGAGATCAGAACAGGGCATGAAGGGACAAAGAATTTGATACTTTTTTTTAAAATTACATGCTGATAGAGGATGAAGGTGATGCTAAGGATTTCCATTCTGATCTGAGACTGCGTGACAAGGCTATACTCTGTTCTTAGTTATGTCCTAGCGTCAGCCAGAGACAGACATCTTGTGTTGATCAAGAAATTTTAGCACTTCCTGTCAGAGGCATCCAGTAAGTGGATGAAACTTGACTGTGGTCCCAGTCTTCCCAGCTGAGATCATAGCAAGCTTAACTGTGTTTGCTCTGATGGGAATCGAACCCACGACCTGCACAGCTGCAGGGTCACTTAAATGGTGTTCAGTGGTTCCAACGGATGCAGGATACCCACCACTTCCCAACTCCCACGAAGGACAGCAGTTGTTAGCTGTGGAGCCATTGTCAGTGTCCCCATTGGAAGGCGACTCCTAGTCCTAGTCCATCCAGCAAGTCGTCTGGTTTGACACCATGGAAATGGATGTGGAGAGCATATCAAAATGGTCCAGAGCAGGGTTTGAAGGTCCACAGAATATAAGCCTTTTTGTCTAAAAAAAAAAGATCAACGAGAGTGAAGAAGACACTGTATAGGTAGGAGCTGGCTGATGGGAATCGAACAACCTAACTCTCACATTCACAATACTAAACACTGCACCAGGGCACTAATAGGTTTGGGTATAATTAATTCCTTGGCATTTTGCCTGAAGCAGAAACATTCCACAGAAGTCAGTCAGCACTGCTGTTGTCTTACAGGAATGTCATCTGTCATGTTGAGGTACATGTGATGTTGATTTAAAAAAAAAGTGTTTGATAACATGACTTCCCGAAAGAAGTGAAGAACAATAACTATTCCTAAAATCCAGCAGTTTGCATGCATTCTATGTTGACGTTGGTGTCACGCTGTCATGATGATGTGTATCCAGGCATGCCTTGAGGGAATACAATATCCACAAAACCCTGGACCACCCACGCATTGTCAAGCTGCATGATGTCTTTGAAATAGACAATAACTCGTGAGTATATTAAGAAAATGAAAGTCGACTACTGATTGTAAATATGTATTCTTCATGATTTGTGTATGTGTTGTTCATCTTGAACATACTTGCATCTAGTTACTTGTCTCTATGGTTGAAAATACAGACATTTTATTGTCTTGAGTTGTGCAAGTGACTAGTTTGCATGAGAGAGAGTAAGATGTTTTATCGAAGTTTTTTTTTTTTTTTTTCTCGGGGGGGGGGGGGGGGGGGGGGGGGGGGGATTTTTTTTTTTTTTTTTTTGTGTGTGTTTTCTTTGAAAAAACTAATAAAAGCCTTTTCTTTTAGTTGTATTTCGTAACCCCATGCCAGGAATGCTGAAAAAACACTTGTGGTGGTGAGGGCTGGTTCGTGGGTGTGGAGACAACTTTCCTTCTGTAATTTTACTGTTTGTACATCTTGATAGGAGTCTGTGGTTTGTTACATTCACCCCCTTCCAGTTGTCTGGCTGTCAGAAAGTATTTGAAGCCATGCTTGTTTTGTTATAAGGGTAGATAGCTGCTCATGTCTGTATGCTGTGCAGGAAAGCTTTTTTTGTTCATTATTTTTTATATTGCTGTGACAGCATGATGATGTTGCAAATGTTGCAAGGAGTAAACATGAAGTAAAATGAAAATCATGTTAGAAGCAGGTGTTTACCAACATATACAAAGTTGTATGTTCTCTTTTTCATTCATGTTTTTTTTTTTTCCTGCTTGTTTAGGGTTAATTTTGTTCATTAAACAAGAAAAGGGATTAATTACTGTTACTGTATTTTTTTCCCCCTTTTCTTTTTTTTTTTTTTTTTCCTTTGCTTTGCCAACTTTGATTTGAGGTGATCTCGTGTAATTAGAAGCAAGCTGACAAAATGCTCAGTTTGTTCATCAGACATGTACATCTGTGCCTATACTTCAGGTGAATTCTGCAGATCCACTTTTAGAATAAAACAAATAGGGCCATTTAGATTGTTGTGCAATGTTATGTACTTCCTGTTGTGTCAAAAGGAGAGTGTGTCTGTTGTTGTTTTTATCTGTTTTTGTTTCAATTTGGATGTGAGTGTGACTGGCCACCACAGCAGCATATGACCCCAGTATTGTTTGTGAGTGAAGTCTCCAAAATATCACTCCATGAGCTGAGTCCTGTGCTGCTTAAATGCCAACCATCAGGAGTCGGGTCTATAACAAGTTCTTAAGAGATGAAATGTGTGTAGCAAAAGCAGTTGCATTTGACAAGGACTCGTAAAGGGATTTTGTTCGCAAAAGTGTCCATAACTGTAACGATGGTTCTCCCACCACTAACGCCACGAAGTGTTTGTGTGGCTGTGTTGACGGCACAGCTTTATCAGAGAGACAGTATGTGTGTTTGGTGGGTGGATGTATATTTAAGATTTGTGAGAGCCACGAACTTCACAGACGAAGAAGAGATGGCTAACTGCATACTTTATCCATATTGTATTGGTGTTTTTTTTTTGTTTGTTTTTTAAGCCTATTAAGTTTTCTGTGATCACACTAGTTTGAGTTTTTAGATGATGTGAAACTGTTTATGCCATTCCGTTTTCATCATGACTACATTGTGAGTGTTAATTTGTGTAAAGTGATAGGCGATGATAGTGAACATCCAGTATCCGGGCAAGGCTGCCTTCACCCATCATTCAGATGATTGCCTTGGATTTGTGTATGACTGGCACATTTCATTAGCTGAGGAAGTAACCGGCAAACCTTTTGGTGTGTATGTGTATGCACACATATAATTGTGTGTGTGTGTGCACGCGCATGAATGTTGTGAAAGTTCAGTTCCTATATTCTTGGCCCTCTCTTTGCTACCTAGCCTAGCCCTTCCCTCCATGTGAAATTTTGGAGCTCTCTTTCCGAATTATTCAGAGATTGAGATGTGTCAAGTGTGGAGCTGTTTGGACAAAAATAAGCCAACTTCATCTTCAGAAACATTATTCCTTACACACCTATGAAAACACACACACACACACACACACACACACACACACACACACACAACATTCATACATGATACTTACATTAACACATCATCATCACTTCATCATGGCCCATTTATTGTCAATAATATATAATTAATATAGAACTTGTACTGGTATTAGAAAAAAAAAATACAGTCACTCAACATGTAACAAAGGAACATAAAGAGATTGAGGAAATAATATATTGGAAATAACAAATATTATGATACATTTAAAACTAAGTTTGACTTTCAGTACAAGAAATGTAAAAACTGATTTTGACGTTCTCTGTCTCTCCTCTCCCCACCCTGTCTCTGTCTGTATAGTACCATCACCAGTACTAGTGCTCTTCACACATGTACAGCACATGTGCGTGCACGCACATGCGCGCACGCACACACACACACACACACACACACACACACACACACACACACACACACAGACACACACACACACACACACACACACACACACACACACACACACACACAGAGGGCAGCCCTAATTATGTCGCTTGTGGTCATATGGGCTGTAAACAACGTTAATCGAAAACATGCGCACACACACGAGTCTTTCCCTTCCACTCCGCCTTATCAAACCTAACTCCCTGACTGTCATCTTTTTTTTTTTTCCTGTCTGTCCCTTCTTCATCTTTTTCTATTTCTCTGTCACTCTCCCTCAGCTCTCCTGCCCTTCATCTTCCCCTTGCCTCTCTCTCTAATGAAATTTGAGAGCCAGCTGACCCTGCCTCTGCTTTTACCTGTGATGAAAACTGCATCTTCCTCATAATAAGGAATGGTGCCAGAGTTGTCTATGCTTCTAGAGATGATAAACTACTAAGTTGCCTTCATAGCAGAAAAGAAGGAGAGAAACTTGGGCATGCACATTGCAGTATTTGATCGTGGGAACAGTCAGTAAGACAGCATAGGAAAAAGAGATTATATGAAAATGCTTAGATGTTGTGTGTAAACACACGCACATATCAATCGAACACATAAACAAAGCAGTTATTGAGTTTACTTCTTATTGCATGTAGTTAATGTTTGTGGTATGTGTTTCATTTTGGCCAGTTGCCTCCATTTCCAATACGTGCATTCAGTAATTCCGGAAAGAAGCTGGAAAACGTGCTTAGGCTGCACATAGCAAAGAAAATGTTTGCAGGGGATTTGCGAAACTGGAGTAACTGATTTATGAAATTGCTCATAGCTACATGGATTTTTGTCATGCAAAAACAACGTGAGCATGACAGTTTTGAGGAAAACGTACGAAACTTATCATAGACCCAGGCCCAGATGACTAGTCTTTCAGTGGAAACAATTTGGAGTGCAAAGACATTCTGCAAGAAGATGCCGAGGCTGGGATTCAAGCTGAGTTACCGGCTCTTCTCTAGAAAATGTTGTCATCTTTGATGAATGTAACTCTGCAGGAAGTTTCAGATGCACATATACAGTTCAAGATTCATTAAGAAATGACTGTTTATGGCTTAGTGAACTGTTTTGCGCCTGCCTGTACAAGAGGTGTGATAGTAGAAGAGTTACTGTGAATTCTTAGGTTGCTTCATTTATAATGACAAAGAGAGTGGTGGTTTTGTGTGTTCAGTATGAACTCATGTGCTAGCCTGTATGAGGACAAGAAATATGATATTGGCAGGTCAACGATGAACTCCAGTGCCACTCGGTATGACAACAAGAAAAGTGATGGTGGCAGGTCCACTGTGAAGTCTTTGGTGCTTGCGTGTGGTCTGATGAAGTGTTGTAGTGATGGCAAGTTCCTGTTAATCTTCCATGCCTTTCTGCATTCTGACATGTTTTGACTATGGCAGGTTCTCGATGAACTCTTCTGATGCAGGCTGACAGCCTGTAAAGTTCTGTTCTGTGCTGAATCATTTGTGCCTGTTTGTATGATGATGACAGAGGTGTTGTGATGGCAGGTTCTGCACAGTGCTGGAGTACCAGAAGGGCAATGATCTGGACTTTTACCTGAAGCAGAACAAAGTCATTCCAGAGAAGGAGGCACGCTCGATCATAGTGCAAACGACAGTGCCCTCCGCTATCTCAATGAAATCAAGCCACCTGTGATACACTACGACCTCAAACCTGGTAAACAGAACATCTTCATATGTTATTTTTCCCTTTTCTGTTCTTTGATTTAGCTTCATTGTTTTAGTGGTGTTTCTGTTTTTTTTTTATATTCGTACAGTACTTTTCATGAAAGAACAGAAAGACAAATCCTTATTTGTAGGTGAAGAAAAGGGATGTGTGTAGAAAGATCATTTAGGCTGTTGAAATGCTGGTGTTTGTATGTACATGTCTCTCTCTCTTTTTTTGTGTGTTTTTTTTTTTTGAGTTTGTGTGTTTGCGCGTGGAAGTGTGTGTGAATTGTTCAAGTAAGAACATGCATCAGTATATTAACACAGCATTAGTGTCTCTGCATTTTTGGATGAAAGAGAGTTTACACATTGTTAAGTCTGTTGTGCTTCTCAGCAGCAAGTGTTGCATTGGTATCTTTGCCGGGCTGATGCTGGGCAGCGCGATCTTTATTGTCTTGTCAAAGGAGGTGGGTGTTTCTTGTATCAACTTACAGATTACTTTTCCCGAAACTCCATTTTAAGTGAGAATGTCATCCTTGCAGGCAATATCTTGTTAGGGGATGGGTCAGTTAGCGGTGAGATCAAGATCACTGACTTCGGGTTGAGCAAGATCATGGACGACGCCAACTTCTCACCCGAGGTCGGCATGGACCTCACCTCTCAGGGTGCTGGCACCTATTGGTGAGTAGTGAGGCTTCTTGTTTTTTGCTTTGCTGTGTTTTGTCTTTGGTTGCTGTCCCTCTTCTCCCTCACCTGCTACTTTCTCCATGTCTTTGTTTCTCTCTGTTTCTTTATTAGTGTTTTGATTTCATGTTCTGTTTTAGGTAGTGGCTGCCAAAAGTGAGAAATAACTAACTTTTTTGTATATTCTTATAGAACTTTTAAAAAACCTAACATTTCGCAAAAAAGGTGAGTGAGTGTCTTGATTAGGTCGGGAGTTATGGCTGTTTAAAGAGGGGGGTGGTGAAATGATCCTGAAAGTGAAATATGGCCCATTTTTAGCCACTCCAAAATCATATTTTGCTTTCACTGACAAACCCAGTCTTAACAGGGCAGCATATCAGCATATCCAATACCTGGAAAAGCTTATGTTCCAGATTTCAAGCCAAAGCTCTTTTTTTTTTTTTTTTTTTTTTTAAAGTATGTACGAGTCAAAGTTTGAAAAAATCACAATTTGAAAATGATTGAAATTGGACCGAGAGCCATATTGAGGGCACTACAGTTACAGAACAATACCATTGAAGAGTGTCAGTGTCTGCAGTTTGACTCCGCTTTATATGTATTTCTGCTCTGATTTTTTCATTGATCTGAATTTATTTTCATGGTAAAACCAGCCTTCAAACTTCAGAGAAATGCAAATCTGTCAGTTGCGGACATGATCAGCGTCATATGCACTGACAAGGTTAGAAGAAATATCATAACTTTTGAACCGTTTGATGATAGATTTCAATGAAATTTGGGACAAGGAAGACAGAGCAATGTTTCATATTTAGCATAAGTGTACTGTCCATATTATGGAATGTGATAATTTTATACATATTTTTTTACTGAACATTCAATGCGCGACATGTTTACATCATGCACTAGACGCACTGCATTGTCCTAACTCACCAACTACAACAGTACAAGAACAGTCCAAACTGTGTTTTGACACAGAATGTTTTGTATCCCATTAGAGTTGTTTTTCTTATTGATCCAAAGATATTTTCATGTTAAAAATAGCTTTCAAATTTCAGTGAAAACAGGGTTACTGGTGCAAACATGGGGAACATGAAATGCCTAAAGATGGTTAGAAAAAAAACATCTTTTAAACCATTTGATTGATTCAAATGAGATTTGGGTACATGTAAGATGGTGCCATTCTTGTTAATATTTCAAAACATGCAAAGCATCAAAAGAACGTGATGATATATATCTATATATACTCTCTCTCTCTATGTGTGTGTGTGTGTGTGTGTTTTTGGGTGGGATGGGGTTGGGGTTACTGAACATTTCAGTGTGTTAAATGTTGTCAGTAACTCGCTGACCACTAGATCATCTCTAACTATGTTGTAACAGAAAAGAGTGATGTCCAGATACACAGTCATACGTCCCTTCGTTTCAATGTTTCAGGGTTATGATTTTCTAACAGCAGTTTGCTTTCTGGAATACTTTGCAGTTATCAGCAAGTATATCATCTTCTGAAATAACAAACATGAATAACAAACAGTTAAGTTGCGCCAAATTCATGAACAAATGAGCATGCTCATACAAAGCTGATCTGCATGAAAACTTGTTTGTTCTGTTTATTCACACACACGCACACACCCCTCAACAGCTTCTTTTGTATGTACTCAAACACAGCTGTAAAATCTGAGTTGCAGCTCATAATGAAATCTTGCACGCACACACACACACACACACACACACACACACACACACACAAACACGTATTGAAAGCTTAAAGCATCTTTTTCTTTCCTATATTTTTCTTGCTTTCTTTCTTTTCTTTTCTTTTTTTTTTTTTGTCTTCTTTTGTCTTCAGTTTATAATTATATCATTTGCATAAAACTGCTGAATATTAAAACTCAGTATGCATGTGTGTGTGTGTGTGTGTGTGTGAGAGAGAGACTCTGTGTATGTGTACGTGTGTGGAGTGGAAAAAGCATGATTTCAAGTGATTTGATAAAAGACCAAGTAAAAATGTTCATTGGCATTTTTCATGGTTGATAAGTAAGACGGGAACATGCATATCTAAAACTAGATGTATCTTTATTGCAGTAAAAACAAATTTCCATCTAATTCCTTCAAAAGTTTCAGATATGCTTTTACTAGTTCTGTTGTTGTATTTTTCACTTTATTCTCTTATACCTATGTTTCACTTTGTTTCTACCTTATATCTATATCATATGTCAAAATTATGCAGTGTAATGGTCTCCATCTCTGAGCAGACGATCTTCTGATAGCAGACATGTTGAGTGACTTCCCTTGGCATAACTTCATTCATCAAGAAAATATTAAAATATAAAAATGAACATTATATTTGCGAAACTTAAAAACTGTAAGGTTTGTTCCATTACAAAATCAATCTATGTATCAGGTTTTTTTTGTTCTGTTACAAAATAAATCTGTATGAATTTTTGGGTAACAAAACTAGATTTGATAAATAGAACACATCTAAAGAGACCTCACCAGCATTGACTCAGTCAATGGCGAAATCTGCCGACTGGTAATCACTTGATATGAGTGGCGACAAAATTTAGCACTTTACACCAACTAGAACTACTTATTTTTGTTTCTTACATCAAGAATTGGTTCTCAGAACGCATATTCATAAGTTTTTAGAATAATTCGCCTAGAAAAATCAGAATTCTGTCAATATTGAACGACCCGTTGTCAACCTCAGCGACGGGCATTGTGCGAGTTTGACTTCCTCCATGACCAATGGGCGCCTCACTTTTCAGTGTGAAGGCAAAATCCTTCAGTTTTGTACATGCCTGATTTGCATACCATTGGAAAGAGAAAAATTGAGCTTTCGAACGAATCCAATGTATGTGAATGGTTTTAAAACGAAATTGGTGTAAAAAGGTTTAAACTTTTCAACTTGAAAGAAACATCAAATGATTGATAGATATTCGCATCTCGCAGCATATCATTGTAAAGAACAGGATCATAGCTTTCCAATGATACTATGTTTGAACGTGTTGTTTGCGTAGGAAAAGTGCCGGACACAATTGAGTTGAACTGTTTTTGAACTTAGGCACAGATCATATTCTGGTGTGCGCGGAACACAAAATTTTCTTATTTTTGTACCTTCCTAAGTCACTCCTCACAAGCGATAAAACAAATATAACAGATTTAAAGCATAAACATTCCTCTTTACTTTGCATTAAGTTTTATGTCTGTAGGTGCACACTTTGTTGAATGAGACACTTGAGAACATGAGTAGAATGTGCACTTGCTGCTGGGTGCGTGGTCAGATCGCTGAAGGCTGCCGCTACCTACTGTTTTCTTCCTTTCATTTTTGTTCATGTGTAGTGTTTTTATTTAAACATTTGTAAACAACAAAATGAAAGGCCAATTTAGTTAACATGTAAAACCAGTGCGTGCCCTTAACTCCACAGAAATGCTGCTTCTGGTAAATTTTGAAGAAAAATTTTAAAGGTATGTTCAACCGAGATCATCTCTGTTGATAAACAGTAATATGAAAAAAAAAAAAGAATGTTTGAAATATTAAATGCAATTTTTTTAGATTTTAAAAAATTACGAAAAGAAGAGAGAAGTGCAGGTATGATGTGTGTATATGATATGTGGGAGGTAGCATACTTGTTTGTTTTGTATCAGTTTTCCCTTCTACTTATTCACACATAGCATGGCAGACAATGTCCTTTTTGTTGGTGTTAAGTTTTGTCTTTGAAAAAAAAATTCCATAGCTTGAACTTAAGAGGTCAACGTTACTAGAATGAATGCTGATAGTAGTTTTGGAAGTGTTGGCAACACAGCTTTCTTTCTCTATAACAGTTACACAGAAGTTACTTTTTGTTTGGTCTATAAAAGACTGTTACTTTTGATGGCATCACAACAAAATCTTTTCCCCTCCCAGAATCACCATTTTTGCTTGTATGTTACCTGTCTTAGTGACCTTCAGGTTTAACGACCATACACCAAAGTTGATGAGGCAGGCAATAACTATCCCAGGCCCATGGAGGTAGAGCACCCAGTCTTACTCCATTAAAACAACAGCAGGTGACAAGGCAGTATTATACAGCAATTATTTTACGGTGTATGCCAGTGGGATTCAGACTCAAAAGCTCTGTAATCACAGAGAACAAAACTACGGGCATCTTGCTTCCCTGCTTTGCTATTGCTTGTTTCATTTTGTTTGCAGGTACCTTCCACCGGAGTGTTTTGTGGTGGGTAAAAATCCCCCCAAGATTTCTTCCAAAGTGGATGTCTGGTCAGTCGGGGTCATTTTCTACCAGTGTCTTTATGGTAAAAAGGTATGTGCATTCACCTGGGTTTCTCCCATCTTTTGTCTGTTTGTCGCTTATGTATCTATATTTGGCCTGCTGTGTATTTTGGAGTGGATGGTTTGTGTTCCCCTGAGGGTGTTTGCTTATTCGTTTTGTTATTTTTTTTTTACAATAATGTCTGCAGACATCCATGAATAAGGCACTTCAAGATGTCTACACGATTTTTTAAATGTAGCACAAGTTTCTAGTTGAGGCTAGGCCTACAAATTTGTGCCAGAAGTTTATCTAATAGGGTAAAGAAAAATATCACTGTGTAAAAATGCTTGCTTACACATACACTTGCCCATACACGCACACACATGAACATGCATGCACACAGGCATATGCACACATGCGCGCGCACACACACACACACACACACACACACACACACACACACACACACACACACACACACACACAAAAGCACGCATGCGGGTTGTGTAGGATAAAAGTGAACAAGAATCAAAAGTAAGAAATGTCTGTAATTTTTACGAAAATTTTGAAAGTAATGAATATAATGATAGTGAATTAAATTGTATGATTAGACAAGATTCAAGTGAACTGGCATTGAGATGCAAACTGCTCCTGCAATTTCAAGTTCCTTTCCAAACTGTCATATTTCCTTTAATCTTTTGAGCATACATCAGGGCTAATCTCTTTTATTTCTCTGTTTTTGAACATTTGCCTTTATTTCCTGTGTTGAAACCATCTTTTCCATCATTGCTTTAAAGGTCTTTTCTTTTATTCCAATTACCTGAATTGATTCCCACAAATTGCATGCTGTAAAATGCATGAGAGGAATGTGTTTGGACCAACACTGATGTGAGGCTTATTTAGCATGTGAATATACTGTAGATTGGGCCGACACTGATGTGAGGCTTATTTAGCATGTGAATATACTGTAGATTGGACCGACACTGATGTGAGGCTTATTTAGCATGTGAATATACTGTAGATTGGGCCTGACCAATTAGAATTTACAAATACACAGAGCCAAAACATACTAAGCTCTTTTTGCACTTTTTTGATATGCACACTGGGCAGTCAATGGTTTAGGGCTTTGCTGGCATGGGCAGTGATCATGAATGCAGATCATCATGCAAGGTAGCATAGTCAGTTGGTGACTAAGTCCAGTTTCACCATACATTCAGTGCTTAAATACTTCCAGTCCGAACTCAGACGGAGAGTGTTGCCTGAACAGTTAAGTAATTTTCTTCAACCATTTAACTGCCACAACATTTATCAAACTTCCAAATTAATTTTCTAAATTATCAGACTCCTGGAACTGGAGTACTGTTTTGATAAATGAAAATTGGATAAGGGGAAGGGAGGGGAGAGGAGAGGCATGCAAGTCCAAATGACTCAAGACTTGTGTGTAAAATCTAAACGCGTGTTCATCTGTCAGCTAGTGTTTCCAGTTGCATTAGTTGGTCAGTGATGAACTAGTTTCTTTACTTACCATGATAAAGCAATTTCATCAAAATTTGCTTTTGTGTACTGAGATAACTGATGGTCTTTAAGTAATTACATATAGGGGAAAAAAGTTTTTTTTTAGATTTTATTCTCTCAAGAAAATTCAAATATTAGCATGAGAGCAGCCATTTGTAGGTCCAAGGTAATTCATGCTGAAAATTTGACAACATGTATTGTTAGCCTTTTTTCCTTCAAGAACACAATACAACAACAACAACAACAACAACAAACTCACTTTCAATAGGCAAGGAAAATAGAGTTAAAATGTTGAGAACCAACAATCATTTATGTATATATATATATAGAGAGAGAGAGAGGGGGAGCTGTGTGTGTGTGTTTCTAATACAGATTATGATAGACACAGATATGTTAATGCAGTAGCAAGATGGATAATAAGCCCACATCATGGTCAGTGCAAAAATGCTGATATTTACTTTTTTGTGACTTTTGCAGCCCTTCGGACACAACTTGTCTCAAGCAGCCATTTTAGAAGAGAACACAATTCTGAAGGCGACAGAGGTGGAGTTCCCTGCCAAACCTATTGTGTCTCAGGAGGCCAAGGTGAGTGGTTCACAGAGGCACACTTTCAGACATTTACAGGTCTAGAGAGAGGAACAGCCTGAAAGTCAGAATACAGAAGGTTCTCTGGAAGTGGGGAGAAGAATTGTAATTCCAGTGGAACGTCCTGATTATGACTTTATGCAAGCTGAAATTTTCCTCCAACCATAAATGTTATCCTTATTGAAGATCTTGAAAGTTGAAGTGCTTCAGACTAGATTTTAAAGTCTTCTGATGTGGGCTGGCGTAGGCAGCATGATTCACTTCAGTCCTATTTCAGTCTCGTCTCAGATATTTTTAACAAATCTGAAATGTGTTTTTCCAGAATTTCATCCGACGGTGTTTGCAGTATAAGAAGGAATCCCGTCCAGATGTTGTGCAAATGGCCAATGAAGACTATCTGAAACCTGCCGCCCTCAAGTCAAAGTGAGTAACAGGCTATTTTTTAGTTTGTTCGTTTATTGATGACTAGAGAGTCTGAAAGAAGATGACATTTTCATGTCTTTATTGACATTAGCTGCATGATTTGATTGTTTCATCTTTGCATGAGCATATGCATATGAAAATATGGGATGTAGTGTGAAAGGAAATGTGGATGCTGTGACCATATTTCACATAAGAGAACCTGTCCTGTGAAGGTATGCTGCCAGGATTCCTGATTTTGTGTAAAATACTGCTGCACATCCAAATATGTGAAATATGTACATAGGTCTGGCAAAAGGGTAGTGGATATCATTCAGATCTGGCATAAGTGTGAAATAGTAATATGTAAATATTGTTATATCACATTATGCTATTGGTTCCACTCTGCTCTTTGTCGAAGAAGCATTTCATCTGGCTTATGAGGAAACTCCTTCAGTTTAGGCATTTCCCTAAATTTGTCGAACCATCTTGATAAGCTTGTTTCAGCTGGAGACACTGTCGAGTAACATAGACAGACAGATGATGGAAGGGTTCAGTAAGCTAAGCTTTGGGGTCCCCATCACACACATGTAAAGTATGAAAGTGCAAATAATCAGTTTGGAAATGTTACAAGGTCTATCAAGTTTTTGTCTAAAGCAGAGTTTAAAAAAAAAACAAATATAAACAAAATCACATGAAGGCAAAAATTAAAATGGTAAATAACAGTGATTGGGAACTTTGCTGCAGATTCTGAGAAACTTTCATTGTGGGTTGGATTAAATGAACAGAAATGGAAGTTATCTTTCAAACATTTTTCAGAGAAGTTTTCAGGGTAAGTTTCACTGTGAGGCATAAAAGTAATGAGGTGTGAGAAATTGAAGTGATCCAATTGCTCCATTCCTCTCTTCCCTCTCCAATTATTACTCTCTGGGTGGCTATTGTGGTTGCTTTGGATGATCAAGACTTGTGTTATGATGGCAGGCACAACAGTGACACAAGTTCTAACAGCATTGGAGGGTCAAGTTCAGCTGCTGCCACCACCATCTCCCACAGCCCTTCTTTCACATTTGGAGACAAGCTGTCCTAGTCTTGTGTGTCCACACCCCCACCCCCTTCTACCCCAACCCCCCTTTCCCGTGCTCCCTGTCCCCCAACACCTTTACCTGTGAGATACACACTTCACACAACACATCCACTGGCATGGATTGCAGCCTGGATCTCCTGGCACCTGGTGGAGTGGAATCCAGTCAGGACCCTCTCTGTGGACCCAACCGCCACGTCTTTCTGGGCAGACAGTGTCCTTGTTACATGCCCTGCGTTGTCTTCTTCCGCGTTGTTGATTTTTGGCTCATTTCTGTGGCTCATGTCGTCCTCATGGTGGAGTCGCATGGATCAGTATGCGCATCATGTTTTTATTGCGGACTGTGTTTTATTATGGCTGAAGTGGCATGTGTGTGAGTGAGTGTGTGTGTGTGTGTGTGTGTGTGTGTGTGTGTGTGTGTGTGTGTGTGTGTGTGTGTGTGTGCACGCTTGCGTGTGCATGCATTTGATGTGTGTGTATATAGGCGTGCATGGGTGAACTGATGGACAAGCGAAACTTGTGAAACAGGGGGATTAGATGTATAGGAAAAGAGGACAGCAAAATGCCTTAAAAACCACAATCATGACACAGCAGAGGATGTGCATCCGTGAAACAAGGCAGTGCAGAGTGATAGCGTGAGGAACACCATGTCTTGAGACAGACTGAAAACACTCCCAGAGGCAAAAGGGGCCACAACACCAAAGATGTGTTAGCGACCAGATAATCCCAAACAACAACAACAACAAACGAAGACCTGAACTGGCTGGCGCCAAGTGCCATTCTGACTGACTGCTTGAACATACCATGAGAGAATTGTGTGTATTAAAAATATTGTAAAGGTTGTTACAAAGATGGCATGGAACACCATAAAGAGACTTGATTCTGTGCTGAATGTGAATCATTCTCAATCCAGAACGATTGACAGTTGCGTCGCTGTGCTAATTGTTAGGTTGTGGGAAGGAAGGGAACAAAGAGGGCTGTGTTGGTGTGTATTGGTTTGAAAGAAGAAAATCAGTGTTCTGGTCTTAGGACTATATACATCTCCAGCAATACTTTAAAGAAGACGAAAGAGTGATGAAAAAGGCTGGTGTGTTTGGCATCATATGCTGTACCATGTCAAATTTTCTGCAAGTCACAGTCACCATGCCTGCTCTGTTTTGTCCAATTTTGTTACTAACCGGTAATAAGATGCTGAGATAGTTACCACACTTCTGGTCCCACACTTCTGGTCCATGTCAACTTCTGTTTCTGTTCCTGCATTCCATGGCCAAATGCCCACAAGGTCGTATATCTTTTTTTTTTTTTTCCCCTAGCTTTGTCTCTCAATCCACTTGCTACCTTACATTCTGCACCAGTATTGTAAACTAGTCTTTTGCCTTTTTATGTGAAAGTCCATTCACCAAGGGTTTTTTATGGAATGTACCAAACAAACAGTAGAAAGGAAAAGAAAACTAGATGATTACTGTTCTCAGGGTTAATTTGGTTTTTAAATAATGTGGGGTTGTTTTTTTTTTTCCAGGGCCAAACATATTTCTTATAAACAAGACTGTTTTGTCTGCTAGCATTTTTTTTTTTCTGTGTTTTCCCTGATTGAAGAAAAAATTCATCATTTTTTAAGTAACTGAAATGTGGCCTAGTTTTTTTAACAGTCGTTTTTTTTTTTTTTTTTTTTTTTTTTCATGTTTATCATGAGGAAAAAGGTGCTGGAAATGGAAGCTTGAAAAGTAGTGCACATGGAACATGAGTTTGGATCAGAATCCTGTTGCGCTTGACCTTCACTGCTTTTGATGTTAAAAGATGTGAAGATGTCCAGTGTGCAAGAAGTAGATCTTGCACATTTCAAGTTGCACCGAAACTGGTCCAAATTTCAGATAGTGTTTGGGGAGGGGAAGGGGGGGGGATTTTAAGAAGCTGAGACTCTGGCACTGTCTGATTTTAAAGTGGTTTATGATGTGTATGTTGTAAAAAGGATTGAAGAAGGTATTTCCAAAATGTTACCAACCAAAAAACCCTGAAAATGACCAAGTGGTGACATCAGTATCAGGGGTAAGGAGGGCGACAAGCTCTTAAAAGTGCTCTACATTTGGATGTATCCCCCAGTCATGTACAAGTTAGAAAGGGAGAGTACCAAGAAGAGAAAGAAAATCCTGAGACACAATGTCCTCATTGTTTTGGCTGTTTCCTTGAATTCATGCTTTTTTTTTTTTTTTTATAAAGGATGTAGATGTGTAGCCAAGTATCAGCAAATGATTAAAAAATATTACGTCTAGTTGATGAATATTGTATCAGGCATGACCTTGGTTTGGGAACAAATTTTGAAGTGAATTCCTGGACAACATTTGCTTCCCAGTCATGATTTATTTGATCAGATCCCCCCCCCTCCCCCACCGACCCACCCACCACCCCTTCATGCCCCTTTCTGTGCATGGCTTCTTGGTGCTCCCCTGTGGTTGTGGAACTTAAAATCAGGATGGAAGTGCCCAGAATGTGTTGTGTAGGGATGTTGGAAGTTGATATGTATGCCCATCGTTCCTGGGCGCGGTATCTTTTGTCAGAGTTGCCAGTACTACTGGTGTGTTTGAGATAGAAGTGGCATGTTACAGGGTTGATGCCACGTTGCCTTTTCTTCAGGCCAAGACGAGAACACTCCCCTTCTCTCATCACCAACATCCTCACATGACTTCCACGGGACACGGCATACTGTTGTGATAACTTTTGTTCTTTGCCGTGCAACCAAAACAAAAAAAGAAAAGCTTTAACACACGAACACTGCATCTGTGGCTCTTTTGTTGAAGAACCCAGAGTGGGACTGACTGTTGAAACTGCCACGGCATTCATCATAGCATCATTGCGCAAGCTTGTGTGGAAATCGGTGTGTTTGTGTGTGCAACGCATGCAAGGAGAAGTTTGTACATTAAACATGACCATGACAGTGGTTGACCCCTAAGGCCAAAGTACCCTTGGGCCATGGGAGACCATGCATTAAAAAGTATTCTCTGCTTTTCTTCATTTTTCTCATATCCATGCATGCAAGAGAGCAGATGTATAAACTATTGACACAGTGTTTGTGTCCAGGAAGAAGAAACACATCAGTGATGTCAGTGTCATTTGTATCAAGCTGTACTGGTGCATATGTATTTTGGTATGCGTGCTGTCTGGGAGTGGAAGGGTAGGTGAGATTGGTGTATGTTTGTTTTTACGTTTTTGATTTTGCGTGGTTGACACAACAGGTTAGTTATAGGGTGCAGAGTGTTGGTTGGCCCACTGCTCATAGATGAAATTATGTGTCAAGTTTGTCAACTTGAATAGTTACCGTCAACTTGAATAGTTACATGATAACATGGTTTTGGTTTTTCTTTTTACACTTTTGAAATACAGAATTGGAAATTGCAGTTTTCCACCACATCATGATTTTTGTCAGATAGGGTTGGTCAGTGGACAGGTGTCTAGGGTTTTTTTCATAACTTTATATTTTATATTGTTGTCTTCTTTTTCTTATTCTGTTTTAGATGCGGCTGGCAGGAATACCTACATGGCTTAGAAACATTTAACTTGTCGGTATAATGTATTGGTTTAATTGTTTATGTAATTCCAGACCACATTCAAAACATTTTCAGTTTTTTTTTTTTTTAATATCTGACGTGTTCAGGATGTGTCATGTGGGTTTTTTTTTTTTTTTTTTTTTTTTCCCCCACCCTTCATGAGCTTCACAGCACTGAACATGCTCTGTGATGTTGGCTGGGTGACTACAGTTAACACTTTAAAGTATTCAGATTTACTGTTTATGACCAAGTTTGAGCTGTAGTGATGTAGTGTGAGTTTGAAGCAAAGATTGAGGTTGAAGCCAAACAAGAGATAAGGCTGTAGGGGTCAGTCTGTGACTTAGTCATATAAGTAACGGTGAGTGCCTTTTTTTTTTTCCAGTGGTAACAGCTTCATTGGTATCATCACTAATAGCTGCACAAAAAGCTTGTGCTGAGTCCCTTTCAGAATCAACATTTCAAAGGCTTATAAATATAATAAATGGAAATCGCATCATAGCAGCAAGTCTGTCTGCTCACTTCTGTCATGAGCCTTGTTTTTCTTCCTTTTCCCTTTTTTTTTTTTTTTTTTTTTTTCCCTTAATTAGTAGTTTATTTGATGTTACGAATTTATTTAGGGACTGTGGTTCAGATGATCATTTTGATGTGAAAATTACAATAAATCGTTTATTACATGCAATCCACCAAGATGAGTTGTAGTTTTTTTTCTTCCTCCTCTTTTCCAAAATTTGTTTCGTTTTTGTTATTATAGTTTTTTTTGTTTTGTTTTGTTTTGTTTTAGTGAAACTTTTGTATAATTGAGTGTGAAAATGCATGTGCACGCGTGTTAGTTTGTATACTCTATGGGGGCGAGAGGAGGGGAGGTGGGATTTGTTTTTTTGTGTTTTAGTGAAGCCTCAACATTTTGTGTTCATTCAGATCATGAATGAGATAATACTGACCAAGCTAGTGATTGCCTTGTGTTCATTGCACTTTTTTCCCCACTTGTTGTGACTGTTGTTGTTGCTGCTGTCCTCCTGACGCTAGCCTGAGATGACAGAGCACAGACAAACGTGGTTGACTGACTTGAGATGCAGAGGAAGTGTGGGTTTATAGCAGGGTCTTTTAGGTCCTTCCTCACCGTCTTGTCCGTTGAACTGATTTTCTGCATGTTTGTGACCTGCCTTGTTCTATTTCCTTGTGGGGGGGGGCATGTCACGCGTGTCTGTGTGTGTGTGGTATTTAAGTGAGAATCAGAGAGGGATATAACTGACACTTAGACCTGCTGGACGTTTTTTTTTGTTTGTTTTTTTTGTTTTTGTTTTTTAGCAGACTTTCACCAGATAAATTTAAAAAAAAAACATTTGTTCTTTACTTACAATCTGGAACTTACATATGATTTGGATTGCAGTAATTCAAAACTACTTTCCAGTTTGGGGGGGGAAAAAAAGGTGTGAAACAAAGTTTTATTTCCATAACTCTTTGTCCTTATCAATGTCATAGGTGCAGACCACATTTTTCATTGTCTTGACTTGCTGTGTTGATGCAGTGAGATGGGAGGGGAGGGGGTGGGTGGGGAGGGGGACAAACTTAATTGGAAAAGTGGGAGCCGAAATAAGATCTCATCATGCTTTGGTGGGGAAGGGGGTGGGGAGGGGTTTAATACTGTGGCCAGTTCGTACCAGATATAACTTTTACCCAGACGCACTGCATATAGGTCAGATTGAGAAGATGAGTGAGCTAGGTCATTCACTTCATATGAGTCATAAAGATGTGTTGACAGTAGCATTCCAGTCTCTTTCTAATGCTGAAAGTGTGTTTTTTTTGAGTGTGGCAGATGATGGAACATGCCATAATAGGAAGCATATCGTAACGCATTTGTTGCTGTTCAAGTCTAAGTTAATGGATCCCTTTTGAATCATTATCATCATACGTGTCCCTAGTCAACACTTTGGAATTGCTTTTAAAAGGTCGTTCTATTGTTTTCATGCTCTGCTTTCATGTTAACTCCAGTTCCTTTTGTTTTTGAGTTCCTTTTGTATCCATTCATGTGATGTGTTTAGTTTGTCTGAGTAGGTCAGATTTGAGGGAACCAGGTTTTTTTTTTACAGTTACTGAGTTTGGGAGAAGTTTGGGAGAGATGAAACTGCGTTTTCAAGGTCTCAGAAGTTTATGAATTTTAGTCAGGGTGTAGGAAAGTTTGGCAAGACAAGAATATGAGCTCAAAGCCATTAAGCATGGTGGGGGTAGATAGAAGATCTTGTGAGAAGAGAACCGATTTTTTTTTTTTGAGTGTATAAAGAGGTCAGAGCGTGGATGGAAAAACTGCACGAGCTGTAGAACACTAACTTTTGGAGGTACTGTTTTTGGAGTACTTCAGTATGCATGAGTAAAACTGTATTGTTTGTTACCGGTCTGAAACTGTTTCATACTGCTATTGGGAATTGATGGATCACCCCTTCAAGTTCTCCCACACCCTTTTGTATGTTTTATGTGCAGGACGGTGTTGAGGAGGTGGGGTGAAGAGGGAGTGAGCATTCTAGTTTTTTAGGATGAAAGTCAATCCAAGAACACAAACTTTATACAGGCTCACAGCTTTTCAAAAGTAGACAACCTTGAAATAAGATAGGGTATAGATCTAGTTTATGCAGGTGAATTTGGGTTGAATAATGAATGGCAGCAGTAAGTCACTTAAAATAAAAACGATTGTAATTATCTGTGTAAGGTTAACCAGAAAGAGTCGGCAAGTTGTTAGTCATGCGTGTGTGTGTGGTTTTTTTGTGTGTGTTGCTTTTGTGTGTGTGTGTGTGTGTGGTATGGAACAGATGGAACATGTTCAAAGGGACTGACATGCAAGGTGGAAAAACTTTCAGGAGGTGACCATGTACATCCCTTTGACCTCATCTGCAGGTAGGGCTATCCTGCATTCCATCACACTGTCCAGTTGTTTGTGTGTGTGTGTGTTTTCTGAAGTAAGGATGAGTGAGGTGGTAGTAACGTTACTGGGGATAAGATTTCATAGTTTATTAAAATTAGAGTCATCAGTTTGCAGTTTTGTCAAGAGTATATTGCAGGTATATCCTCCCGAACAAGTGAGCATTGGCAAAAATGTGCATATGCGCACAAAATCCATACATACATGTACACACAAATGCATGCACATGGACCGCACAGGCATGACATATCGTCAAGTGAGGGTATGGGAAGAGGAAAGGTTGACTCATTGTGTAATTGGATTTGGAATTGTCACGTGTTTGAGTGCTCTATGCTTGGAAAGTTCGTTTCTAACACATGTGTTCAAGGATTCATGTCTTCATTAGATTTTTAGAATTCTGGGTTATGTGTTTGGCTGTGTTTAAAGGATTCTTTAATTTTGTTATGAGATGTTGTGTTCTGGCTCCTTACAGAGTTTTAAAAAATGCAGATATAAATGCAATTATTCAAAAAAAAAAAAAAAAAGAAAAGAAACAAACGAAAAACTTGACGGGAGAGGGAGGGCATACATAACTGTTTATCAACCAGCCTTTTTTTTTTTCTTGTAAGACAAGAAGAACAAACAATTGTAGCTAAATCTAGCATTTTTCAGCACCGAAACTGAGAAGTTTTACACTTCCACAGGTTATAAAAATGCTACCAAAACTGGCTTGGACACCAAAATTGAACGATGCCATGCCAAAATTTTGTAATGAAGAGGAATTTGAAAGACACAGGGACATTTCAGCCCGTTACGGAAGACCTAGTCTGGCAGAGAAACACTATGTTCCCCACAGATAAATGGGAGCTGCTCTTTCTTGTGAAAAGGAGGCCAGGTTCTCTGTCCTGCTCTCGCTCATCCTGCATATTAGGTGGTGCTCTGTCTTTGCACTTCAGTATTGATCATTCACATGATTCAGTGTAACGAAGCATATTCCCATTGCCCCTGTGTTGTCATATTCCTACAAATTAAGAAAGAACAAACCTGTCTTGCATGGTCTTTTTCTGATGAGCTCTAGAGCTTTTAGGTGTGCTGTGATCTGGCTTCAAAACATTCATCGTTGCCTTGCAGAGGGAAGAGCCAGAGCAGGTCCAGTCTTAATCATACTTTCTGTTGTGAGACATCAAATATCATTTTGACTCGGGAAGAGTAAACTGGCGAATCTGCATGTATCGCACCATTTTTACAAAAGGAAGGAATATAGATGTCTTCAAACGGTTTTCCTGTTATCATCAAACAACAAAGTTCATGCTCAGTGTGTTTAAAGGAAATCTATGATGAAGCCTAGAGCATTAAGCGATCAAAAAAGAACAAAAAGATGACAGTGTTCCAAAAGCTAAGCTACCACAAAGTTGAGTGCAGTGTTTGAAACTTTATGGCTTGATGGTTAGGGGCAAAATATTCCTGTTCCTGTATCTGTGTCTTGGACATGCCCTTGCACACACACATATATGCACACACACACACACACACACACACACACACAAAAGCAAATACTAGATCTGAGATGTAGCCATCCAAAGATGGTAACCTGCTGCCCTACCTGTGTATTCATATGTTGAACATTTTAGATTTCAACATTGCCCACATGAGACAGACATCACTGCTTATGAAGTGTTTCCTGATTACTCTAGATCCTCTTTTTTTTTTAATCCCTGTGAGACCTTGTCACTGGTCGGTTGCATCGGTTCCCTATTTCTTGTGAGTGTATTATTGTGAATTTTTTGCCTTCCCTGTCCTGCCAAGAAATATGAAAATCTGTTGTGATATTACATCTCGCTGTGTACTGTCTCTTTGAGAGTTCATCATGGACCGCTTTGATGATGATGGGATTTAGCCTCCCTTTACCCATTGTCCATAAAGAAACCCTGTTACAGCCAATGAAGAAGTGATGGTTTTTCTTGCGTGTCCTTAATAGAAGCAGGTAAGAGTGAAAGTCTTTTTTAAGCTGGTAGGAGTAGCAGTTGTGTTCAACAGTTGTCCTAACTTTCTGTGTTACTGTAGCACAAACTTACAAATCAAAACAGAACACTAAAATCAAGAGAAATGTGTTCAGGGTGTTTTTGTTTGTTTTGTTTTTCATTTTCAATTCAAAAGGAGGGAAAGTGTGTAAGACGAAATTGATGTAAAGTACCGTACCATGAAATAGTTTTTTAAAGACTCCACAAGAAATTTTCTTAACAGTATCAGCTACTGTCAAATGATCAGTCACAACAGATTTCTCTGTGTGGAATCTGTTGGACAATGTGTTGCACTGGTCTGGGCATGCCACACATTTTGTTATTTTGTTTCCCAAAGGTGTTTTGTTCAGACAACGCCGTAAATTTTCCCACACAATGTTGCCATGGACAGTTCGCATGTTGCAGTGGCCTTTTTTTTTTTTTTTGTTGTTAATATGCACTAAGAGCATGCAGTACTTGGCACTTTGGTCTGTTGTCTCACCACAAGTACTAGCACCCAGACCACTTCCTAAAGAAGAGGATAGAAAAAAAAAATCTATCATGCATGAAACTCCAACATGAAATCATCTTGGTTTCAGTGTTAGAGCAACTACTACTCCACCATAAATGGAATCACATGACTTATGATAGTTATGTTGTGAGTGGTGGACTTTTTCTGTTTGTTTGTTTTTTTTCCAAGGGTAATTGATTAAAACATAGCCCTGAATAGCATGAGGGGCTTTGCAAGGGATTCTTGTCTTGTGTTAGGACAGTTCTTTTCTCCACTGATGGTCTCAATATGTGAGGGGGGGGGGGGGATCTTTGCCCTTCTGTCCAATCACTGCTGGTCTGGGGAGCATATAGAATGTTTCCACCTCCCACAAGCATGACATTGCATTTTGAAAACAGTTGTAATACAGATCACACACTGACGGTGGTTATGCGAGAGTTTGAAACGATGTACATAAGTCGAAACATACTGGTGTGAAAATTGAGACTTGCATGTATTTTGATCTTATCATGTCAGTATTTCAACTTTGTTGTTTTGCACTTAACAGCATGTTCAACATGGAGTGTGAAACTGTTCCTTGTGCAGAAGAAAATTTACTTTTGGAAAAAAAAAAGAAACTGCTGAAAACAAAATCTTGACTACAGTGAGTTAAAATTATTTATTAGATGATTTATGTTGTAAGAGACTGGTAACAGCAGGATGGATCAGGATGCAAAGATCCAGATTCAAACTGCTGTTGGTGTTCCTGTCTTTAAATGGGCGCTAACCGCTCACACCTTCCTTGATCAGTCATGCCGGGAGGCCCTTCTATTTATCAAAGTCTTTGCCTATAGGTCCAGTTTATTGCTGTCAGGCAAGTGATA
The DNA here is from genome assembly GCA_016801955.1 of Conus betulinus. Classification (NCBI taxonomy): domain Eukaryota; kingdom Metazoa; phylum Mollusca; class Gastropoda; order Neogastropoda; family Conidae; genus Conus; species Conus betulinus. The sequence continues at coordinate 285,875 of JADBJO010001024.1, forward strand.
CAGAACTGATTGTATCTGTAGCATGATTGTAAGAAAGAAGCTTCTCTTGGGGGTGGGGGAGGCTTTAAAAAAAAAAGGGTGCAGATTGAGAGAATGATATTACTCTGACTTGTGTTGAGAACTTTTCATATTTATTTTCTGTTTAATTCTGTTTTGTTTCATTTATTTTAACGTGCGATTCTCACATAATATGTGAATCAGCTGTGCAGGCAGTTAATGGGCCTTTTTTCGTTGGTTTTTTGTTTCTTCCATTGGTGCTGGTGTTAAGGTAGGACGCACCTTGTCACAATTGAATAAAGAATTGTCTTGGCCGCAGTGAAGTGGTTTCGTCAACTGTCTTTTTATGAAATTCTTCTTCATGTTCAAAATGATCTGCATGCATGCTAGTATTTTCTTACTCTCAGTATTGATGTTAGGTGATAGGACTGTGTAGGTTTTTTTTTTGTTGTTGTTTTTCAAGTTTTTTTTTTTTTTTAATACTTTCTCTCCTTATTTATTAAATTGTTCATCTTGTCAGGTCATTTTAAAGGTGCTTGCACATACATACATGCACACACGTATGTGTGTGTGTGTATGTGTGCGTGCATCTGTCTGTGTATGTATCTGTGCGCGCATGTGTGTGTTTACATTTTGTATCATATAACCTGCACCTTTCTAACGAAGACATTGCTGGCCAAGGACTTTTGAGTATTTTCCTTTTCTTTTTGAAGTTGTGATGTTATTTATGTTTGAACCATTCTCAAAGCCTGAATGTGAGAAGTGCATCATATGTACTAAAAAAAAAAAAAAAAAAAAAACAATTGAATCAGATGTTTCAAGCTAGAGGTAACAAATGCTTGAGGCATCTGAAGTATGCATTGAACTTCAGCATGAGGGATCTGACTGCAATAGAAAGTAAAAATTGACCTTTAAAAAAAATTGACCTCTTTTACATGTTAATTCAGAGTAATTTCATTGGAATGATTTTCAGCTGAACAAAAATCCCATGCCATGGTGTCAGTGAAATTAGGTAGATAAAAAAGGACAGGAGAGTATGAAAACAGTATGGTAGGCAATAGATTGAAACATGGATCAGAGACAAAAACGTTGGGCAAAATTCAGATGCTTAGAAAAAGGAAAGTATGATTTGGCATAAAGTATACGTGAACAAGAGCAGAGTGTGCAGTTTTAATGATGCAAAATTCTAGATTATGATTGCTAGAGAGGGCACACCTTAGATAACATCATCACAATTTGAAATAGAAAGCGAAGAACATCTGCCAGCAGTTTCTCCAGCTTTTCTTTTTCAAATCCAGATTAGTTATCAGTCAAATGAATGACCATCTCGCACACTGAAGCAGATAGAGGTCTGAAGGCAGTCACTGTCAGATAAGCCGATGTTCAGACCTGACTAGAAATCCAGAAACAATATGTAATGATATTGACTGCAAGCAACAGCTCTCTTCCTTTTTGTTAATATTGCCAGATGTCAGTGTGGAAATTTCACAGGAAATCATTTCAAGGTATGTGCTTGAGAAACATGTTGTTGTTTAGAAATAAACATCTTAATTTTCCCAATTTATGCATCCAAGAGAGGTGATTCTTAGTACAAACCTTAATCTGAATTTCGAGTCATGTTTGACACATTTGAGAGAATCAAAGCAGACAGACAAAAATGGGACTCTAAAAAACACACTCGTTGGCATTTTTTGTTTTTATTCCTTAATTTATCTGGAACACAGTGAATGTCATTACAGAATTTAATGCAATGCTATATATGCAGGAATTATAAATACGACCAACTCTGGCAATACCCAGTTCCGGTTAATGACTCTTATACAAGTTTATGTACAAGCAAATTGTTTAGAAGAGTGTATTTTGTATTGTTGACATGATGTGTCTGGTGATGTTGGATTATTGTTTTTCGTTGGCGTCGTATACAGAGCCAAATTGACTTTAAGACAACACTATCATCCTGTTCAGTTTGGAATAAAATACTTCTTTGTTATTACTTCATGAGAGGGTATGTGTGTGAGAGGAAAAAGAAATGCATGTGACTTGGAAAAAATGTAAAAATGGTGTTGACTTTCTATTGCTTGTTTTTTTTTTTTTCCATGGAATGATGATAAATCTATTTCTTGAACATACTGATGTGGATAATAATATTTTGTGGTGAAGTCTCATACAGATGTACATGCAACACACACAGACACACACACACACACACACACACACACACACACACACAGGCGATGATTTGAAAATGTATGATTGGATAAAGTGTCTTGTTGATTTTTTTCCACCTATTAGGTGTACATATTATGTGAATGGTTTGGTTTCTGAAGAGAGAGAAACTAAGGTAATCAGTTTGAGAATTGTAGAAAGATGAGCACTGGGTGTGCACGATTATATTGGTGTATGACTGAAATTGAACAGTGTGCCCCGAACACTGAATGAAAGACGGGTGCCGTGATGTGTGGAGATTGGCATTTAAAAAAACAATACTCGGGCTGCATACAGCCCGCACAAAAAGTCTACCGTTTGTTTTGTGTGGTGACTCGCTGACTGCATGGTCCTGATGACAGTGGTGCCAAAGCTGAGCAGTAAGAGCACTGAACTCGTTAAGCCTTAGGACAGCAAGTTCTTGCATGGTCATCCTGAAGGGTAACTCCAGATCCAGATTGTTATGATCACCGATGAATAAACTTGAGAATGTATATGCTTAACAGAAATGTCTTGATATGGGGTAGAGATGCTGTAATCCTTATCAGAATTATGCATGATTAAGGATATTCAGGGGTTTTAGCTTTGCCAAGCATTTCCTCTTTGCCCATGGAAATGTCAGGGTGGTTGGGCTGTTGGCAACAGTACTTTCTCACATTATTTAGGTCAGTGTTGTGACTCCACCTCCCCTTCCTCCACCCGCTCCCTCCCCCACCTCCCATCTTCCTCCTCCCACCCCCCTTCCCTTTTTCGACAGCTAGTCAGAGGATTATATGAAACGTGATAAGCCAGGGGATTCTGTTTGAGATGATGCTCCTAGCTGCACTGGCTCCTAGCTGCACTGCGGGCTATTCCTTTTACTCAAAAAGAATGAAATATCCGGGTCAGAATGTTATGAAGCAGAAAAAAAAGACAAAACATTGGGTGATTTAACATGGAGGTTAGTGACCAGATGTTCTCCCAACATTTCTTTGCCCCTGATGTGTGTGCACAGAGAGAGAGAGGGAGCGAGTACCAAGAAGAATTAGAAAATGCACCTAGAAATGAAAGAAAGAACAGGAAAGGTGTGCATCATAGACATTTACACCATTTGTGTTCCACATTGTTTTATACTTTTAACTGAAGACAACATTTCACAAGTGTGTAAATTGCAAATGATGGTGTGTGTGTGTATGTGTGTGTGTCTCATCTCCATAGCCTTTCAGTGGCGTACGAGTCCCATACCTTCTCAAACTTGACATTCGGGTTACTTGTAGTTCCAGAGTCAGCAGTCCACGTGGACCTATTGTTTATCAGGCTGACATAATATAACCCTCAAGAGGAAATGCTGCACTGTTGCTGAAACTGCAGCTTGTTTTATACCAGGAGGCCATCATTGAAGAAGGAAAGAGAAGTGAGAAATTGCTCTTGCTAGTCCTCTTTTTTTAAATGTGGGGATTTTATTTTCTTCTTTGCTAACTCAATATATTTTGACAACCTTCATACATAATCATTGAAACATGACTCATTACTGAGCAAACTAAAAGTAAAAAGATTTTAATTCACATTAAAGAAAATTTGTGAAAATGTTCATAACAATCTTAATTGCTGAGAATGGAGCTGGAACACAACTTTACATGGAATCAAGCTGGTGAAATTCAAGTTAAATTTCATGATTTAGGTCAATAAATAAAACTCTGTTTGACTAGGTACACCCATAATACGTATGTCAGTCACCATAGATGCCTCAGCTTGGTTTCCGATAAAATCTACAGGTCTTGCCTATTAGGTCAGTATAAATGTTAGAATCTCTTCAATACAAGTGTCTTTTTTTTTACAAATCAAGAAATATTTGATAAGATAGCTGACTCTGGTAATGCATATGAAAAAAACCAATGATTTTTTTTTTCAGAGATATGCATCCTTTTGTTCTGTTTTTACTGTTGCATTTTATTGAAGAAATGAATAAGATGAAAAACATAAATGGTTTTTAGAGATCAGAAAAGGTTGGTGGGGTTCAACAGGTCATCCTGAATCCACATACATATATGCTGCGGAATTAATTTAATCAGTTTGTAAGGTATTGTAATGTTGCCATTAGTGACATTAAAAACAACTTTATACTTTTTTCATCTTTAACTTAAAAAAATGTCACAGGAGATACTTTTTTTTCATTTAGTAAATCTCTGGACAGCTGCATCTTAACAATCTGAAATGAAAAAAAATGCACCCGTTCTCGTAAGGTACACGTCCATGCTAATCAAATGCTCTGGACAGAGGTATGATATACACTGACACCCAACTTCAATATTCTTCAACTTCTTCAGCCATCTCTCGGTGGTATCGATGCCAACTTCTTCGTAGTCTTTCTCCAGAGCTGCCAGGTCCTCGCGGGCCTCGGAGAACTCGCCTTCCTCCATGCCTTCTCCCACATACCAGTGGACGAAAGCACGCTTGGCATACATCAGGTCAAATTTGTGGTCCAGACGGGCCCAGGCTTCAGCGATGGCTGTGGTGTTGCTCAACATGCACACGGCGCGGAGTACCTGGGCCAGGTCCCCACAGGTACCACAGTGGGGGGCTGATAATTGATGCCCACCTGTGGAGAGTCAAGGAACGCTGTTTAGGAAGCACCAGATGGAATTCCATGACTAGTTCGAATTAATACCTGCTGGACACAATCATTTATGAACAATAAACAGCTGACTGGCTCCTGTGTGCGTTAGGAAGCGTGTTCTTATGTTTGTAATCTTTTTTACGTGACGTCTGTGGAATCCTGGACACTACGCGTTAAGAAGTCGTAGTGGTGGTTGAGTTTGCCCTTAAGGACCCAGGATAAGTGGCGTTGCCTGCAAAATACTATTCATAGCAGAGAAGAATGCGTCGAGAATTTTGCTTTGGTTGTTTATCTCAGGTTAAATGTTGCAGTTCCAGAATTTTACTTTGCAAAATGTTTTCAGTTCCGTAGCTAATCGCCATAGGGCAGTGAACGGACAGGTTCATCGTGTCTGGAGCACAACATGATGGAAGGCAGATCACACCGCTCTCTTTCTGCCAACTATAACCGTCCCTGAACTGAATCAGATACCTGTTTACTGCTGGATGGACAGTCGAGGTTTGCAAACCGGAAAAAAAATCGACCCCATGAGAAGTTCGATCTTAGAAGCGTCCATTCCACAGACGTACCCCCTAACCACTCGACTACAGGTCCATATCAGTATGATAGTTGAAGGGGGGGGGGGGGGGGAGATAATAATAATAATAAATAATAATGAATACTTATATAGCGCCTATTCTCGGCTAGACGCCAAGCTCTAAGCGCTTTACAATCGACACTCGCTTACACAACGGGCTGCCTACCTGGGTAGTGCCGACTGAAGAGCTGCCAGCTGGCGCTTCCTTCAGTCGTTTCCCGTGTCATCCAGTCAGTATCGTTCAATATCGATCACTCATTTTCCTTACTTCCTTCATTCTTTCCATTTCTCACTCAGGGTGCATGCTCTGTGTAACGTGTCATCCATACCAACGGCCAAACTGGCCTACTCTTCCGAATGTTGGTGATGGGATTTTACGTGTGTGCAAGATGTTACACGTGCGTTCACACACGGAACCTCGGTTTATAGTCTCATTCGAAGGACTGTTTGGGAAATGGAGTCAGAACCAATGTTAACTCCGAGGGAAAAATCCCCCTGTACCGAAACGCCCCGGCGGAGGTTCGAACCTGCAACCCCAGGATCACCAAGATTACGAGTCAGGCGCTCTACCAACTGAGCTATTCCGGCTCCCGGATATGCTGTTGACAAACATTTGTTGACAAATTGCCGGATATGCTGTTGACGAACTAAAAGATTCGCTGTTTTTGCCTATAGAGTTTTCAGTACATTATTCATAGTGCTTTAAGAAACATGAAAACAACCATTCGTTTTTTATTCATCATATTTCCAATGCATAAAGAAATAGATGTTAAAATCCATGTAGAATATCAGAGTGAGGTAGTTTCCTGATAATGTACCCCTCTTTGAGCAAAACAGAAAGCACTGACTTCGTTTCTAGAATACTTGACATTGTGATTTGAGACGAAATAGGCAAATTGCCTACTTTGATCTTTTTTCCCCCAGTGTCTCTCCTGGTTTGCGACTCCCGTGCTCAATACTATATACATGTGACACATGTGTGATGTGATTTTTTTTTTATCTTGTGTGCGTGTGTGCGCGCGCGTGCGTGCATGTTAATGATCAACTTCCTGTGTAATCATCACTAGAACCTATAGTCACAAAGTACTTTTTTTTTAAGCAATTCACTCAATTATGTGCTTTTTTTCTTGCTTTTTCCCGAACCTATAGTAAAAAAAAAAGTATTTTTTAAAAGTATTTCACTCAATTGTGTGCTTTCTTTCTTTTTTTTTTCCTTTCTTGCTTTTTCCAGTTTTCACTTTGCACATAGATGGTAGCATTGTAGTGTTTTTTGTGCATGTTTGTGTTTGTTTTTTGTTTTTTGACTCTGTCAATCTGTGCGCAACAGGAGCGCATATTAGGTGGGCAGACCGATCTTCTTGAAGGCTGTTTGTCTAGATCAGTGATCAATATCCTTTTTTTCTTTCTTTCTTTCTTTCTTTCTTTCTTCCTTCTTCTTTCTTTCTTTCTTTCTTTTTTTTTTTCTTTTTCTTTTCCTTTTTACATTACTTACTGACTTTTACAGTCAATAGCTAGGTACAGATTGTCAAAAAAGGAAAACCTCTTCGATGCTAACAAAACATTCACAGCAGATAGTGTGTGCAGAATATGAGCCTTCTCAGACACTGTCTTCATTGATGGTCTCTTGATCAACTCTAAAACAGCATGGTCCTTTCCATTTCATTTACAAATTGTCAAGAATTTTCATCAATAGCCTGTAACCAGTCGTAGAAATGAACCGATTTGGAAGAATTTGATTTTGTCCTAACAAAGCACACTAAAACAGGGAGAGAAAAAAAAAACGAAACTTTACTTCACTACATGTTTTTCATACAATGACCAAAATCCTTCCAGATTCGGACCTTGAATCCAGTAGGGCACCAGTCAACAAACTGGATGGTGCGCTTGGTTTTGATGGTGGCGATAGCGGCATTGACATCTTTGGGCACCACATCACCACGGAACAGCATGCAGCAGGCCATGTACTTGCCGTGACGTGGATCGCATTTCACCATCTACACATAACACACGACAGTCTCATCATCTGAACATTACATAGACAATCCCGGCACTTGGGAATGAAACGGAAACAATGTCCCTATCTGCCTATGAACAGTGAACCCAGACAAATTTATTAATTTGGCTACCAAACGGACATCTAAAGATTATACACAGACAATTTCACCACATGGATAATAAACAGAATTTTGCTATCTGTACAGTGCCATATGGACATATAGACAACTTCATTGTCTGGACAGTATAAAATTTCCCCATCTGAGCATCATACAGTTTAATCAACTGGACATTCTCTAACAGTAATAGTTTCACAATAAGGACGTTAGACAGAGACGATCTGACCCGTCTGAACATCATACATAACATTTTCATTGTCCGAATAACGCAGAACAATAATATCATCACTTGAACCCATAAATAAAAACAATTTTGTTGTCTGGAAATTCAACAAAGATCATTTTATCATCTTCATGTTATGCAGAGCCAATTTCACACCCAGACATTAATCAAGCAATCGGGACATTCGAGACCTTCAACGGAGACCATGTACAATCTGGGAATTCAACAGAAACAGTTTACAATCTGGGCATCAATGGAGATTTCATTATCTGATTTCGACAAGTTTAGCATGTAAACATTTACAGAGTTGGGTTTCACCATCTGGATACAAAACACAAACAATTTTACGATCTGAAAATCAAAGAGAGACGATCAACTATCGGGGCGTTAAACAGACATTTCACCATCCGAACATCAAACAGAGAAAATGTCATCTGGATGTTCAACAGATGACTTCACTTCCGGTTATAAGTAATCAAGATATGTGTGTGCACGCGCGGGTTTTGACGGTCCAAAAAGGCAATGAAATATAACGGAAATACCACTTGGAGAAAAAAAAACACCCCGGAAACCATTAAAATCTACAGGGGTGGTTACGATCTCTATGGAGGTTTTAGAATATAAGGATGATTTAAATGAAAGGAAATGAAAAGAGGACTATAAAAAAAGAGAAAAATAGAAAAGCAAGGAATGCAAGAAAACGTTTCTGAACTGTAATGTGCGAACAAAGGAGAAAATTCGGAGAGAAGTAAAAAACACATCAGAAGGTGAAACTGCAAAGAAAATAGTGCACAGGTTTGCGTACAAGACGAAAATCTCAAAGAAATATCAAAAGTATACCATATGAGGAAATCTCAAACAGTCCAGGCGTTCTACACAATGTACCACATAAGGAAAAAAAAAAAAAACAGCTGCAGGCGTTCGTTGAAAGACCACCACATAACAAGGAAATCTCCATAGCTGCAGTCGTTCGTTGAAAGATCCCTACATAAGAACGAAATCTCCATAGCTGCAGGCGTTCGTTGAAAGACCCCCACATAAGAACGAAATCTCAATAGCTGCAGTCGTTCGTTGAAACACCCCCACATAAGAACGAAATCTCCATAGCTGCAGGCGTTCGTTGAAACATCCCCCCACATAAGAAGAACGAAATCTCCATAGCTGCAGGCGTTCGTTGAAAGATCCCCACATAAGAACGAAATCTCCATAGCTGCAGGCGTTCGTTGAAAGACCCCCCCACATAAGAATGAAATCTCCATAGCTGCAGGCGTTCGTTTGAAACACCCCCACATAAGAACGAAATCTCAATAGCTGCAGTCGTTCGTTGAAAGACCCCCACATAAGAACAAAATCTCAATAGCTGCAGTCGTTCGTTGAAAGACCCCCCCACATAAGAACAAAATCTCCATAGCTG